>VWZK01000426.1:0-21825 GCA_013396935.1 Baryphthengus martii
TTCCTTCCTTCCTCTGTTTACAATATTGTATTTGGCAATCAAGGATTCTGAATGCCAAAAGATATTATATCAACAATGCTTATAAAGAAATGGTAGACAATTACAGAGAAAATTGTATGAAAGCCAATGTGCAATAGCACTCTAGGAAGCAGAATATTTTCAAAGCACTAAGATTCTAAAAATCTATCTTGCACTATCATAATAAGCTAAATAAATATCTTTCTTACACTTAGAAAACTATTTTATAACTCACACACACACACACACACCCCGCCCCAAGATTCGTGTCGTGTTATTCTACCACAGGGGGAAAACTACCGTTCAAGATGAGACCACAGTTCCAGCTCAATTTACCATCACTGATGCCAACCACTGGTGGATACTCAGGGTCATAGCATAAAAAAATATGGACGTGGCAACTGAACATGCAAGTCAGAATACCATAATGGCTCCAGAAGGTCTGTCCTTTTTATCAGTACACTCCAGAAATAATGAAGGATTGTGTCCATACAGGAAACTGCTCTTTGAGCTTTAAACCTTGAGGAAGACAAACTATTTCTGGTAACTCATCTCATTATTTTCTTGCCAAAAGCTCTTTGGGTAAGAATATAAAACTTTTGTAAAGAGATATTTGAAGTGGTTCCATTGAAACATACATGCTTATGAGAGCTAAAAAAATACAAGCTTGGATAAGAGCTGTAAAAAAACCCAGAATTAATTAATGGGATTTATCTTGAACATCAGACATAAGAGCTAAGTGTGCAAGTATTTTCCAGAAGCTAACCGGCAATACTTTTTTTTTTTTTATTTAAAGTGTCAATTGACCAAACAAGCACTTGAAAAACCTAGACCTCCAAAAGACAGGAATTGTTCTTATAAAATTGCTCTCAATTAGAATATTAAAATAAAAATTCCAGATAAAACAGTTTTTAAATGAAGTTAAAATAGGGATTTTTTTTTTAAACTTTAGATACTAAAAGAAAAATATTATATAAAATATTCATATGTTATTCATTAAGTAAATTAAATACATGTATTTTAGATACAGATCATATTATTTATTTATCAAGTGGATAGAATATATACACATATACAAATGTAAAGGTACTTCTAAGAAGATTTGTAAACTCCCCATGAATGCTCTACAGACAGTAATCACTTTATTCCACTCTAATTATAAAGAAACTCTCATGCCTTTATTGTCTCCCAGGTATCAGAATATACGAACACCTTACAATGTGCAATGATTTTAATTTTGGAACACTGATAGGAGAAAAAAATGGTATGCTTCTGTTATGGAGGGAGTAACGGAAGTCTAGGGCATAGCAGTTTTAGAAGAGTGCCATGGCTTTGTCCCAGCTACAGTGGAAATCTGTGAACCAGCCCTCCATCCTTTATAATGACTAATCACTGGACCACACTTTGTCTCCATTTCTTTGCTTAATGGCTGCATCTCTCTTAGAGCTGGGCTCCCTCTGCGATGAGGATGGACCCCAGAATGTATCGTCATTGCCAGACTGCTCAGGAGATAACCATGGCTGAGACAGCATGCTGAGCACCGCCAAAGACCAATCTGTGCTGATAGGCACATGAGGAAACACTTTTGCAGTCCCTGCCTAAACTACAAGCAGTGCCTAGCCCACAGTATTAATTTCTCACTTCCAAAAGAATGAAGAGGCCAGTAAATCTTTCAGTGAAACTGGGAAAAGAACAACTCTGTTCTACATAAATGTGTGAAGCAGAAGTTCAAAGGTTATCCCTGAGTCACGGCTTTGTATTAAATCAGCCTGCTACCATGTCACTATCATATGGTAGCACTTTGAACACTTTATTTAAGCATTTCATTTAGGAAACAATTACTGGAAGTTTTTGTCTAATATAATTAATAGGTCAAGCAGCACTTATTAAGTCTTTAGGCATTAATTAACATTTAAAAATTATCACATATGACACATTAATTAGATATCAATCACTTATTAGAACTACTGACATTTAATAAGCATTTTAATTTATACTGAACTATCCTGCTGTACATATCTTTCCAAACTACAAGTACCTGCGAATAGTACTTAAGGAGTTTAACATGTTAACTCTTATTTTGTCTTTGTAATTAGCATGTACATAGAAATGTGATTTATACCTTATATACTTTAGTCATAAAAACATATTCTTTTCAGTTCACTAATAAATGATATAATTTTGAATAAATTGTATAACATGCATATTAAAAAAAATTTTTCAGCATCATAGAAATTAGAGGTATATTTGTCCTCTTTCTGTGTCGGATTTGAACTAAAATCCTCTTCTAATTCTAGTATCCTGTCCTGAGGAAAGAAATACAAATGTCCAAGTGTTAATTGCTAACCTCTATCACCCCTTAATTATGCATTCTTGTATCTTCTTTGATACTTCCCTTGCACAGCTATCTCCTGTTGTCAAGATCTTGCTATTAAACACTTCACAGGTATGATCTCTCTCTTGACCTAATTGCACTTATTATCAGTCAATTTTTATAATACTAAGTAGGTACTTAGGATGACACATAAAAACCTACAGGGTGCCCAAACTTTACAAGACTAATGTCCCTGTTGGCAGCTTGACAAGAACCAGAGAGCTATGTTTCTTCTGCACATACTTTTGCATATTTTTTTCCCCACTAATATATGCACTAACCAGTAAGATTCTCACATATTTGCAACTTTGCTGAACAAACAGAAATCACCTGTTTATTCATTAGATGTTTCTTGTCTAATGTACACCTATGAGATACATGAAGGTGAAATTTTAGAGTGTGCAACTATGGAGATTTTCCCACCTTTCTCAGGACATGTGCCTGAAATAGTATTGGACTGGGGAATCTAGAAGAGGAAGGAGTATGACAGTAACCTGCCTCAGGGGTGCATGAGGTGCTTTAAACATGCACTTCCATGTGTTGACAACATCCTCATTGATCTGCCTGCCTCTATTCTGCTCAGTGAACAGCAGTGGGACGTACTTTACAACGCTATCAATGTGAAGCTACAGCCAGAGCCACAGAAGAGTGTGAGAGTGCAAGTCAACCATAGGAGTTTCACTCACGGTGCATGAGACTTGACAGATCTGTAGCACACCTGTGATGCCTTAATTACCTAGCATGGATAGTATAAATAGTAAAAGCAAGCTTTCTGGATGCTCTGCTAATATATGTGAGAGTACCCATACTGTCATCTTTCATTACAGCTGTTAGCTGGATTAAGATACCAAATGTAGGATAACATGCTACATTTTCATCTTTTTCCTTGCGGTTTTGACCATGCCTAAAGGTAATTAACTGCCTTTATGTCAGTGCTATACAGTTGTTCTCACAAGAGTAAGAATCGGATCAGTAAGGAGAGAAAATGTGTTTCCTTTTTTTTTTTTCCAGGTGGAAAACAAAAAGTTGTTTAACTTGAAAGCTATATTGCAAAGAGACCTTATAACACTGAGTCTTTCAACACACATGTTCTTTCTTTAGCCATGACAGACTTGGGGATCTAAAGTAAACTGGTTTGCTAGGATCTTTCAATAGTTCACAGAGAATGATGAACACTAATTAATAGCTCAGAACAGAAACAAAACTCATTTCTCAAGTACAATCCGTAGCCCTTAGTTTAATACTCTCTATACAATGCTCGAGGAGGATTAAATGGGATTCACAACAGACAGCATGCTGTTCAAGGTTTATATAATAGAGAAGGTCAAGACTTAAATCCTGCACTTATGTCGGACCAGGTTTACAACTCATAAACCTCTCCTGCACCAATGCACCTGTGTCCCTCTTTTCAAAATAACAAGCACCTCTTTCTTGTAAAACATAGAGGTCAGGGGATGATGTTCCTACTATTTAAATGAGATTCAGACTGAAGGGATTCAAATTCACTTAAGTATGTGCCTGTGAGATGCTGGGGGATCTTTTCATTTTGACATTGTGCTACTTTGCAGAAACAAATGCAGAATTTATTGGGCTAGAGAGAAAAGTGGAATCCCAGTGACTGCTGAAGGAGAGGACACCTACCTCTTGACCCCATCTCCAAGGACTCTCATAGGGCCTTATAAATCAAAAGTGAATGAAATCATAATTAAGCTTAGCAACCAAGATCAAAACTAATCTTTTAAAATTTTAACCCTCACTGAAATGTCGCTTAGGATACTTGCTCTTTCCACTGCCCTACATCTGCTTGGCAGAACTCATTGCCTCTTGACATCAGGAGATCCCTATTTTCTTCTTTTTTAAGCTTTTATTTAAGACTGATTTGTTTTCCTTGACTTTTAACTGACATTAGCTAATTATTAACTCTGCAGGATAGATTAAATTTTAATTTTAATGTCATTGTAAAACACCATGAGCTGCCTCAGCATGATAAGATGCTATAAAAGTTTAAACTGTTGTTGTAAGTTAGCCACCTGTTCAAAACGTTAAAAATCTACATGTTTAAATCAATCACACTGCACTGGATATCCCATCAAGGCTAATGTTGATAAATTATACTCTTAGCTCTAGTTGATACAGAGTCATTATTCTCCAGAATGATAGTATATTGGACTTTATTTTGTAGAGTTTTAGCTAGCATTGCAGTGTCATTTTTCAAAATCCTAAATACACTCCAATGCGTATTTTCCAATCTACTAAATTGCTCAGAGATTATCCTGTCTAAACAGTATCTTTGAGGTTCTGTCTGGTGTATGAGACATATGCTAGAGATGTACTGTTCCACGGGTTTCTGAAGTACTGTGAGATGGTAGAAAGGCCTGTCTTCATACAGTTCTTACCATCTCTGGGCCAAATCATAATTGAACAAAATGACATATTGAAAATACACTATATCCTTCTGTCTCAGGAGAAAAAAGATGAATCTCCAGGCTGGAGCAAATGAGATTTCTGTCTTAGGTGTGGTATATAGATAGGAAAAAATCACTTTGGATTTTCTACCTATAAATCAAGGCTATTATTTTTTCCATGTCTATCTTGTCTCGTCATGGTAAATTCACTTGTGTAAGTAGTTTCTTATTGAAAGCAAGAGGGTTATTTCTGTAGCTCTAATTAAGAATGGCAGTACACTGAGGTTGCATATTTTGGTAGATTTAGTTCTGCAGTCAGGGAACTGACTTTACTACCTCCTTGTGCTGAGAAAAAGTTTGTCAGTATACCAAAAGGCATGGACTTCATCATTTCATTAAATGAAACATCTTCAACAGCCCTGCAGCTGAATGACCTCTTCAGCTCATTCATTATTTTCATTTAAATTAATATAAATTCTTTCTAACACCACACAACATATATTTTTTGAGACAGATGACAGCAGGTTCTTCAGTTTCCCTTTTTAATATGTTCCTGCCAATTCCTAGAGCAGGAAGTCAGTGAAAGATTCCCCAAAGAGATAAATTTTTAACTTTGTTATTGAGAAAGGAAAAAAAAAAAGGTAAAAGAGAGTTTTGCTGACTGTATTAGGCTTAGCATCACTTTACCATCTGTACCCATCTAGGACTGTGCTTCCTGCACACCATGTCTGTGCATAGGATACTAAGAATCTCTGCTCTGTAAGTTGGTTACTAGTATCAGTGTAGCTGCTGCATGACAGAAGGACAGGGGACCACACATGGGTCCTGAGGTTAAGAGGCACAACCTGTCTTGCAACTGTGCTGGTGACAGGAGGCTTACCCTAGAGCATGCACCCTGTGCCCACATGACATTGTTCTACACCCTGCATGTCTCAAGGATTCTCTGTATTACTCCTATGAACACAACATGTAATTACTGTTTTTATGAATTTTCTGCTGAAATTGTTTAAAAAAGAAGTGAAGATCATGATACATCTTTCTTCCTCTGAATGCTGTTCTAACATTTTAACAAATGTGAATACAAATTACATGTCATGAGGTATCCTATGAGTTGTTCAAGCATTATCTTGGAGACGGCATATTGTAATGATTCAGATCATGGCAAAGAAGAGAATGATCCAAGGGAAAATAAAATGAAATTGTAGAGTTCAAGCTTTTTTTCTGGGACTCTTATTCACCAAAACAAGACTTCCCTAATTCTTGTAGATGATTTGACAATAACTAGATTACAGGGATAGGGGAAAATCCTTTAACAGTGAAACATACTTTCTTTATAGTACGGACATTTGAAGCTTTGAAAAACGTTAACTGTATTTTTCTTTAGAACTGTAATTGTTTTACTGTTTGAAATTTCTTCTGTAACTTAGTAATGGAAAGCTGAAATGCTGTTTGGCAGGTTTTTTTCACAGATGTGTGTGGAGTATTTCTGTCCTAGCATTTCTCCACAAAGCAATTTTGTGTAAACTACAAGACATACTACAATAAAGGGGATTACTAAGACCTGACATTCTGTGTCATCTGTCATTTCTGACAAATGTAAATGCAAGAATAAAATCCTAGGTAGAAAATAAGAACATATGAGTCAGGGTTGAGTGAAAGGGCATCAAAGACTCTGGTCTCAGGCTCTTTTTCCTTACCTCTGTTGTTTTTCTCTGATTTATCTGTATAGTGTGTTTCTTATTCTGAGTTTTCCTTGGATGTAAATTTACCTTCTCTTTTAAAGATGCAATATAGGCCAGCAGTGGCTGTGAAATTTCTACTAGTACAGAAAATTCATATTAAGTTGTGGAGGGTGGTTTCTGTTAGAGGAAAATATACCCAACAGCCCAAGAAAGACAAGGCAGATGCCACCCCATCCAGATGTCCCCAGGTCTGACTACTAGTGAGGCTGTAGATATGTTCTCAGCAGGCACACATATGTCCATACATATGTAGTCAGTCACATAGATCACAGAAAGACACACACAAAATATCCCCACAAATACAGACAGTACCAATGGCCTCATTCTACATCTCTCTCTGGCTGAGCAGAATGGAGGTTCACTAGTGAGAACATATACATACATACATAGAATGTGGATCCCTCCAGCAGCTGGGCTCATTCTGTCTGGTCGCTGTCCCTTGATCCCAGTCTCACCAGTTCCCAGCATCTGGACACTGAAGCTCCCAAGGCTGCAGTCCCACTCCTGTCACTGGCACAGACCATTACACAAACACATAGTTGGCAAGGACTTTCCTGGTCCCAATAACTGATCTCCCTGTGCTCTCATTCCTAGACACACAGGCTGGCCTAAAAAATCTGTCCACCCCTAGCTCCAAGTCACTTCGCCTACCCACTAGCTAGCTTGGCTTGATTTTCACTAGTGATCCCATGCTCCCTTGCACACTGCACTCACTCCAGTTGCTGGCCCATAGACATATGGGCGTCTGTGGCTCCTGGCTTGACTCCAGTTGCTGCACTCAAACCCTATACTACCCCCGGGCCCTCTCACACACATACACCTACACGCACACCAGGTAGAGAGCACTCACCCAGGAAAGAGTTAGAAAGGAATTTAATAAGAAGATAGGACAAATTGCACTGGTCAGGTGCTGGACATAGCCAGGCAAGCGTACTGACTAACCAGCTATTTAAATGCAACCAGCTCATTTCATAGCCTTAATGCTCTATTTACCACCCTTGTTCCTTCCAAAATCACCTAAATCCTTTCCTTGTATTCCCCACCCTTGTGCTTTCCTCCTCTAAATATTCCTTAGTAAGTCCTGTGCCATGCTGAACTGTTCTTTCCCTGCACTCCATAAAATGTCTCATGCCCTTAGGCAGCAAGTGTTATAGCCTGAATGGTTATCCAGAGAGCTGCTCCCAATAACTCTTCATAATGGATTCTATGCCTAGTCAATGGGGCTGAGGTTCTGCTGGCCCTGGGAGATGCCTGTACAGGATATTTGTTCCTCAGGAATCCTTAATTTGTGTTCCTACTTGCCATCATGCATCCCAGTGCTCCTCTGATTTCCACAGATGGGCCTTTGACAAGCCAATGACCCCTTCTGAGGCACATTGGAGTAGCCCAATAGGGTATTATTTGGAATCCCCCTCCTGCTATTGTCTGTCTGAGTTCCTTTGTGGTTGGGCAGATGAATTTTATCATATAATCTGACAGTTTTAGCCTGCTATATTAACTGAGTTCTTTCTGGAGACCTTATACTCCCAGCTTTCAAAATTTAATTTGATTTAATGGAGTAGTCTCAGTCTCAGTATTTAGTTGGGAATAGCTGGCTTACTCTCATTCTCTGGAAAAGAGGCATTAACCGTCTTCCTTAGCTATGAAGCAACTTTTAAAGTGGTGATCAGAATCAAATTAATTTTTATAACTATGCGTTCAGAATCCATATACCTCTTATCTCTTCAGTATCCAAGGATCATGCTGTCTGACTGCTCTTTAATATCATTTTCTTGTTCGAGGTAGAATAATTTATACCCAAGAAGTTCTTCAGAGGTGATAAGAAATGGCTACTCTCATCTTCCAGCAGAGACTCAAATTCAGTGACTTGTCCTATGTTCACCAAATATATACCTTGTGCTCAGGGGCGTGCTGGATGCATATCTGATAGCTGAGTGGAGTCAGTATTCTTCCTTTTAATCTGTAGGACCCAGCACAAATATTTATCTCCATTTAGAAAAAGGAAGCATCAGCATCTGTAAAACAATTGACAGTATTTGCTGAAACTTTGAATGATAAGTAAGAAATAAGTAATTCCCTGTATGTACACATCCTTCGTCTATCTTTTGGAAATAAATTCATCTAGTCTACAAGCAGCAGAATTCTGCAGTTTCATTGGCATCTGGGCTTTCTTGTTAGATATGTTTGTACTATTCATTAATGATTGCATTGTACGGTAGGTTTTTTGTTTTTTTTTTTTTGCTTTAACAGACACAGCCTTGGTTTTCTATGTATTGTACCCATTATCTTTAGAAAAGCGCTCAGACTTTCAAAAGGTAGAAAGCAGACAAGAAATACACTGAAAAAACTATTAAAAAAATAATTTGGCAATACCCATCTGAATAAGACCTCAGGATGAGTAAAATCTTATATGTTTTCTATTGACATTTGCAGAACAAGCTGTGCAAAAATGAAAAACTGAAAATAATTATATGCTATGCAGTAAACTTTTGAAGAACTTTTAGAAAATTATTCTTTGAGAATGTAAAAAAATTCTAATGTGTTCGTGTTGTTAGATATAATTCCTCTCCCATTTTAGTAGTTTGCTGTCTGCTTATTTTGCAGCACCATAGAAGAATATACAAACAAATCTGCATTATTAAAAGGCACTAGAAATTTTAAATTTTATTTTTTAAGTATAGAGAATGAAAACAGTTCTTTAGTGAAATAATGTTTTCTTTTTGGTTTTTCGACCAACCAGAAATCTTCCAAATAATGTATTATAACTGTATAAAATTGAACTGGAGCGGGGGGGGGAGAATAAATTGTTTCAGGGATCACCTATTCTGGAATTTATTTAACCTACTCTTAAAAAAAGCCTCACTACTACAAATAATGGCTCTTCTAAGTAGTAACTGTTTGCTTAGTTAGTAAGAAAGAATTTTCCTAAGGAGAATGACTTCTTATCTAAGTTGTTGAGGTCTGCAATGTTGGGGTCTGCAGGTCTGCTTCTCATTTAAGTGATTAAGCTCTTATTAAGCCCCAAGTGAGCTAAGTGATTAAGCCCAGAGAGTGATCCATCTCACTCTATATTCTACTTTTGCATATAATCTCCATAAATGCAGCCTGAGCTTAGTTCAAATGACACATGTACGTATTCATAATACTATGAGTTATATTCCTGTGGGGCTAGCAAATATAACATGGTATTTACAGGGAGGGTGTCACTGTAGACAAAGAACCAAACATCTTGTAAAGGTATCCAAAGGTATCGTAGCATCCGAGAGGGTCCTAGAAACCTATGCTTAGGTAACTTTAAGATATCCTCTTGTTTAAGCCTTGAATGAAACCCATCTGAGTTGACCTAGTACTTAAGCTATTACCATACTGTATGCTCTGTCCTGATATGTATAAATCCTTTATTCCTCTACACTTAAGGAAATAAAATTGTAAATAAGATACATGAAATAAACTTTTCCTCCCTAGTCAGCACTGATAAGGGACTCAGTCAGAGTGCTCTTTACTGTTTCAGTCAAGATAGTTTAAAGATAAAGGAAAAATGAACAGAGCCCAGTAGACAGCCACAAGAATGCTGGTGGTCCATGGGAAATTTATCTAAAAGGAAAGTAGTGAGAAGAAAAAAATAAACTGAATAGAAATACACAAAAGTAGCTTTGTACTAAAGCATTTCTTCCTCTAGATTCCATTGTGTTTCATGGCCACTGCAACAAAAATAAATTGGCTTAATACTAATAAAGAAGTTTTAAATAAGAATTTAGGACTTTTGCAACAACAAGATATTGTGCACACACACATACACAAAAGAACGACCTTCCAAGGAAAATAATTCAATCTCTTTCACTGGACATTTTAAAGTACGATACTAAAAAGAACCCTAATAGATATTTGACATGGGTTTGATTCTAGCCAAATATTTCTCATTCAGTTTTTAAGGAGATAATCAGATGGATGTTTGTGCTCCTTACAATCCGTATTCCTGTAGATTAACTGCTTACTTAGCTTTAGCCCAATTGAAACTAGGTTCCTAGGCTAAACTAATCCTTGAAACTCCCCTGGCAGTGAATGGCAAGAGAAAGGCAAATCCTGTGAATGATTCAATCCACCCAATCACAGGCTAGGTGAATCACTGTCTGGAAGTAGGTGTGGCTATAACTGGATTAACCTGCTGGGATGTCAGGGTCTTAAAGAGGTGAACAGTGAAATCCTGATCTGAGACAGAGAAGGACTGTGTCCCAGGTGCATATCTAGCTCCAGGAAATGGTAGTACTCTACAAACAGATGATACAGATATAGTCCACATCTGCCTGTTGATTTTAAGGGAGTCCAGACAATTAGCTTAGGCTAATTTTTGAAGGTGAGATTAACTTTATGTTTTCTGAGTATATGAACTTTGCCAGATCAATACCTTCAATAAATCCTGCTTTGTGAAGCTGAATAAACAAGCTGATTTCCCAAAAGAATGAAGGACATACTTTATGGCCATAGGCCACTCTTTTAGGACACCGACAGGCAGACTCAGAGGAATTATTTTCATAGAAAGCCAGGGATGTAAGACTTCTTAATTTGTGAATGAATTTATAAAATGGAGGATGTATGAGTGAAGAACAGACAATTCTTTACACCATTTTTTCATAAAGTGCACACTTTCAGTCTTGATCTGACCTTAGATGTTAGATAATGTCATAGTATGAATGCTCATAGGCTGTTGTGTCTTACATTTCAACATTAGAAAATGCTATTTTTAGAGTTACCTTCATTTAGCTTTCTAATTCTAATTTAGAATTTTTACCTTTAAATTAAATTTTGATTAATGAAATTTAATAAGGTGTAGGTTTTGAGCACTTACTATAGCCTAAACTATCTGAAATTCAATAAAAATCCTCATATAGTTAATTGAAGATTTAAAATTATTTAACTAATCTGTGTCTGATAATATGCACTCTTTACAGAGAGATAGTCAGGCATGAATTTTAGGTATGACTGCCTTGCTTCTTTTTCTAAAGCAGCTTTCAAACAATACTCGTAACTGGGATTTTGCTACTATATTTTTGTTCTTAAGTATAGTCAACATTTCAAATGTACAGACTGTTTCATTTGAAAATCATTATTCATGCCTACAGTTACCTAGATATCTTATAAACTGAGACTAAGCCCTGCAAAGCCAGGTAGCCTTGGCTTCCCAGAATTCCTGTCAAAAAGACAAAGGGAAAACTATTTCTTCTGCTGAATAATAGAGGTAATTCTTGAGTCAGTTTTTCTAATGCCCTGGCACAGTGTCTCAGATGATAATGTCTGGAAATGACATAGCAACTCTCTGGAATGCACCTGGAGATATTTCAGAGCCAGAGGAAAACTACAAAAAAGAGAAACACATAACTTTCTAGCTATAAACACACAACCTTCCTAGTGTAGATGATGGAAAGAATAACAAATAAATATTCAGTGTATCTCAGGTATGTGCCAATTGGCTTTACAACAGAGTGTCAATTTCTACCTTTAGAAACAAACAAACACAAAGCAGACTTATAAGGGTGGCTTTCCAGTTCCCTTGATTACACACATAGCATAAGATTAAGATCAAATATGGATTTACTGATTCAATGAATTCAGTCAAGTAATTTAATAGATTAAATATGCTATCATTAGGTGTATTCATACAGCCATTCCAGTGAAGTGTTGTAGGTTGCTCTAAGTAAAATCTACCCTAGATATCTATTGCACCTGCTGAAATTTTAGCACTCCAATAACAGACTTTAAATGTTAGTTAATTTTATATTTATATGCTTTTCCATGAGAATTT
This sequence comes from Baryphthengus martii, assembly GCA_013396935.1. Lineage (NCBI taxonomy): Eukaryota > Metazoa > Chordata > Aves > Coraciiformes > Momotidae > Baryphthengus > Baryphthengus martii. Next base: position 12,340 of record VWZK01000426.1, read on the forward strand.
CATGGATAGCTGCACTTCTGATAAAGAAATTTTGTCAATAGGTGATATTCTAGTTTTTGAACCCCAGGAGGAGAACACCAAAGAAAAGTCTATGACAGATGAGACATATCTTTGATTAGTTCAGTATTAAACATATGGGACATAAATGGAATTTTGCAGCCTCAGGATTAAAGGAATATATAACTAAGATGGTTCTTTACTGAATATTTCATCTTTTGGTATACATAACTATCTCTGATGTTACTTCAGAGGAAGACCCCCACTAGTTGCAAAGAAGAAATGTGAACTAAAGGAAAGATGGGGGCATTTTAGGCTATTTTCATATTCTCAAATATTCTGACTGTCTGGTTTCTGCATATTTACTTTTTTTAAAGATCATACTACAGGCTTTAGCAAGTCAATTACTGCTTCACATTTGTTGCTTTAGAGGGACCGGGATTGAAAGCTATAAGGATCTTGTAGCTGTGTTTGTTCTTAGATACCGTAAGATAAGTATCTTCAGATACTTCTTAAGGCTATAGAATCATGACGTTCAAATTAAATGGTTCTAATGGTTCTAATAGCATAAATCAGCCTCAGAATGTTGTAGATATAGGAAGAATGAACAGAAAAAGTTGTGTATCATCTGTGACCAGTGATTCTCTGGTATTCTGGCTGAAAATGCAGTGGGATTCCTTCAGGTTATATAGATTGAGAGAATATGAATAGATTTATTTGGATGATTCTGCTTCACGACCAGTTAGTGTTAGATTATGGGAAGTACCAAACTAACATCAGCAAAGATACTTTAGTGCTAAACAAGCAGATGTAAGGGAAAAGGTGATATCTGTAAAGGTTTTACCACCCAACAGTGTACTTCCACAAAGAATCCGCATTTAATAATAGGCAGACTCCTGAATCTTGATGATATTTAGTAGGATTTGGTTCTCCTAGGTTTACTGTGTGAGCTTGTCCCTGGACCTCTACTTCCAAAATAGAAACACATAGATGAAAAGTAATATGCAAATGCAAATGGCTATTTAAAAGGATTCTTGGTGTCCAAGAGCATCCACAAGTAAAAAAAAAAAAGAAAATGGTTTTTAGCATTTAACATTTTTGTTTAGTATGTTTTCCCTTTCTTTTTCTTCTAACCATCAACATATTGTACCAATTATTTTAAAAGCTGCTTCCCAGTATTTTCATTGCTATTTAGTAATAAAGGTTATAGTGTTGTCTTGCCCCTTCCTTATTTTCTTTAGAGAAAGCAATGTCAAATAACAGTTTAATGAGTATCCTACTATATGAGACCTTTGCCTAACCCAGGAGCTGTGCAAAACCAATTAGAAGTGTACATTTGCAAATTGGATGCATACAAGCATGACCAATCCCCCCTCCCCCTCCTCTCCAAAAAAACAGGACTTGATTGTAACTAAATACATTTTTAAAACAAGGTTTGAAGAGTCTTTCAATGATAAATGTGTTGCTAAAGTTTTAGTATCTGATTTACTTATTTTTTTCTCCAAGATTTCGGCTCCTAACCCAAATGGATACACTCTTTAAAGCACATACATTTCAAATGTCAAGGTAGACGATCGTGTGGTATTAGTTTTCGGTTGTTTTTTTTTTCTCTTGCTATAGGTTTGTTTGTTTGTTTATTTGCTTGGTTATACATGAAGACTTCTGTGAAGCATCTCAAAAGTCAGAATGGTCAGACTATGTGCTTTAAGTAAGCCAGAGTTTTTTTCTTTCACCAAACACTGAACAGACACATAGAGTGTTTAGTTTGCCACACATGGGAGTTCTACTTGAGATGCCCAAATCTATTCTGTTCAACACCTAGGCACCACTACAAAAGGGTATATGTCCTCAGTTGTGTCTACCATATGCAAATGTGCTGCGGTTTAACTCCAGATAGGCAACTCAGCCCCATGCAACTGTTTGCTCATATCCCACAGTGGGATGGAGGAGAGAATCGAAAGGGTGAAAGTGAAATAAAGACAGTTTTGCAGGTAAAGAAAAAGCTGTGAATGCAAGTAAAGCAAAACAAGGAATTCATTCACCACTTCCTGTCGGCAGGCAGGTATTTACCCATCTCTAGGAAAGCAGGGCTCCGTCACACTTAATTGTGGGTTGGGAAGACAAATGTCTTAAATCTGAAAGTCTTCACTTTCTCCTTTCTTCCCCAGCTTTATTGCAGAGTGTGATGTCATATGATCTGGGGTGTCCCTTTGGTCTGTTGGGGTCAACTGTCCCAGCTATGTTGCCTCCCAACTTCTTGTACACTCCTAGCCTTCTCACTGGTGGGGAGATGTGAGAAGTAAAGGCCTTGACTATGTGCAAGCACTCCTCAGCAATAGCTAAAACATCCTTTTGTTATCAGCACAGTTTTCATCACAAATCCAGAGCACAGCATTATAGAAACTACTATGAAACTGCTACTACTTTATCTCAGCCAAAACCAGTACAAGATGTCAGGTATAACTATCTCAAATGGCAATAGGTGACTATGGGTAGTCAACTGAATGAAATTCATACCCATCTAAAAAGATAGGCTATAATAAAGAAGATACTGTAGTGTGAGAAAAAAAAAAAAAAGAAATTTCAACTAGCTTTTACAATAAAAAATATACTTTATGATGGCATGTCAAGCAAAAGGACAGTCTTCTCCTCCCCTTAGTATCCTTTCATTGGTGTCATATACTATAAATCTTTTATGTTATCATATCTCAATTCTCTTATAACAGAGCATATAACCGGCAGCTATTTGTAACATTGATACTTGACACTGCTTTTTAAAGAGAGAGAGAGAGAGATTGAGAATTAAGCCAGGGCAAAGCATTGGATAAAATAAAAATTCTACCACTGTTTCGCAAAGACATTCCTCCAGAATGAGTTTAGGGATTTGCATCTGGATGCTCCAACTGAATGTTTCAAGTTGTGATTTAAGCCAAAGAGCCCATCACTAGGCTGATCTTGAAGACTCGCAAGGCCCAGATAAGATCTATTGTTTGAGGTTTTTTAAAATCAATAGTAAGTCCTTTCTTTCCATGAGGGTAGTGGTGGTGGGAAGTGGGGAAAGAAAAAAACATCCAAGCACACACCTCAGAAGAGTTAGTTATGAATCTCCTCCTGGACTATATCTGCAAGCATACACTATTGACAGTTCTGAACCTCAGTGCTAGGTATAACAGAGGACACTCAAGTTAATTTGCTCTTGGAAGTGCACCTATTGAAACAGATGGTTCTCCATTCTGTGAGTTAAAAACCCAGTCTTGGCAGTTGCTCAGTTCTTCACAATATGAAGTTAAAGGTCGTTATTAGTAATGGTGAGTCAGCTAATACTGCTAAGTGTCAGTAAGTGATCATAATGCACTTCAGTACACATAAAATAAACTCATGCGTTCCATACAAGTATAATCAGTGAGTCCATTAAGTCGCGTATTAAATATAAAGCATAAAACAAACAGAAGAACATAATATCTTTAATGATATCAAACAACAATCTTCTTTTTAGGTCAAAACCATTGTCCACATAATAAGACAAAGTGTCCTTTTCAATCAAAGTCCTTTTCTGTGTCATTTGTGCCCCAGGGCAGAACCCCTCACTCATACAGGCTTCTCCTTCTGTGAGAGATGTGATTTACTCCCCAATCTTACCTTCTTTTTCAGAATTATTTCCAAGAATGCCTCCCAAAATGAGAATATTTCCTTTCAAAGAAAAAGAAAGAGCTTTGCTGACCTCAACACTTCTCCTGCCTTTCAGTATACATCCCAGGTCCAATATAAACAAAATGTTCAATCTTAGATCTGATAATGGGTTAGGATTATTTTATTTTTTCAACAATAATATTTTCTGCTTTTATTTTTAGTTTTTAACAGTGAAGTTCTAGACTAGCTTTAGGATTGGAAAGTATAGACTGTTATGCTCTCCTGCTTTTATAATGAAAGATCATTTGCCCATGCCTCTGCTTAACTAAGGACACGGTCTATACCAATAATTTTTCCTTACTCTTGGTAATTTTTGCTATTTGCTAGTTACCTTACATGTCACATCTGTCATATTACAGGGTAAGTTTTAAGGAAACAAACCAAGACAAATCAAAATAAAAAGTGTTCATGTGCTTAAAGGAATATATCTTCTATTTCTCAAGTCCAGTATGTCAGCACTGTGTTAGCCCTATCCCTCTTCTGTATTGCGGGTTTCATTATTGAATGTCATGTTCAAGACAGAGAACAAATGCTATTCCCTGAGATGTCCACTTGCCCCATTCTAGGTGTCTAGGATCAGATCTAGTCAGATATTTAACTTACATCTATATGACAGCTCTTCATTTCAGACAGTCCTAGAATAGTAAATTAATACTGCAGTCAATAAAAACATATTAAGGGCTTTTAATATTTTGTGAGGAAGTGTCTGGGATTCCAAATATATAGGCAAGGTTAGGAGGACTGAGTAGCATGTCTGATTATCTAATTCAGAAGTTAGTCTGTATGATCTTTCCCTTCTGATTATCAATTGCAATAATCACTTAAAATTGTAAGAACAGTTACAGCAAGTCCTGCATCTGTCCTGGGTTCAGCTAGAATAGGGTTAATTTTCACAGCAAGCTGGAAGACGTCACATTTGAGATAGATATCCAACCAAAGCAGCCAATGGGATATTCTGTACCATACTGATGTCAAGCCTGCTATATAAGGAGAGGGTTGGCCAGGAAAGAAGTGCACAGATTTTAAGTGAATGGTCAGCCTGCAGGTCTAGTTGGTCTGGGTGGTGAGCGCTGCATTTTACATCTCTAGCTTTATATATTATTTCATTAGAATTATTGTTATTATTGCTGTTCTCTCTTTGTGTTTTCCTATTAAACTTTCCTTATCTCAACCCGTTAGGCTTTTCTGCCTTCTCCCAGTTCTCCTTCCCATACCCCTACAGGGATGAATGGGAACAGGGACAAGCACAGTGAGTGAGCAGCTTTATGGTGCTTAGTTGTTGGCTGGGCCTAAATCATGACAGTATCCCATTTTCAACCATGATCATAGGCAGATACTTAAGGAAGAATAAGATAACACAAATATGCATAATACTTCTTCCTAATGCTCTCATAACCTCTCACTGTCTATTAGAAGTTAAGGGGCTTCAGAAGTTGGACATTTCTATGGATGCATGTATATTATAACATTAGCTTGTGTGGTTTTTTTTCATTTACTACACTTGGATTTGCATCACAAGATAGTCTTTGAGCTTTTAAATTAGATATCTTTCAGGTGACATTCAACTAAAGCCACTCCAGGACTGCACTCAAAACACTTACGTTGTTAACTGTGACTGACCAATAAACCCCAACAGCAGAAGAAGGCTCAGAAGAAATAAGCCTGTAATATGTCCATGAAACTCAGTGTATGACTGACCACAGTTGTTGCAAAGAAGCAGTCTTTAACTCAATATAAATAGGACGGAAGGAAAGCCTTTGTTTTGGATAAACAGCTACCAATAGATGAGTAGATCAACCAGTAGTGTTCTTCAGTTCACTGAAAGAGTCTAGATGTCTCCCTGAGTTAGCATGAGGGTTGTGAATGCATGGGTCAGCCCACTACAGAGTATAAAAATCGAACAAAAATATTTCAAAGAGAGTAATAGGCTTGAGCTCCCTCCAACCCATACATTTTTTCCTGGAGACTAGGTGCACTCAGTGTTGTGACAATGAGCATATTATAGAGACCAGTAACGGGAATCACACTGGTGGTGTGATTGAACTGCGTATGGCAATTGCTGTATATATATATATTTTGTTAAGTGAACTTACACTTGTGTTGTGTTATGAAATATGTTTTGTGTCACCCTGCTAAATCAGAAATCCCACTTTACATCAACTATCTTTAAATAAGTCCATTTTATATTAAACATTACACCCTCTAGGCGTAGATTATCTAAAAGAATCTGATTAGAGTATTGGACTTCAACATTAACAGGCCTTCAGGCCACAAGACTTGATCAGAGACAGTCTAAATTAAACCTTAGTGAATATAGTGTCAACATCAGGTTCTCAGGACTAATAGTTTCACCCTACCCATCCAACCTCATGGACTATAATAATTGCTGATGTATTTAGCTTACGTATTTAATAATTCTTACAGAATTTCTTTTCCATAAATATCTCCGCTCTTTGCTTGATCCCAGGTAAAGTCTAAGTATCGAAATGAGCACTGCACTTGCTCTGGCAGAAGAAACTACGTCAAATAATATAAATACAGTGCCATGTTCTCGTCAAGAGCTATGGCTCTAAGGCAAAGAATGTATGCTTTTTCTGAAAGCTGCTATTATAGGATGTCCTGTGTCCTATGTAGCTTCAGTCCATACAGGATTCTCACAGAAAACCTGCTGCAATTCTGTAGCGCAACTTGGAAATCAAGTAAATGTGGTCATGAGGTCAGCCATGACACACAGTGAAACTTATGCAAATATCCTGAACCAATGTGTGTATTAGTGTGAACATTAGCCTCTACAAATTCCCTTGAGGTATCTACAGCTTACTGTATATCATAATCTCCTCAGAAGAGTGAATATATACAGCTATTTGACCCACAGTTCTCCTAGAACATGTCAGGGAGCCACAGAGACGTTTCAATAACAATCACATAGCCTTCAGGGTCTGCATGCACAAGCAAGGTCAGAAAGAAACCATGTTTTGCTCTTTGCTGACAGTTCTAATGTCATAGTAAGTCTTGTCTTCTTAGCCTTGTGATAGGAAGCCTAAAAAGCACTCTTTATGTTAATGGTAAATACAAATTAATTCCATATGTGAATGGCTTCTGAAATTTAAAAGCAAGTGCTGTAAATCCTAAATGGTCGCTTTGTTCAAAGTGCATCTATCACATCCCACTCCATCATGGCAGGGGGGAAAGGAAGGATGGAGGTTCAGTGATTCTCTTGGGTTGAATTAAGAAGACTTGCACAATAGATCCATAACATTAAAAGTTTTCATTTTCAATCCCATGACTAAAACTTTGAATGATGGGGTTAAAGGAAAGAGAAGATAAGGCAGGTCGGGGGAGGGGGAGAGGGAGAGAGAGAGAGAGAGAGCATGAAGGAGTAGGTAAAGTTATGGACCACCACCCAGGGTTTCACTGACATCTTGCCTGGTCCATTCCTTGGGGGTCTTTGGTAGTGGGTGTACACCCACCTGTGTACTTGAGTTATTTTTATGTCCTACTAAGAGGGGTGTTGCTTGACATACACTTTTCATTTGCATGGGAAGTGTAGAGAGGTAGTGCTAATTTGCATAGAAAGCATAAAGAGGTGGCATCTGCCCTTCCTCAAATGTGGGAGAGGGGGAAGGGCAGCATTAAACTTTTCCACTGATTGAGTCAGTGGTTGTAGAGACCCTGTATTTTATTACCCTTTGCCTGGTAGACAACACATATGAAAACATGTCAAGAGGACAAAGCTGCTTATCTTTTGATGTACTTCAGCCCCAGCTGGCATATTTGGTCCTTTTTTCTAACCACAAAGCTGCTTCTTACATCAACTCATTCAGGTCAAAGTGTTCCTCACACAATGTTTGAGACACCAACTCGTTCCAATCAGAGTCCGACATCATCTTTCTGAGATTAGACTTTTTAAAATAATTATATATGATGTGCTTTTAAGAAATCATTTAGCACTAACAATAAGGCAGGAATATTCTAATCTAAGGGCCTATAGCCCATAATCTATAATTTTGCTTAGGCACCTAAATAATTGTAAGACCCAGGAATAAAAAAAGTTGACCGTAGTTCTTAGTATTTGATTCAATGTTTAAAATTAACTTCAAGGCATTCTAAATAAAACATAAAATACAAAGCTAAAGTATTTTTATGGGCTAATGTACCTTCAGATACTGAAAAATCCTCTCTTGGTCTTATTCATAAAGTAAGGCCACTGAGTTTATATCACAGATTTTATTTTAATCTAAAGAAAAAGCAATATACGTAGTCCAAACAGTTGTTCAGAACATAAGCAGGAAAATTTTGCTTTCTTGATTATTTAAATGGATAACTTTGATGTCTTTGACTCGTATTCAAAACAACTTGAAGCATTATTTGCAAACGAATTTTCTGAACACAGGAAACTTTATTCATAAATGGATTTCCTGCAAACAAACTCTGAAAAATTTATCAGAACTTGTTTAGCATGAAATGTTCTGTCAGTTCTACTAAAGAAAGCAGTAAAATTGACATGAGTCAGATCTTTTTGTTTGCTTGTTTTTTCCTTAAAAAAAGTAAGGACAGAAGGAACAGTAGTAGGTGCTGCAACTGGAGGTGGACCAAATTGGATTGTAACCCAGGTTCCCACATTAGAAGATGGGAAGGTCAATAGACACCTACTGTTTTTTATCATAAGAATTAATTTATATCATGTATTGCAGAGAACGAAGACAAAGAGAGAAGAAAGAGCAGAATCTTATGTGAGCTTATAAAGATGCAAGACTTCTTAGGAATTCAGAGGCTGTGGCTGGCCTCTAATTCCCCTTTTCAGTGTTCCAAGCTGGTTAGAATTTAATGGAAATGTATATATGCCAAGCAGAAACCAAGATAGCATCCTCCTATCCCAAATCAGAGGTTTTCGATTACCTTTATAAGTATCTCATTTTTTAACTGCTCAAGCATACCACTAAGCGTGGGTTTTGTTTTTTTTCTTGTAAGTGTTGCATAAGGTGAGAAGCTGGTTCACCATTTCAGCCCTTTCGTTACAGGGAATGTAATTACTCATCTAACTTGGTTATATATATTATCTGAACTAGTAATCTGTATCTGAACTAGCAGTCCTACTTTCATGCTGTCAGAACAAGGAGGCAATCTTAGGGCCTAATTGTTCAGTAGAATCTCTTGAAATGCCTCTTTTTTTAATTATTTTTAATTTTTTCCATTGGTAAAAAGGATCTTGGGTTGACTAGCTCAGATACCACTGTCTGTACTTGGTCATATGAACTCCAAACAATGTAGAGGGTATATATATATATTTTATAAATAGGCTAAATATATTGAATACAAGATGATGTAAATAATCTGGAAGGACATGCATTCACAATAAATAAGTTTTTTGCTGTTTGAAGAGAGGATCACATAGTTTAGATAACTTTTTATATGATTAGTGTTCCAGGGTGATGTTTGTATTATATTCAATGTTTTAAGTAAGTCTTTTATGACAATTATGAAAAGGAGTTTTTATTGCAAAAATCTTGTTTCTGATTATGTGAAATATTTTTTTCACAAAATTTTTCAGTTAGTTATTTGATACTACAAAGAAAACTTTAGAGTAAATGACAACGATTTTTTATATAGATATGAATAGACATGAGTCAACTACTGATGTTGGATATGAACCTCTGCTATGTTCCAATGAACACAGCTGAAAAATAACCTTGCATTCATAATATTTCAGTCACTGATGAATCCCATGAAAGATGGTCCTGTCCTTCCCTTCCCTTCCCTTCCCTTCCCTTCCGTTCCCTTCCCTTCCCTTCCCTCCCC
>VWZK01000437.1:0-15461 GCA_013396935.1 Baryphthengus martii
CCTCTGTTCTAATTTAAGCACAGAAATTAGGCATTTCATTTATCCCTTGAAAAACTGCTGAAAAGTATTAAAAGTTGCTGTTATTATTTTACTGTTGGTATACTGAAGCAGAAGAGGTTAAAGTTTATGCCACATTATCTGAGATGTGTTTATTTAGGAAGCATTTACTGTCATATCCAACAGAGATATTCACATCATCACAGGTACATCATCCGAGAAGCACCTAGTAATAAAACCCATGTGCTAGTAGTGGCTACAGTGCTGAGCATGGCATTTGCTCAAATAAAGCCAAGATTACCACTGGAATTCTCATACTGAACAACATTCTGGGAGACGAGGCTGAAGACTGCAATGATTCACAAGTATTTCCATTTTATTCGAGAAAAAAAATTCTGTAGGCCTAAAATACGTGCAACCTGATGTCCTCAAAACCATTCCACCCAAGGGAATAAAACAATACTAATATATAAAATATCCCAAAGCTTCCACCTCTCTTTTAAGAGTATTTTCTATCAGCTAAGCCACAAAACAGGTGGTTTTTTGCTTGCTCTTTCTTTAGCCTCACATTCCTGAGTGTACACACTCAAAAAGAAGGACAGAGAGCATTTCCATTGAATGCTGCTCTACAGTCTGTGGGCCAAAGAAAGATCAAAAAGAACGTTGTAGAATCAGACACATGCATGCTACTGAGAAACCACTAGCCAAGGAAGCCATGTTTTGCACAAGTACTCTACCATCAGGCCAAGGAACAAAAGACAGCTGTTAACCATTAGGAGGCAGAAAGATTCCGCATACTGAGTGGATGCAGGTTTTAGTCAGGTATTTTTATCAGCTTTTCAGTCAGCAGACAAGAACATTGTTAGTGACTGAACACTAAATTCAGGTTTGCATTCAGAGACACGCAGTTCAAACCAGTTATAGCTCTGCTTTCAGAGGGGAAAGAGTTGGAGTGAAACCATCTTTACCTTGCATCTGCTCTGTGAACCAACCAGCTCACCCCAAATTAGACAGTCAACACACAAATCAAGGAATCCAAGCTTTGCAAGAGACTTTGCAAGAATAGAAGTGACTGACCTGCTCTGAATTATTCAGGTGGACCTTGCACCTTCCAGGCCAGCTCCAGCAGAAGAGAAGATGGGCACTAGCAGCAAGTAACTGGTACAGTCCTTGTGTCTTCTGTACAAGGTAACACACAAAGTCCACAGTCCTGGCATCAAACAATCCTGTCCCTGCAAAAAGAAGGTGGTTGGTTTGTTTTTCTTTCCTCTAACTAACAAAAAAAAAATAAAATAAAAGATCAGCAATTTACTTCTAGTTAATGAACCAGCTCCACACACACTTTGAGTGGTTCGCTAGCAAACACTACCAATAAAACAGCAGCCAGTGTAACCACACGAGAGATACAAGCTGGAGATGATGGCTAAAAGCCAAAGCATCAGTAAAGAAATGTTAATTCCCAAGCAGCATCCAAACACTACCTTTGCCCTGACTCCATCATGGAGCAGGCTGTACTGTGGCCAGGGCAAATAAGGGTTGTTGCAAGGTGGCTCAAACTGCCATCAGGTGCCAGTGACCTTCAGAGGCTGTGTGACCATTGAAGACAGCTGGGTAGGAGGGTGTGAGCAGCCACACACAGTTTGTTTTACGAGCTTCTCATCACAATAAGAATTTGAAACTCGAAAGCATGTCTGCTTGCCTGTCTTGCTAGGTTTTCGGCAGCTTTATGGTAAAATCATAGAAGTCATTTGCAATTATGGGATTAATAGGGGCATTTTAAAGCTTTTATTAGGACTGAGATGTTTTGTTCAGTGCTGTGTGTGGTTTAGGATATTTAAGAATTTCCTCCACCCTGCATAAATTCAGCTATACCTGCATCATACTCACAACAAAAACTTTTAAGAAGACAGTCTTTTCCTCCTGGTGAGCAATGCATCAATCTCCTGTATTTTAGCAGGTGCAGCCAATTCCATGCCAATATCACACTCCTGTGAGACTCCTACCACGCATTTTAGCACTGCCTTTTGCTTTAGGTAGGACCAATGGACAGACTGAATGGCCAGTCTCAGTGAAACTTACAGCCAAAGGCACGGTAACATCAGCACATCAAGGCTGCCCTAGAAGATATGCTTAAGGAGCACAGAGCACCTGGTATTTAAACCTTGCTTTTGGAAAGCATTATTGAAAAAAATTAACAAATCATAACATACTGGTATTTTGGTTCTACTTAACCATAAACCTTTTCCTTAAAAAAACCCCAAATGCTATACAACAACAAAACAAACAAAATAAACAAAAACAAGCCACAAAAAACCCCACACCAAAAAAACTCGAAACCACCCCAAACCCCACACTTTGATTAAAAAAAACCAAAACAAAACCAAACTTACCTGTGGTGAAACTGTGGCTTACATTTTTATTGGCATTTGCAGAGCCTCAAGGCCACTTTCTTCAATAGGCAGGTCCTGCTCACCTAAGCCAGGTAAATCAGATGCTCAGCCCAAGCGAAGAGCGTGCTGAGTGAGGACAGCAGGATGTTCATCTTGTCATCTAAAACAGTGTTAGTTATATTTATGTATTAAGTCCTCAAACATGTCAACATAAATATATCTAACAAGTTACTTGGGTTTCTTGACCAAGCTTTTTAAAAATCTTTCTCTTACTCCACAGAAAATTCTGGTGTGTCTCTTCCCAGCCCCAAACGTAAGCATTTCACCCTGGATGTCTAATGGGAGCTACAAGTTCCAGCTTGCCTGAAAAATAAATCCTAACATTTCTGAATACCAAAATTAGACCATTGCTACTGAAACACCATCAAGAATGGTAAAAAATTAAACCAAATCCTTCTGAAAATTGTCAAGACTAGGATGGAAGTACACACTGAGTGAAATTCTTTTTTCTCTAAGCTCAGTGATGAACGCTGCGTTGTCTTGTCCTACAGCGCATAGAAGACTTGCACATTTCATGCAAGTCCACGAAAACATTTAAGAATTGTAGGTTTGTGTTTATAAAAACACTGGCAATAAACCAGCAGAAAATCAATATTATATCTCTGAATGAATGGTCAGAGTAATTTAAATTTCTTCAGGAGTTAAAAATACATATTTGATCTGAGTAACAGCTCAATGTTTGTGTTCAGGTAAGTAAGTTTGATGTTAATTTTAGTTTCTTTACTAGTATGTATGTGGAAAAGGCATTTTTCAGAATGTTCTTTTCTGGTGTTAGTTTTGAAGCTATAGGTACAAACATACAGATGCAGTCGTTTATAAAACAGAGGTGATATTTAATTTTACGTAAGACATTAAAATTACATCTCATTAGAAGTTTATCTAGAGTAGAGTTTATCTAGAGTAGAGTATATTATTTAATGTCAATATGCTTAGGATAGAAAACTTGCCGAGGAAGAAAAGATATAAGCAGAATTTCTGGGTTGGTTGGAAATGGGGAACCCAGCAATGAAACAAATTCTGATCCCTTCAGATTTACACCTCTAGTTCTCTATCAAATTAGTATAGATAAGCATCCACATTGCTGCAGCGGTAGCATTTTTGCAACTGTTTTACCCTCTGAAAACTTCCTAACTTTTTCTCTATTAAATATAGTAAATCAGAACTGTATTTCTTGTCAGAAGTTCTCCAGTTCTGAAGGTAAAAGCAAAGGCTGCACACAACATGGTCACTATTTAAAAAGCTATTAAGATCCTATCCATTGGCCTTATAAGAATGGAGAGTTGATATAAGGGCTTCATTTTTCACAGCCTTCCCCCTGGCCCTCTTCCCTGGAACAAGAGACATCACCAAGATACGGTGCCAGAGAATAATTTCATGACTTAAAATTAAGAAGATCCAAAGATAAATATCCAAAGATGTGGACACTTCCTAAAATACTGTACTGATTTTGAAAAACAGACAGGAGAATAGGAAAGAGAAGAAAGTAAATGGAGGGGGGAGGAGGACAGGAACAGAACATGACAGGATGCTGAAAAACAACAAAAGGCAGCAAATAATGCAAATTCCACTTGCTCTAACTTCACAGCACAGCACTGTTTACTTTTCATCCTCCTAAACAGTTAATCCCTAGTGAAGCCAGGTCAGTCTGGATCTGAATTTCTATGGCATATAATCATACAAGAGATTATACTATTGGGAAATTGCTTGTCGTAACAACTGCGAGCACCGGGATACACAAAATAGTTAGGCACATACTTCCTATTAAACACTATTAAATTTTAAAAGACCACCACTAGCACAGGAAGCCTTGAGCCATGTCTTACTGCAGGCCAGAATAGAGAGGAACCTCTGACAGAACAGCATGGCTTGTCTCAAGCGTCTGTCTTTCCTCTAACATCCAGTACTAGAGAGTGCTAGGGTATTATTGAGCTAAATGGACCTTTGGTCTGTCATGATACAACTTGTCTCGCGTTCCTAGTAAGTACATAGTAAATGCCGCAAAGAAAAAGAGCAAACGAGAAAGTCAGAAAAACAGAGTAATGTTTCTTATAATCCTAACATTCAAAACGCTGGGTTTTAGGTATTTTCTTGTAAGTGAACAGGACAGAATAGTAGCTTAGTGTAATACAAACACACTTATGAAAATTGTTGTGTAGTTCTATGTAACTTAGGGAATCTACAGTATCAGCCTTTAGCATAAAGACGGAAAATTTCTTCCTGAAGTTATTCAACAGCATCTCCCTATTTTACAGCTTCCAAAGTTGGGAAAGCGTTATTGAGCTGTGAATCAACTGCAGCCAGTGGAAGCAATGAACTAAACAAACAGGAAATATATGAACCTTGAAGTAGTTAACGTTCTAAATTTTAGGGCGTCTTCATGACATTCTGCTCCAGCCGGTCATTAGAGCAAACATATTCCCATTCTGTGCTTAAGCAATCTCACTGAATGCTTATGTAAGCCTGAACTTAGAACATATGTAAACACTCATCTTTCATTCATGTTTTATCTGGGTTTTATTATACTAGAGGTAGTTTTAAGATCATTGCGCTAGAACTAGATGACATTTATTTTTATTTTTACTGTCAACATTTAGCCATTGTTATGACCATTTCTAATGACTGAAATAAAAATAAGCTTTAGCCATCAGGTACCAGCCACTAGAATCTCAAGTACCAGAATGCACTTCAGGAGGCATTTCTGGTTTTCAGCATCTTTGCTCTGATCTTCGGTTGTGAAGCAATCCAGCATATTGACAAAAAAAACCCTGGTACTTTCTGTTATTCTTGTACTAGCAAGTATCGTACTCCAGGTGAAGGGATTGTGTTTCACTCTAAAACCCCTTGACCTTTATTAGTGCTTCAGGAAGCTTGAAAGCCAGAAGGGATAACAAAGTCAATAAGCATAGACTAGTACATATTTTTCTGGCTTTCTGAAGCAACAGGGGAAATAATAGCCATCAGGTTTAAAAATTAATTTGGAATTAAATGCTTACAGGCAAATAGATACAAAAATTGCATTAAATCATACACTGCTTGTTTTTAAATAGGACATGGGATCTTACAATTCAATTCTTGATCATGTTTTAAGTTCTATTATTTTAATTAATCTATTTGAAAAGGAGTTTGCAAATAACTAAAGCAGCAATTAGATATTTCAATTTAATTGGTATTGAATTTTGATATTCAAAAAACTAGATGAAGGCTTAAAATACGATTTTTAGTCCTTCATAGACCAATAAAGTATCTTTATGTATTATGTTTGTGAAAGCTTTCACACCTACACAGCAAAGGAACTACTTGCTGTATTTTGTTACGCTAAGTTTAGGGATCTTCTTATAGTTTCTATATCACATAGATTTACCGAGGAAGTAGGTTTTATATGTACGGATAGCACTGTGCATCTAGAAGCGCTGACTAAAACCCTGTATGATTAGAATCTATAATGCATTTTGAAGTGCTGACAGGATCAAGAGACATATTTTTTATCACATTTATGCTTATTACCTAGGAAATTTCAAGTTTTCATTGAGCAATTCTGTAAACGTCATACGTGCCATTTCAAATATCCAGTTTTCAGGGAAACTCAAACAACTCACATATATAATTCTTTAAGGAGAGCAACTATATCTAGTCAGTACTAATTTCTCGTGCTGTAATTTCCAGGATCACAACAGCCTTAATGCTTGGAAAAAGTTCCCATCTTGTTAGTTCAGATCATACACCCTAAGCCCACGCAACACAAGGCTTTTCTGGCCTTTCTAAAGGGAATACAAAAAGTTCCTGTGGCTACAATCCAAACTCAAATGATTCTCCTTGGTTGTTTTTTTTTGCACCTAAACCCTATTTCCATGTAGGATTACAAATTATTTTATAGGAATCTTTTTACATCACCACAGTCTGGCTAATGCTAGCAATCCATTAAAGATTCCCTACATTAAAAGGTATATCCTCCTAGTAGCTCTTCACTGTATTTGAGTAACAAATCTTTTGGAAGAAGCCACATTTTTGCCTTGACCAACTTTGGGAAGTCAAAACTAAACCATTCTTGTTATTTTAAAGCCATGTCAATAAAGACAAAGATGTTCCCTAAAGCTAGATTCATTTAAAATTCCATGTTAAAAGAAGATTTTTTTAAAATACTTTTTTTCAAGCTTATCTAATGCACCTTTTTTTTTTTTTTTTTTTTAATACTAAACTGGCCAGTTTCTTAACACCGAGAAACACACTAAATAAAGCTACGATTTAATGTATCCCTATCCATGTTAATCTAATGCTTCATGCTTCTACTTGGCTGCAATGGGCTTTTTGGAATTGTTAAAAAGTGTTTTAATAGGCAGTCAATATTTCAGTTCTAGTTACTTCTGTGGTATGCACTAAATACAAAGTGGAAGGAACAGTTCTCAGGGTAGTGCACAGAAGTCCAAGTTTTAATTTGGAATGATAAAGAACATCTTCCTTAAAGTTTTTTGGGCTTGTAAAAAGGGCAGGTATGGATTTTGAGGCTATTCAGGTCTCAAACTATAGCTTCTCTTTAACAAGCACAAAGATGCGTTATCTGTGGTGGTATTAGAATGGAAAAATTGCGTGCAAAATTCATTATTTTAATGGAAAAAAAATCATAATTTAATTTGCATTCTTACTTTGGTTCAGGCTGAGAGAAAATGCATGTAAAAAAGAATGTTGAAAGAACGGCAAAAAAAGTCTTTGATTTTTGTGGGTATTGAGGGAATAACAGTACCCAATTAAAAAAAATACACATATATGTGTACACATAAACATGGTAAAAGATGGTTTAACTTGGAAAAGTAGCGATTTATAAAAGGCCACATTCTATCAACTACAACATAAAACTCCATAAAGGCAAGATCACATCTATTTTTTTTTATTATAAATCTGGTTAGATATTGTAGTATATGCGTGCAGAATAGCTGAAAATTGCGTACAAATAAAAATTGTGTAGTCATATTTTGTTTTAATTTCCCATACACGTCCCTAAACAGCCTAGGATATATAAATTACAGTATCATTTAGCTAACAATCTTTGATGGTTATGTGTAATAATATAACCTTCCCAGGATTTAATTAAGCAAGTTCGGAACACGGAAATTAGAAGTAAGGAGCCACTAGAGAAGGATAAATTTAAAGAGTTGCCCTCCATTTTTCAGCTCTCATGATTTTATTATCTTCACTAAAAATGAGGGGAAAAAAAAGAAAGTTACTGTTTATCTGAAATTTTTCTTTCCAAGGGAAAAAAAAAAAAAAGGCTTTGCTCTTAGTGTCCCACTCTTTAGAATACTTTGGAAAGGTCATGAATTTCCATTCCACCACTTTCATGGATAAAATCTGTCTACAAAGAGTAATGTTAAAATTTTCCTTCTCATCTCTCATAGCAAGTGGGAACTGTATACAGACATATATAGCATCTAACTTTGTAAACATCGTACAATTGCGACTATTCAAATTATTTTCTTCTGCTCACACTTATGTAGCACAAGCTCAGCAGAAAAGTTCCCTTTAACAGCAAACATTGTGGGTTTCAGTGTCCACTTATCTCTTATATCCATTTACAATTTTATTGGAGAAAAACCCATTCTATCTTGGGACTTGAATTCTCAAAGAGCAATCTTTTGTTCTGATTTTACATGTGATGTCTTTGATGCTTATTATGTCTGTTCATGTTAGCAAGCCACAGGTAACACAGCAAAATCTACCTGTAGTATGTCCCACAGTAATACACCTAGTTTGGAAACTGAAAGGTAAAAATGAAAGAGAATTATTTTACCCATGCTACCACTATTTATTTTTTTTTTAAATTCTAAAAATCTTTACACATACTCCATTTAATTAGCTTTTCTTACCAGTTCCAATTTTGTTTGCATTACCAAATAATTTATGGGCTGTTTTTTTTAAAATTACATAGGGTTTGGGGTGTTGTTTTGGGTTCTCCCCCACTGTGCTTCAAATAGGATTTATAGGAAAATAGGTATCATGGGGTAATCTTCCTTTAAGTACTGTACAAGCAAATGATCAAGGACTAGCTGCTTTGAAATTCTTTTCACACAGCTAGGAATCCTCATCTGTGTTGTTACAGACATTTAATTCCCTTCCACTATTAGATCAGTTGTCACGGGTTTATATATCTACTACAACACTGATAAGTACTAGATCAAGACTCAGCTTGTCTGGGATTTTGCTACAGCGGATAAAGCCATTGATTTTTTATTTATTTATTTATTTTTATGATGTTCTGTCAATCATTTGGACAGTGAATGCATCACAACAAAATGAAACTCAGGAACCACGTCCCAAAACAGGCTATGCAATCTTTGTTGGTTTTGCAGTTGGTTTTTTCCCCAATGAACTAAGTTCTGTGTGTCCAGTTTCCAGGTGCTAAAAAGCCAAACGACTTGCTTGGGACTTCTACCTGGGAAAAGATTCTGTAGTGATGTTTCCCAGAATTTAATAGACGATCTCTTTTAACTCTTGAATAAAGAGGATTTGTTAATATTGTTCAGATCATCAAAATGAGAATAACGAGGGAATAGCGAGGGGGAGAAAAAGCCCTCAAAAATACCACCAAGAAAGTAAATTAACTTCCACAGAACCATATCAATAACTAGAGATTGAGGACTTCATAGGTTTGCAAGTTTGCACATGTGTCATCTTGTGTGCCTTCTGAACCTCATAGTTTTCCGTTAGTACTCTATTTAATTGTTCTTCTTTTTTTAGTCAATATTGCTAAGGAGGCTGGAGTAACTTTGCAATTGAGAGGACAGCCTTACTCTCAGGTACTTTCAGAATTTATTTCAACAAATCTGGGGTATGCCTCAGATTGAGTACTGATTCCTAGGTACAGATGCATCATCTACAGCATACAGGCCTTTAACAGGTGCAAACCCAGTAGGATTATAAATTTTATCTCTGACCATTTCTCAGGATACCAGCTTCAGACTGAGCCTGTTGAACAGATACAAATTCACACATCAAGCAAGGTGATTTTGTCGTATAAATTAGTCAGCCCTTTTTTACATTCAGAAAACCATTATGATGCAAAATACTGTCCATCACACTGAGACTGACACAGAGGAAGAAATGTTCTGTAAGCTTATACATACAGTAAGTACAGTGTAACTGCTCCAAGAAGTTACATGAGTATTGAGGTCTAACTGTATGATGACATTGGGTATGATGACGAAACAACCCAGAGAAAATGGTTCCGGGAAAATGCTGCGTAAAAGTGTTTACAAATCCCTTGAGGCAAATTTTACACATTGGCTTTAAACTTTTTGTTCCATATCTTCTTTATTTCCTATCCTATGATCTATCTCTGTAATATAGTAACACACGATGCTTCTCCTAAACAATTTTTCTGATGGTAAGAGATATGGCTATCTGTAGAAATGAAAAACAAAGTATCTTTTAAACTTGAGGAACCTGCATTTATATTTGTGTAAGCAAACTAAAAAGTCCTTTGTAAAAAATTGCAGAAGAGTAAGTCTCATAAGATTGAAAAAGAAAAATCTAGATGGCCATAAACAATGTACTAGCATTCCACTATTAACATACAAAGATCTTTTTGGTATTCTCTACAATTCATTACTCTCCTTTCCCATTAGAAAAGATCTTCATTTTAATTTATTATTTTGAAATTAATCAGAACTGCAGCAACTTCAGGAGCACATACAAATGTCTGGGACTACTGTGCATTTTCATCATTTCAGTTTTGCTCCGCAAAGGGGGAAAAATCCATCATTTATTTAAATCCTTCAGCATCTGTTTATTGAGTCAGAATTTACTATAGGAACTGTCTTATGATTCACTTGCAATTTCAATGCATGTCTTAAAGAAAATAAATGAAAAAGACACCTAGTACTTTAGAGATGCTGATTTCATATAATTTCTCATGGTAAATTTTTGTCTGGACCAAAATAATCTGATAGTTTCAACAGAAGCAGTAAGGAGCTCAAACAATTTTTGATTTATTTTAGATATAATAACGTATGTTTAGTTCATAACAATATTTCCATATTTATTGCCTTTCTCTTTGTACACTCTTAAAAAGAAATAATCTCAATAATTCTACTGAAAGGTCAAGGGAAAAAAAAGGTATTTCTTCTGCCGTAGTTCAGGTTAAATAGTGGAAATGCCAACTTTACAGAGTTTATGCTGCCAGACAGAATTGCATTAGGCTTACCCAAGATCCTGGTTTTCCCCATTACAGAGAGAGAGTTCTTCGCTTTTCCCCTCCCTGTATCCAATGCCATCTTTGAAAGCACGAAGGGTAGCCTCAGGGCACACAGTGGAGCAGGTACTGAACTCTGCATACCTGCCCTCCATTTCCAACCACTAAATTCACTCGGGTTTCATGTTCACCCTAACAAACCCTGAAAATGTAGCTAATCTTATTTGCATTTTATTTTCCATTACTTGATAATAAATGCCTCATTCCATAACAGAAACCGGAGTCTATTGCTTCCCTACTTGTTCTGTGGGATGCTTCACTCAAAGTGCTATGATATTATATTCATAGAGTTTTATTATTTGTGGGTTTCATGATTTACATGAAATGGAATAAAAAATGTTCCTAAACAGGAACCATCAACTTGGCTGGTGGTAACTAATACTTACCAGGAAGACAGTGAACCAAAAGGATGCACAGATCTCTTTCACCAACAAGGCTCTAACTCAGCACTCATAACAAAGCCCATCGCTGCTTCCTTTCCGTTTTTCTGTTTTGTACTAAGGCTACAGCAGGTGCCTTCTGATGGCAGGTAAGTGTTCCTGAAGCTAAGAGTAAGGCAGAGTTGGGAAATACCAGGCAAGGAGCCCATGTTGATATCAAAAAGCTACAAAAAGCACCACAGCCCTGGGCAGGAAGGCATACAGAG
Source organism: Baryphthengus martii (assembly GCA_013396935.1). NCBI lineage: Eukaryota > Metazoa > Chordata > Aves > Coraciiformes > Momotidae > Baryphthengus > Baryphthengus martii. The sequence goes on from VWZK01000437.1 coordinate 11,336, forward strand.
CAAGCCCAGGCTTGCCTCACTTAGAGTGCTCTGGTCCCTTAATTTGGGAGGAAATGCAGGTTTTTAAGCAATGAGTCAGAAAAGCAGGGACACTGGTTTGGGAGCCAAATGGTTTAAATAAAATAGATACTGTGGATCACAGATATAGGATGTGGCTCGAATTGCATAAAGTTAAGCATGCTCGTATATATACAAGTGCTAGAAGAGCACTGACACTTGGCTGACATAGGTCTGTGGTTTAGAAATTCAGGAGAAACTACTAGAAATAACTCTTACTTTCCCCAGCTAGTCCTGCTTTTACCTAGAGTATTTTAGCCACATTGTTATCTTGTCAGCATATAAACTTCCATAGCTTCTCAATATCATGTGTATTGAGAACAGGGCTATCTATCCCCCTTAAAAGTCGTGAAAAACTGTCTTCCTAAACATATTTGCTCTTCTGCTCCTTATTTTTAAACAAAAGAGAAAGAAGGGGGAATACTGCTCTCAAAAATTCTCAATAGCAACAGGAACTGCCACTCAGTATTCAAACTATTTCTACATCTCCAACAGCGGCCAGCAGATGCTGAGAAAAAGAGTACAAGAGAAAAAAAGGACAGGATCTCCTTTCTTCCTTAATTCACTCGCCTTTCCTTTGGGTATCAGTGGTTACAGACCCAAACTTTATCAGTGTTGTTACATAATACCTGTTCTCACATCGATGCTCTTCACTTAGAATTGTAACTGCTCGGATCCATTCCGTAAATGCCATGTTCCTAAAAACATATAGAGATTTGGTTGGTATCAAATGGCAGCAATCAGGAGGTTTTCAGCACAAAGATCTGCCCCCATCTGTGTTAACACAAACCAGCAGCACTCCTGTAATCTGACACTCTTCATAAATCAAGAGTAAAATGCCTTCATTCCCTGCTGCATGCTAAACTCCCAGTGCCTGAACCCAAGGTGAAATCCCAGTTGTGCTGAATTTAATAACACTACTCCCATTGACTTCAACGGGTCCAGGTTTTCAATCCCTGAAGCCACAGGGATTTTGAAACACTGGTTTTGGCATATGGACCAAAGCAGTAACAACTTCATATACTCAGCTTCTCTTTTACAGTAATTCTGGGCACAGTTACATACATTTTCTTAGAGTCAATTATAGTTTCTTCTGTTTCCCTTAACTATTGACTCTTACGTGATAGATGTATTATTTCAAGTAATATATAGAAGTCTTATATCTACTTATTGACAATGCATTAAGTTAGGTACCTTTGAGGCAATTCTCCAGCTTGAAAGACCAAGCGTTAACAGACTGAAGTCTGGACATCTGAATGCTACAGGCTGTTACCATTTTGAACATAAATGTACACATTAATCAGCTAATCACTAATCCCTGAACCTCCTAACTGCGATATTGGCAGATCTTCTTAAAAAGTATTTCCAAGCTTGCACGACTGTTGCTGCATTTACTTAAGGAATCATCTGTCACGTAAATGGCTAGTTAGTAAAATGAACTAATTAACAGAGAAGTTAAATGGAGAAATAAATCTCAAGCTTAAAACTATTGAAATGTTGTCATCCTTTGCCATCCAAAGCCACTAGAAAGGCTTACACTGAAGAAATATTGCTGTGTTTTGAAAGCCTTTTACATATGTGAAATGTGTACGATTTCATCCATTTTCTGCTATACCACACCAAACAATGGTTTCATTTATTATAGGAAAATACATGCAGTACATTACAACACACAGTGATTGAAGTCTGAGCCCTGTTTTCCTCTTGCTTTCTATTTGAAACACTTTGGCGCACCCTTCAAGATCATTTTAAGAACTGAACTCTTCTTGTGCTTGCTTTTGAACTATTTTATTAACTTATTATTGACCTGAAACTTTGGGACTCACAGATCTTTAGATTTGTGCCTTATTTCTGTTAATATTTGCTCCAACTCTTCTAATCACAGGGGATATCCAGTGGGTATATACAAATTTTACACTCCCTCAATATCCTGACAGATAGTGTTCCGTAGAACACTTGAAATCAGTTTAACTTTTTAAACTAAAACTAGCACTGCAATTGCTTCCATTTCTTCTTATGTTAATAAATGAGAATATCTTGTTGAAAGAAGTAGGAAACAGATGGATGCTTTGTCAAAGTGTGAAGCTCAGTGATTTTGGTGATAACATATGTGTGTGTGTGTGTGTATATATATCTACATCTATCTGAATAACAACATTTTTAACCTAATACTCCAACTACTTTATATAGAAACCACTTTTTTCTTTTTGTTTTCCACACATAAAAACTCTGTACTTACTGGAGGAAAAAAAAAAGACTGACAAGCTTGCTCAGTAGACTCAGCCAGAACTGAACCCTTTTCTTCCAAGTTTCAGTCATAGAATCATAGAATGGCTTGAGTTGGAAGGGACCTTAAAGATCATCTGGTTCAAACCCCCCTGCCATAGGCAGGGACACCTCCTGCTAGACCAGGTTACTGAGCCTCATCCAGCCTGGTCTTAAAATACTTCCAGGAATGAGGCGTCCAAATCTCTGAGAACTGGAAAGCCAGGCAAGAATGTAGCGTTCCCATTGAGCATTGGTACTGAAAATCTCTCCCCTCTCGAAATTCTATAAAAGCATAAAAGTTAAATTTATCTTCTTAGACATAAACAGTTTATCTCTGATTTACCTTACAATGCATCAAACATTAATGTTGTTTTAACTGACATGATGTGGGAGTTAGAATAACACTACCCAGCATTTAAACTGCTAATAGCTTCTTAATTACAAAACTGCTAAAGGCTGCATAAGTAGATGCACCATAATGCTCATGGCCCCTTTTATCCCACTTTTGCTTTTCAGCATTAATGACTGTTTTAATCGTGCCATTATTTTGTTCAGATCTTTCTTTGACAATTTCTTGGTTACTTGTTATGAGAGTCTCAGTTACAGTGTTGATATTCATACTAATCAGTCTCTTCTGGCATCTGCAGTTTCAACTTGGAGCTGATTCAGTAAAAGGCAACAAAATCATAATGGTACTGTTTCCATAATTTTCTCTTATTTAAGATGCATAGAACTTGACTTTTGAGCCTTCAAAGGTGCATCTGTAAGGTCTCTCACTGACATTTTGAGGAAAAAGCATAAACCTCAAACTACATTTGTGTTCATGGTATATAAACAACTCTGTTTCCTTCCTCTGTTTCCATGAGCATAGGGTATTTCTTCCACACCGCTGTGACAAAAGAAGTCAAAAGTCAAAGTTCAAAAGAAATAAAACTCAGATATTGATTCCTCCAAGGTAATACCTTGTATCTACCCAATTTGCTTTGAGGACCAATGTCATCAGATACAGATATCATGGCCTGCTTATTCTCTCTCTCTCTCTCTCTCTCTCTCTCTCAATCACTCTTTTTTCCATGTTATAAATTGGAAAAATTTAAGTAAAGTGAGTTATTCTTCCATAAAAGGATGTTAAGAATCACAAAACACAATAACCACCTCAAATATTCAGAAAACAAGTAAAAATCACAGATAACACAGTGTAACAAATATGGGTTTATTTGGCTAATAGCAGCATATTCAAATGCTTGAAATCAATAGGAGAAGCAAAATCAATAGACAGTTTACCTTTGATCTTTCACACCAGCAGCATTCAAGAACAGGAACCAGAAATAGAAGTATCTCAGCTGTCGTAAGTCAGATCCCTTGTGTCCACCAACAGATGCCTGCAAAGCTGGAAAGTTCTCTGTAACAGATTTCAAGACCAAACCTACTGAAGGTGAAATTCAGCTCTTGCTCTCTATCACCACTGATTGTAGAATGTTCCTGGAGAACATGTTTCCATCGAGACATAGCATTCTGACACGATGCAACTCTACAATGAAGTCTAAGCTTTTGCGTACGTCCTGCTAGTGCAAATTGAGACCATATCAGTAAGAGCTCTCAACTGAAAGCACCTATAGGATAAATGTTTTAATGTTTCATGATTACCTTGGCATAAAGATAGAGATGGCATGGAAAAAAAAGTCAATCCAAAGGAAACTATTCAAATGCCAATGCTGTCTAAACAAAGAGCTTTTGATAAGAGCAAGTCACAGAATCACAGAACCGTTGAGGCTGGAACAGACCTCCAAGACCATCAAGT
>VWZK01000439.1:2936-22936 GCA_013396935.1 Baryphthengus martii
GAAATGTTACAAGGGTAGAGTACAAACTAGACTCAATTTTTCTCGAGTTAGGAGATGCTGGTAATTTATAACATGGCTCCAATTTTCATTTTTATGTAACAGTGGAAGGAATTAATGAAACATGCAGCTTTGGGAAGAGTGAGAGGGAGGAGAGGAGGAGGAGGAGGAGGGAATGAGTGAGGGAGACACAAAGGGGAGAGTTTTTGTCAGATATTCATGGAAGGGTAGGAAAACCATTCTGCTTAGCTAGCAGTGCCCTCCTGAGACAGGGTGGCAGTAAGCGAGGAAAATAACAAGATAAATGAAATTTTTGCAGCTGCTAGTAAAATATTGAGAATCTGCACTTTTTTATTGATCTTTATGATCCTGTTGCCAAGAGCCACTTTGCGGTGACAAAATATGTTGACAAGTGCATATCTCACTGCCATGAAAAATGTGGTAAAAGATTCTCCTTATGTCTGCAGTGTTATACAAGGAACAAATTGCATCGCTACAGCCAATTCTTTATAGAAAGTCTAAATTTAAGGCCTACCAACCCTAAACACTTTTATCTTGAACTTCAAGCTAACGTTTGTAGCAATTCTTCACTCAGAAAACCAGTTGAGGCCTAACATTTTTTTTCGTCTGTAGATGCTTTTCTGCCTTACATAAGCTGTTATAAAAAATGGCCATTTCTTGGTACTTTGACTGTATCATTCTGGTATATAATCCTTCAGCAAGAGTGGAGTGTTCTTCTTGTGTATATTGAATTTCTATCCATCTCAAAGGAGGGTGTTTTACTGTTCCATGTGAAACCTAAGGGAAAAGTCACTACAAACTGATAACTTCTGTATTGTATCTTGTGCCTGAATCTAATCTTACACAGTTTTTGCCCGTATGTAAATCTCTTCACTGTAGAAGTATCACTCTGAAGCCATGTATGTCAGTGCAAGATCAGGATAAGGGTCTTGTTTTTATGCTAGGAACTCCAGGATTTTTTCTTTTTTTCCCCCTCAATACCCAATTCAGTGATCTAAGAATATCTACAGTCTTTTCCCACAAAGTGATGTGATAAGATATCACATTTACAGTGATACTAATTTATACTTACTGAAGGATCTTTGATGCTACCGTCATGTTCCATATAGTGTAAGATTTCACAGTTGTATATTCAGATTAACCAATTTTTAAAATTATTATTTCTTAAGCCAAAGTCTATCTTACTCAACAATTCAAGATTTCTTTTTTTGGTGGTATATTGCTATAATGAAAGACCATGTCATGCTACTTCAATCTTCTTGCTAAAAGAGCTTATTCAAATGAAAGAACTGTTGTCTGTTTACCCCTAAAATATATTAACTTAAGCTTAGACGACAAATGCAAAACTGTTTAAGTGGCTGAACTTGCTGAACTGTGTGTACCACTGATGTTTATACTGTACGAACAAAATGTAGCATTTCTAAAATCACTTTAAATTGACACTGCAAGAGAATATCTGTCTTTTCATAAAATCTTGGTGCTTGTAAAATCATAGTGTTTCAAATATACTAAGAAGTACAAAGTGCATGCAAGTTCTTTGTTACCCTGTGCTACAGGAATAAAGTTCTTCCCTAATGGTAGAGTTGTTTTTAAAATGATCAGTATGTTATTCGTTTAGTTATCTGCAGAAATGTTTTCAAAACAGTGGATTTCTATTATACCACTGTGTATGGTAAAAGGAGAATGCTCTGTTCCTAAATTAGACATTTTTTTCTTTTTATTTTAATTAGGTCAAATATATTCTACCGGGCTTGTATAGATATCCCCAGGGGCACTGAGCTGTTGGTGTGGTACAATGACAGCTACACGTCTTTCTTTGGAATTCCTCTCCAGTGCATTGCACAAGATGAAAATTGTAAGTTCTTCCTTGCATTTCTACCTGTGTAAGCCAGAACTCTCCTTTCATGCCTCATGAGCTATATTCCTAGAGTACTTTAAGACATATTAAATGAAAGTGGTTATATATTTAAAGTAAGCCTGATGTGTACAAAATAAAATCCTGAAACCGATACACAAGCTGTACAAAATCAAGGTATGGTTACCTAAGCAAACGAAGGTGTCTACAAGTGTGCAGATATGTGTAATTAAAATAGCAGAATTTCTACTACAGCAGCCCCACATAGCTTCATAGTGTATAGAATCATTCGTCCTTATAAGTAATTCATTCTTAGTATATTCTTAACCAATTTCCTTGGCCCTCTCCACTGTTATCAGACGTATCACAAGACACATTGCAGGTCCACAAGCTTAGTGATTCTTCATTCTGTGACCGCTAAGTACGTAGAGACAAGCTTTGTCTGCCTGTAGAGATGAAATTCTTATGATTAAAAGGTAAAAACTAGCTTCTCTAAATACGGAGTGTAAATAGAGTGAAATGACAATGAATCTCCATTGCACACTGACCATCCCCATTTCCATCCATTTTTATTTCATCAGGAATCATCAGAAAATTAAGCATGTAACTTGTAACACAGACCCAGTGCAATCTAGTGCTGGTTACCTTTGTCTGTAATGGGAATGGCTGATCCACGCATCTCTTCAGTTTCACTGTTTGTGTGTGAAACTTGATTAGAGCTTGCGTCAAAGGCCTCTCTTCTGTTTTGACAGCAATGTTTATTTACGTGGTGGAAGTAAACAATAACAGATGCCTGATTGACTTTGGTCTAAAGTAACTCTCTGACTGTCCACACCTAATTAATTACATATAAGATGTATATCTTTGGTGAAGTACTTCAATACTTAAGCAGCAAGTTTAAGTATCAAGTTGTGTCTCATAGCAACTTAAATACTGAGCCATGCAGCAATAAAACAGTAAGAGAGCAGGGATTAAACTGCCAAACATCCTTTTTCTTCTCGAGTTTTCAAATCTGTTGGGCTTGAGAAAAGTTGAAAAGAAATTTAATTACTAGCAGTAATGTCTGCTGTTAAAACTCGTGCTCTGCAGTGTACAGTATAGAAATACTTTTTTTCTTTCTTTCATGAGCTTAAGCTTTCAAAAGCATTATTTGAAAAGTAGAGCATTATGGCTAAAAACTCTAAATATTGTCACTTGGTATTTTGCTGTGACAAAAATCATAGTTTCATCCACAGAGAGACTGATATAAGTAGATAAAATTAATCTCTGAGCATGGAACCAGTTACAGACTGGTGTTTGACTTAAGTGCCACTTAAGCCCTCAGAGCAGATCTTCACCTTCTGCTTCTCTTCTGCACAGGGATATTTTCACCCCGTACAAACTGTCTATATTCTTTAGGTAATTAATAATTTGATCTTATTTGTTCTGTGGACTTTTATGGATATAATTTAAAGAGATTTATAAAAAAATCTTGCCACTTGCACTGAAGAGGCATAAAAGACATATCATATGTCTGGAAACCTGAGATAGACAGCCCTACGGTTGTCACGCCACTTAAAAATCAGGTTCTCAGATACTCCAGAACAGAATAGCCTGGGAAGGACATCAACTTAAGTGAATCAATTAGCATGTAATATTATAATATTGGAGTTGTTATGATTGATGGAAGGTATTAGAACGTAACTCTGTGAAGTAACTGGCATTATTTAAGGTATTACCGAAACATTAGCCTGTATTACATTTTTATTGTATGTTAAAGGATAATTCCAGTTTACAACTGAAATTTAATTCTCGTATTTGCTCTTAGAAATCTATTGTCATGACTTACCTAAACAGAGTTGCAGTTTCTAATTGCCTGTTTAGCAAGTGCTGCGTGTGAATCTATACATGTAAACACTTCATGACAGTAACTAAATGTATGAATATCTGTAGTCATAGGCATAGACCTCCAATTTAATACATCTAATTTAAAAATCCTCATTAAAATATTACCTCATGAGACTGAATGTGTAAAAATTAGAAAGCATGAGAAGGTACTGATCCCAGGTGGCTTAAATTAAGTTTCTTTTTGTATTGTGGTACAATCTTTCATTCGCTGATCCCATTTTTTCATAGGACACTTTCTTCATTCACTGCATGATCTAGATGGTACTCAAGGGATGAGGCAACTGTTCAACTTTCTTATATGTGTTTGACCTCCTGCCTTCCTTATCACGCAACATCCAAATTCAGCACTGAATCACTTCCTTGTGATAACAGTGTATTGCATTTGTTGCTGAAATATCTGAGTGCCTCATAAGCCATAGCTCACTGATGATCATAAGACTTTCACGGGACTAGAAACAGATTTTGTTCCTGTTTTGTCGGTGGGAAATTGATACATAAAGATATCTCTGCCTATGTTTTGCATTGTCTTCTGTCATCTAATTGCTATTAACCTTAATCATACGAGTCAATGGTGAAGTTGCTGGCTTTGTACTGTATTGGCTATCTGACTATTTGAGAGATGTAATAGTACAATATACTTAGTGGGTACCCTTTAAGAGGATAAGGGAACTATTTCAGCAGCAGATATTTAAGCCCTGTTGTATCTCAAAGAATGTCCGAGAAAGGATTTTTTTCCCCATGCTCTCAAAATTCATGTTTGCCTGTGATACAGCAATTGGACGTGCTGACTGCAACATGCAGAGTCAGGGTATCACGAGTGCCAACAGTGTATTCTTTCAGACGACCATCCCATTGTGCAATAAATGTGTATTACAGTCAGGCTTCTCTGAGTCCTTTCAGTCTCAGGCACCCCTTTGCATGAATTTTCATTTCAGTGTCACAGAATCAACATCATCAATTCAAATCGCTGTGTCATTCAAACTCATTTTTTTTGGTGCATTGTTAAAATAAAGTTGTTTGATTTTAGTGTCAAGAAAATGGATGTTGGTATTTTTTGGTGTCTCCCAACACTGTATTAGTTTTTAAAAGGCATAAAAAGGATCTTATTTACTTTTCTTGTTTTCTCCCAGTGAATGTCCCTTCGACTGTAATGGAGGCCATGTCCAGACAAGACACCCTACAGCCATTTAATAAAAGTAGCAAACTATCCCCTGCCACTCCACAGCGATCCATAGTATTTCCACAGACTCCGTGTAGCAGAAATTTTTCTCTCCTGGATAAGTCTGGGTCCATCGAGTCAGGATTTAACCAGATCAGTGTCAAAAACCAACGAGTTCTTGCAAGCCCAACTTCAACAAGCCAACTAAATTCTGAGTTCAGTGACTGGCATCTTTGGAAATGTGGGCAATGCTTTAAGACTTTCACCCAGCGGATCCTCTTACAGATGCATGTGTGTACGCAGAACCCTGACAGGTAAAGCCCAGGCTCTCTTTATTTCTGTATCTACTGATAGCCAGATCTACTGCTTTCTTCTTTTATCAAGCTGTTATCGTTTCCAAAACCAAACCATTATTAGGGGGAGCCTGTACAACAATTCATCTGCAGCTGCGTGAAGTAAGCCGATAAAAAACATGGCTTCACTTCACTATTTGTAAAAACATTTGGCGTCTAAATGTGCAGATAAAAGGAAATAGCTAAGGATATAATCTTGTTTTCAGAACGGTTTAGTACATCTGATGGAGGCAACAGAATAGAAGGAAAATTTATGAATATCATAGATGGAAAAATTAGGTCAAGATAATTAAAAGTCTCTCTGTCTTCCAAAGATAATCTAACTTGCAGTTCAGTGGCTGTCACAGTCATTTCAGGGTTCACCTATAGTGTGCAATGTGTATGAACTTAATTAAATACTAAGAGGTAATGAATTGGAATTTTTTGCTTAGTACTATTTTTCTTCAGAGCATGCAAACCCATAAATCGTGCAAAGCTGTCAAAAGGAAATACCTACTCCACTAGTGATGTGGAGGAAAACAGATGCCACTTATTCAATAAACTAATATCCACACAGAAGAAAAATGTTGACTAGATACCTCAGAGTCAAAGTTGGTTTGAAAGTTTGTCAATACAGAATTTTATGGCTGTGAACTGAGGATGAAATTTAGCTGAACAAGTGAATTAAAATTTCAGGTACTCTGACCAGTGGCACGGTAAATATAATGGAACCATTATTTATGAATCAAAGCTGGTTTATTTGACAATTTTGATAGCTGGCAGGACAAAAGACAAAAATCAAATTAATTCAATAAGAAAGACTGCCCATATTTTGTCTCTTCTTCAGCTGAGAAGAAGGTTTGAGTAGAACAGCTGAATCCCTGGAAGGTTGTTCTAAAAGCAGCATTTAATTGTGAATTACATTCACTAAACACTACCAAAAAGTAGTCAACAGTGAGTCTGTGTGTGTGTTTGTATGCACGTCTCTGTCTCTCTGTGTACGTGGTTATCTACGTGTACACATATATTTGTGTGATTCTGTGAGATGGAGATACTAGGGCATAAATTCAGTTTTCCAGGAAGAAGTGTCAAGCATGCTAGAGGCAAACTAGATTCCATGCAAAAGTGTTGATGATATTGTGAAAGTAAGTAAGACCTTTCAACATTTTCTGAATTTTATGCTGGCCTTAGCAGAACTATACACCATCTTAAGGAAGCTGTAGCATACAACTGCCAATTTAAGTGCTGCAGTATAGAATATAGTTGCTGAAAGATCCACTCCCCTAAGTTTTATGGACTCATGTTTCGAGTATTAGAGCATCCTAAGCATCCTGCAAAGCATAAAATACTGTGCCAGGGAGTCTAGAAAAAGTAGGTTGTGAGACTCCCCCATAAATATTTTCAGTGACTTTTCCAACCAGGTGTGATGCTAGATTTCATCCTTTCCTTCACTTCAACCGGTGTGTCCTTTTAAGGAGAAAAAACTGCAGATAATAGTTAATGCAAGATGAATCTCCTCTCATGTGGCTGTTCTGCTCTCTAAGGTATAGTTAAATATTCATTTCGTCAAAGAGAGAGAAAATGAGAATACCTCTGTCCTATAATTAGATCTACCATCTTGGAGGTGAGAGATTTGAGTTTAATTTTTTTTTAATTTATTTTTATTTATTTTCTTCTACGTATCTTGTGTCAAGTATTGCCTGAAACACAGGCTGGATTTTAAATCTTCCCTCTTATTATCAGATTACTGATTCATAATATCTTACTGTTTTGCCTCTCCCGTACCTACCCATTCAGTCCATGCAGAACAGCTTCAACGATAAAATGTAGAGCAAATTTAGATCAGGATACTTTACAGCATAGTAGGGAAATTATCTTGATCAGAAGACAAGCTTACGGAGCAAAGAGCTCTAAGGGTTATTAGAGAAAGGACTCAGCAGATTTGGGGAGGATGGAGGTGGAGAGTAGGTTAGTAGAAAGTGAGTTCTAAGTGTTGAATCCCAGAAGCTTTCAGGAAGGTTCAAAACATAATAGCTAACACCCTTTTCTCAATATTGATAATGGCTATTTTAGATGATTTCCTCTTTGATTTCTTGGGTTTTGTGAATTTTGTTCTTGAGAAACCTGGCATCTTTTGCTATGCAGGGAGCATAAAACCTACATGAGCTTGCAATATACACTTAGGATCAATCTGTTGCATAAATACTACACACTGCAATGCTCTGTTCTGTAGCACTGATGTTCCCTCTGCAAGGAAAAATTGCTTACATCTCTATATTTTCATTAAACAGATTGTCCAGACTCCTTGCGAAGGTCAGTTTTGTAATTCTTTCTTTGTTCTTGTGAGGTGTGCCATCAACAACTTCCTGTAAAAGCATTTCCCGATAAGTCTTCTTTAAAGCATTATAAGGGACGTCAGTCACATGAATCTGTTTAAGCTCACTGCCATACATTCAGCGTTTGAAATAGCCAGAATGACTGTTATTACAGATCATAACTACCCTAGGATCTGGGTACTCATATCCCTGGTTAGAAATCATTACAGGTTGAGCTTACATCACAGACAACATTTAGGTTTTTTGCAAGTACCAGTAGACAAGCTATTTTGTGATGCAGTAGCTGAAAAAGAGTTGTCTTTGGTTTCTTAAACATATTGCATTGCTTCAGATGAAAAATTCCTAAAGCATTGTACGAAATTTCACAGAAACAAGAAAATAGGGTATGATTTGTGAAAGAAGACCTGCTTGCTAGCCTAAAGTACTGAGTGCTACTCTGATTTGTATTTTCTCAACGATATCTGCCGCACTGTTATGGCTGATAAACAGCTCCCCATTTATTGTCAGCAATTTGTGAGAACACTAGCCACTGTATCTTTGATGTGACTGAAGCAGTAGGGTATGTATTCTCTAGGAAATGACTTTAGGCTGTTTCTTCTAGCTTGATATTTGTTTTTCAACAATATAGATTACCTATAGCATGAGGTTCAGGGAAAATGTCTTTGAATCTACTCATGAGTCCAATTCATGGACTGAAATTTAACAAAAGCAGACTATTTGGAGTTTGAGAAATGCAAAATATGAAATGGTTTTAAAGGTACTTAGATTCAGAAAACATCTGAATGAAAGCAGACATTAAAAAAAAGGCCAAAATATACTTAATTCCATTAGGCAGTGAGAAAGAAATGGTGCTACTTAACAGGAAGGTGATTTAATAAATAAAAACAAATTTTAAAAATTATTAATCCAAAATAGGGAGATTTATTAAAATCTTCTACTGTTCTTGTTATTTTATATTAAGATTAGAATTTTAATTTAAATTAAATTCAAATTATTTACTGGTTTATTTACAATTTACTTCTTTTCCACAGTTATTTTGATAAGCTTGTTATATTCTGCAGGGCTTCTCTTTGAACTTAAAGTAATTGGGATTGGAGTCGGTGTCAAAGGTGAAGGTGAAGACTTAAGTCCATCAAGATTTGAATTGTGAGACTTTTCAGAGCCTTTGGGACTTTTCTTTTTTTTTTTGGCAGAAGCAGTTTGAGCAACTATTGCTTGAAGAGAGCTAGAAACCTATTTTCTCTTAGGTTTTTTGTTTTGTTTTGTTTAGGTTTTTTTGTTGTTGTTGCTTTTACTTTTGTTAGTTTTTATTTCCCTCTGCTTCTCCTTCTTCCCACAAGTCTATGACCTGTTTGGGGGAGCTCCAGAAAAGGGTAACTGAAAGACTTTGATCACAACAAACGATTTTTAGAACTTTGTTTTTTGATTTTTGTTGGTTTGGGTTTTTTTTCAACAGCAACTGCTTCTTTGATAATGGCAGTTTCTTTTAATGATGTCTTTCTTCTTTCTCACTATGATCACAAGATTCAGGATGTATTGATGCTTAGGGAAAGCATGGGCTGCAGTTCCTGAAAGCTATCTGTGGCACCTTTTCATACACAATATGTATATCTGTGTGATATATTTTCTCGCTGATTGCCTTGCCTTTAAGCTGATAATTTGGGGGAAAATTCACTTCATAGGTGTGTCCATGGTCATAGATTGGGGTTATTACCTGACCCTTGAAATTCTTGTTTTTTCAAAAGATGCTATTACATTCTTGTTTTGATGTAGCTCCTCAACAGTAAATTGTGAGGTTTATTGTTGGGGTTTTTTTCCTAAAAAAATAGAAGCTTGAGGTCTGAGGTTGCCAGTTCAATAGATTATTTTCTCTAAGATCATGACACAGCCCATTTTGTGTTTATTTTTTTCCCTTATAGGTTCTGTGTCTTTTACCTTGATGTTCTCCCCAAGTCCATTAATTAATTTAAACATCTCACAAAACAGACCTAAAAAACGTAAATATTGTGAGCAAGAGTTGTCTCTTTCTGTTTATAGAGTGGCTATTGGATATTGCTCAATTAAACTTCATATTGAATTTAATGCTTATTCTCGTATAATCATCTCACAAAGATTTGCAAACTCCCAGTACTCATAGTTAAAAACAAAGGGTGTACAGAGCAGCATCTTACCCTGATAGTTTCAGAAGTTTCAAAACACTTCAAGTGAGCTCTCGGGTTTTGTTACTTCCTACACAAAAATTTGTAAGAGACTGTTCTAGAACTCCCAGCAGGTTGAGCTCTGTCTTCTGTGCTGCTGCATGGTGCCTGAAGTACTTGAGGCAGTAGCCATTCTGCTTTAGGGGAACACAAAGGCAGTAGGTGATGTAGAGTCCAGAGCTAGTGAAAGTAACACACCCACGGCCCTGCTGATGCTAGGGATGCTTCAGTGCACAAGCTAGCAGTGTCCTTAGGTTTCACTTTGTTCTCCTGCCTCTAAGTCCGACTTGCTAGAAGAAGGCATCCCTCCAAAATACCTTTCCATTAGGACAACTGTGACTTAACTCCTCTGACTACAACTGCACTTTTAATCCTGTGTGTTAGCCTTTGAGGGCCTGGCCCTGAGAGCTGACAGTGGCCCCATTTCAATGTGCCTTACTTTCATTTTTTTTGCAGAGGCTGCAGTGTGATAGCCTTTCCCCCGCCACACTGTGAAACCCTCCACTGGGTTCAATGGAGCCCTGCATCCTCTGTTTTCAGACCCTGACATCAATCAAGTTGTTTTTTTACTTCTTCTTATTCCTCAACAACGAGAAAAGCACTTTCAACTGGATGTCAGTCTCTCTTCTTTAAGCTGATGCTTTTCTAGCCTTTTCTAAGAGGAAAAAAAAACATAGCAATGTGCTGTTTTGTCTCTCTGATCTGACAGTGTTTCAGTGATAGAGTTACAGCTATTCAGAAACTTACTAATACAAGAAATTCCTCTTCTACAAGTTGTGCTGAGATTCCACAGGCCCCTTGACAACAGAAAATTCTCTTCTAAAGAGGCCTCACTAGAAACTTGTTTATCATAAAGGAAAGAATTTGAAAATTCAGTGGAAAATTATGATAAGACTTTTCAGGATTCTAATAATTTAGACTGTTAATTATTTATAATGTGGAAAGTACGTTTATATTGGCTGGATATACATAGGAGTCACGAGTTGGAAAGTGTATCATTCTAGCGGAGGAATAGTACAAGATAAATAATTAAAGGCTATGTCACTTTGCTAATGAAAATCTAAAAAGAATCAATTTAAAAGTACAGCTGTCTGTCAGTAGCTATTCCAGGTGCAGAGATACAGATTTTTCTACTTTTCCTATACCCTGCACAAAGCATTAACTTTGGTAAGGTTTCATAAACCCCACAGAGGAACATCGGTTTCATACGGTTCCTATAAAAGATGTAGTTTTACCCAGAAAAAAATCAGCTATAAAAGTGAGAAAACTGTAAGATGGGAAAAGACATCATAGAACAGCAAAATCTTTCAATAGATTGTCTAAATTAGGGAGTAAAAAGTACTCTTGACTGGCTTCATTTTGTAACTATAACTCCAAAAACTTGCAAAAGCTCAAAGTCTAAATGACTACTAAATCTGAAACCTATTACATTGTAGTTACTCCTTTCTGAATTTCACTTTAAATGCCCTATATTCCTATAGGGGGCTGTCGTATAGTCAGGGCCGCTAGAAAAGGCTGGTGAATTCTATATTTTAGTAAACCTAAACAGCTGATTGATGGTACATGGGGTTAGTGACAACAGTGTAATTTTTCTAACAGGAGAATTTGCTTCTAGGTAAGTACATTTCTGTCTTTAAGCTCATACAGGAAGACAGAGAAGTACAAAAATATGTGGCTAGGTGTTTAATGAAAAACACATAACGAAAAGCACACCTTTCTCCTTTGCACTTTGCTATACATCAGCTTTTCTGTTCTTGAATGTAACTTTAAAATATTCTATGAGAAGATTTTGATTAAGCTTGATTTACATCTGGAAGGGCCTACAAGATAGTTTGTACAAAATGCAACAATGAAGATATTCAAAACTATGTTGTTTCTGGTACATGATAGCTGGAGAAGAAAATTTTATAGGAAAAAAATATTTCTTCAGATAGTCAGCATGTAGTTTGAGGACGTGGTACATCTGCAAATGAATATTTTAGTTATGTCTGACATCCATTTTGTTTGAACATTAATTTTCTGGAATATGAAGACACATATGGGCTGTGACACAACTGTGCTTATGTTCACATGGCCATCTTGAAGCTCAAGAAGGTACAATATGTTCTTAATCATTCAAGAGGAAATTAGTTTCTCTGGGCCTATGAAGACCACCGGTTTTGTCATTGTGTCCCTGTTCCTTTTGTCTACAAACCTCTGCTATAAAGAAATCACCATCTTAATCCATTGTCCCAGTGCAGACCAAAGTGATGGCAGAAGACGTAACGGCTACATCAAAGACAGGCCAGCTCTGCCCGTGTCAATGTAGCCACTGAACCGAGCATTGCTCATGTTCAGTCCTTCTGCATCACTTTCCTTTTTTTAAAAAACAACATATTGATTTTATTTTCTGCCAAGAAAAATTTCTGAGCACAGTAAAATGGTTACCAGGGAACAAAAAAGACAACTTTTACACTTTTTTCTTTTATAAGAAATAGTAGTATCCAAAAGCTGTCAAAATTTGACATATATGAATCTACAATTATGTCAATTAAATACATTTTTAAATTCTTATAATATTTCAATGCATTTATAGTATTTATTTTCAAAAATTGAATATGTGTTATGTATCTACCTTGAAAAAATTATTAATCTACCAGCTGTATTATTGATTAGATTTACTTGTGTATAAACCGGAGAAATATATCCCCTGCAGAGGGAAGTAACTTCTTTAATAGTTCTTCTCCAAATGTATGGATGAATGGAAAAAATACAGTCAAAATGATTTAACAATAGGTGATTCTTTATAGGGCTCTTTTTGCTGAGCATCAGCCTCTGAAATGTATTCTGAGTGCATATAATAATATACTTTGTAAACAAGAAAATTGTTTTGAGCCATTGTAGGAGGTAGAAACATTTTACTTGGCATGACAATGTTCAGTTATAACTGGTTTGGAATTTTGACTATTTACAGACAAGTTATGGTTTGACTTTTCACTGCTTGAAATTAATCACACCAACTGTTAAAAAAATACAAGATTAATTGGTTTTATGTAGTGTTGCATCATTCTTTGTGGTAGCTGTTAAAAATAGATAACCAGAGGCTAATAGATGTTAATGATCCCTTCCACTATTAGAAAATCAATATTTCTTGGATACAGAATATCTTAATGTGTTTTTTTTACCTAAAAGTGTTTGATTTGAAACTACCCAAACAAGTAAGTCTACATTCACAAATTATCTTTGTTTTATCAGGACTTGAATTTTCATGTCAATTTTGACAGATATTTTCTGTGTAAGTTAGCCATTGCTTCAGGAAAGGAGAAGACTGGGCATGCTACTATTTGTCTTCCAACACGTGAAAGAGCTATTCAGTACTATCTTTTTTCTTAGAGCATTATTTTCCATATATTCATATATATTTTAAGGGCGACATCATCTAGGTTAAGTAACCTTTCCGCAGCTTTTACGCATTTCTTTCAAACTTGTTGGAGAGCAGTTAGATTTTCAAATGCAAGTAATTAAAATTGTAAGCTATTGAGTTATTGACAAATACTGAGCTATTAATCAAGCTAAAAAATTCTACAATCAGGGTTCAGTGCTCTGAAGCTCTGTAAAATAATAGTATTTGTGTTCAGTGATGCAAGTAGCCACAATTAAGCAGTTCACTTGACAAATGAGATAGTTCACTTTATTTTGCACGTAATTGAATTGTACATGCTTGGTCACCATTGTCTTCTTCCCCTTAGTTTTTGTTTCTAGCCATTTAAACATACACATTTATTAAAGAGAGAGCAATTAAGCTAGTGTTGGCCGCTGGCTCTAGAAATGCAGACATCAAGAGTTGTATCTTGAAATGTTGTGGAGGGTAAAAATCATTAATAACCCTCTAGAAAAAAAACTTGATTTTCTTAACAAAAAGTCTGATGAGTGTGTAGGACTCTGTCACTAATTTAAATCAAATGTGAAAAGGAGAAAACTCCTATAGGATGCCAATATTAAATCACTTTTACCAAACAGAGATATATATAAAGACATTGTTTCTTCATGTTTTATTTTAGCTAGCAATGACATTTGCATGCCAGCAGTCCTGTCTCACCTGCTGTCGTGTATCGTTTTCTTTCTATGTTTGCAGTCTGTTTGTTGGGATTCTGAATTTGTTAACATATAAGTCAGTTTTGTTTATTTGTTATGTTTGTTTTTAACAAAACATCATGTTGAAAACCTTAAGTTCTAGATTTCCTTTGAAGATCACAGAAAAGGCTTTTTCAGTCTGTATGGCAGAAATGTGTTAATTAATGCAAATATTTTCAATAGCAAAAAGAAAATAGAAAGGTCATTGTAACATTATTTTTTCCAGTGTCTCTCATTGAAAAAGGTGACCTCAAAACCCTTAGATTCCTCCAAAGTAATAAGAGAATTTAATTGGTAACAGTCACAGAATCCACCTAGGATACAGGTGTAGCATCCAGACATGCATTTGTATTTATAGGTAAGACTGTAGCTGGCATCAACAGAGGATTTCATGAGTCTCTTAGTTCTGATGTGTGAGGAGTACTTTGTTAGTAAGGGGTATCACATTGAATTTTGGAGAAGTAAGGCAGGCATATGATGTATAGTGCAGGTTCACTGGCTTGCTGACCTATGTTTTGTGGGGCATAATGCCCATTACACATTTGCTAAAGAAGTCCTGAAGTTTTGGGTATGTGTCTCCCAAGAAAGCCCCTGAGAAGAGCACTCGTGATTTTATTTGGAAATTACTGGGAAGACCAGATGTTCCCGTCCATATGGCTTCCTGCTCCAGTCAATAGAAAGCACTGATGGCACGGTGTTTCTCTTTCCTGTTGCAGGCCCTACCAGTGTGGTCACTGCTCCCAGTCTTTCTCCCAACCTTCAGAGCTGAGGAACCATGTAGTTACGCACTCCAGTGACAGGCCTTTCAAGTGCGGTTACTGCGGTCGTGCCTTTGCTGGTGCCACAACTCTCAACAATCACATCCGGACACATACTGGGGAAAAGCCCTTCAAGTAAGTAGTTGAAGTCAGTAGCCTTTGCCAGCTGGGCCTAGAGAGGGGAAGTGCATCGCTGCTGTTTACTAGCATCACTGCTCCATACCAGCATGCGAATGTGAAGGTCAGATCACCAGATAAAACCACTAATGGTGTGGCTAATATCAGAATTAAACTGGGCTTGGTGCTGAGTGCCTTGCAAGCCCTGAACAATTTTCTGTCCTCTGATAAGAACATGATTATTTTAATTAAATGATGAGCTGATGTCAGAGAACCATAGCTGAAAATACACTCATAATTGGGGCAGGCTGTGCTGTAAGGCCATTAATAAGGTTCTTTGATGTCGATATGCCGAGGTAGATGGAGCTTCATATAAAAGCTAATTCGGATCTGGTTAAATACAGGGGAGAAATATGCATCTTTCTTTAGTCTCATAACCACTGCATAAAAAATGCAACTCTGGATTGTGGTGTGTTGGATAAAATCAAAATAATAAATTGACAGTGTTAAGCTGTCCAAGATATGAGGGGGGAAAAAAAAAAAAAAAAAGAGAGAGAAGAAAAATCACCTAGTCAAGATTTTTTTAAGTTAAACAGACTCTGATTATTTCTGCAGTTTCTGTTTACTGAAATTAAAGCCAAGCACACATCTGAGTCTTGGAAATTTTCTTTCTGTGCTCACCTGAAGCCATAGCACAGATGATCCAGGTTGATTTTACCTTCTGTTGTGCAAGACTGTCTACCTAAAAGGAGGTGTTCTCCAAGACAGAATACAAATTTTCCGTGTTTGTGTCTGTGTGTTTACTGAACTGACAGGCACATATTTTATGTATGTTGTACCTGGAATAATCCCACTTTGGAAGAAATATAATGTATTGATATGACTTCCTTTAGAAGTGACCTGATGTTCCTCAGAGGAACAAAAACTGTTGTAGAAGAAGATGTGTGTCTCTCCTAGTTCTCCAAGAACTGCCTGCCCTCTTCTCTATTTGTCTTTCTTTTCTACTTTTGCTGTACTGTGCTCTTGGTCTGGTTAATGTAAGAGAGCTCAGCCATGGGACCTGTCAGAACCCCTCATAACAAGCTCGGTAGAGATACCGGTAGAGTTGCTTTGCCTCCATATATGGTTGAAAGGAAGCATGGCCTCCATACATGTCTCTGCTGGAGGCAAGGGGACAGGGCCAGGAACCGTATGCTGCATATCCAGTACAGAAGAGCTTGCATATCAGAAATCATGGCTAGGATAGTGTTTTAGGTGGTGAAAAAAGGAAACTCAGAGCATCAAAACACTGACTCTAGAGCCAGTCTGTTGACTGCTCAGAGCCTATAGAAAGTAAGCCAAAAATAGTGTGAGCAATCAGATTGATTTTATCTAGTTGCTGTGTAAATAGATTTTAGTAATTAATGGAAGAGGTTTCCGGGTCAAAATGGAAAATAGATTTCTTTTAATGTTAAGGTGTTACTTATGTGTAACCTTGTTGACTCCACTTAATTTTTTTCCTTAACATGCTGTTTTTGTCATGTTTCCAATAGATCTGCTATTTTGCCCCATTTAGAGTCATTATTTTTCCCCTTTGGTTCAGTAATTTTTTTCCCCTTTTCCAAAATGGTCTTGATCACAACACAATTTTGTTTGTGAAAGGACTTAATGTATATAGTACAATTAACCAGTGGTCTGGGATTTGTTTGTTTGTTTTGCCCTGCTTATGCTGAAGTATTTAAGTATTTTGGGATGTATCTGCTCATTCTTAAAGCTGCAGGGCTGAGCAAAAAATGTGGATACCTTGTACTGTTTCTTCATGATGTATGGCGTAATTTCATTCTTGTAAGAGTTTTATTTAATTTCTTCCCTAAATTCAAGAAACAGCAGTACCAGTTTCTCTCTGGAAGACTTGTTGAAGTATTTTCAGTAAGCTGACTAGTAATTTCACATGAAGCTAAATCAGGAGTTGCAGATCTTCCCATCCCTGCTAGTCAGATAAGGGGACACATATGCCTTGATCCTGCAAGCAATTCGAAATGCCAGATTTGCCTCCCATGCAGGACTGCTTGCATTTGAGAGAGGGGAGGGGCAGAAAACTCACCCAGAAATTGATACAACATCTCTGCTGTAAAAAAAAAAGGAGATAGCTGCAACTTGTCTGAATGTCTCATCACCATTTAGATCCTCCTTTGAAAAGGAGGGGTCAAAGACCTGGTATTAAGTAAGCTTAGGAAAAAACCACAACAAATTCTAGTAAACAAGGGTCATAAATGTGACAAGCAAGACCTCTGTCTCTTGATCATGCAATTCAAGTTTTAAATCTCTGTTTACAAAGGGATTTTGAGTGTACTAAAAAAAGTGCAAAACAGAAAAGTCCGTTGAGATAGGGTTTCTATACCTTAAAAAGTCCAAGTCTGTTGAATAATATTTTTACTATAAGCAAGAACAATCATGGATAGATAGTGCTAAATTACTTAAATTCTAGCTAAGTTATCTTAAAAATTACAGGAATAATTTTGACGGTATTACTAAGTTCAATTTCACAGGGGAAAATGGGCAGCCAACTGTACAGTTAACTTGCATCTACTGGGAATGCAATCTCTCTATTTCTAATGCAGTAAGGCAGTTATAGTTGAAAGTGATATTTGAACAAATGCAAATGCAGGCCATGTCAAACACTAAGTGTATGCTCATACACAAATTATTTTTAGAAGGTGGTTTTAAAATGTTGAACATGGGGCGGGTGACCATATTTTTTAATATTTCAAATTAATTCTTATTTAAGATGAATTCTTGTTTAAGATGTGATTTTTCTGTGAGAAGGTGCTTTCGTTGTAGGTCCTGCGTGGCTTTGGATGTATGGTGGAAGACTTTTCTATTTGCTTTTCGTAACAGATAACAATGCTAAGTGAGGTTATCTGTAGCCAAAGCTTTAGCTGTATTGCCTGGACTGCAGGTCCAGTTAGAAGGGATTTCTTTTCATGTCATCACAAGCTATCAAGTCAGCCTCACCACTGTAAAGTTTTTGTGTATTCTTATCTTACTGAAGTCTCCACTATGGCTGCTAGTCTGGGAACAAAGCTCTTAAGTAAATTAAAAGGTAGGAGAAAAACGAAAATTATTGGCTATCATTGTTTTCTTAAATTCTTCATCCCCAGACTCTTTCCTTTCAGCAAAATTAAAGAATAGATAAGGGACTTGCCTGCAGAATTAGGGCTATACATATTCTGGAATCAACCAAGAAAAAAAAAATTAGAGAAAAGTTTCTTTCAGATTGGTACAACCCAGGTGTTTTTCACTGTTTCTTACTGAAATGAAAAAATTGAGGAACATTTATTTCAGGTTGAATATAGCTTCTGTTCCTGCAGTGATATCTCAGCTTTGTTGCGATATTTGTTTTGTTTTTCTTAAATCCTTTCAAATGAGTTTAAATTTTAGTATTTAATGTAGTTCTTGAATAAAAACTTAAAATGTTTGTTTTGAAAATATCAAATGAAGTTACTTTTTCCTAAAACAAACCCACAGCATTTTTCTCACCCAAATTCTTTCACAGAGGTTGACATAAACTTGAAAGTTAAACCAATTCTGTCTATAATCCTCAATGTCAATGTTTTGAAAACACTGTGAAACAAATAAGGAAACCAGTGACAAGGAAATTCATCAAACTAAACTCAGAAAACAGTGCCTCAGAAATATTCAAAGTCCATTGATTTTTATGCTGTTTGTGAATTTAAGAAGCATTTTGTTTACCACCCCCAATGAAGAAAACCACATAGTGAGCCCCTGTGGTAAAATGCAGTCTTGAGTGCGATGAGATGGAATGTTGTAGTACAACGTTACTCCCCACAATCAAAATGAAGGCAGACATATAGTAAAAAAAAGATAACATGGATTCAGTTTTCATTGATGACATCTAACTGTGTGAGGACCCTTAAACTGCTTTTTTTGGTTCTATAGTGTGTCAGGGGCTGTTTAAATTACTCTGAGATGCCTTTAGATGGCTTAAGTGGAAATAAATGGTCCCTCAGTTAATAAGTGTCCTTATTACCAATACTTGCATCTATATTTGAGGCTTAACCAAAATTTTGGTGTATGTCTATTAGTCAGGCTTGGGCTCGGCCCCTTGGTTACTTTATGAGGGGAAGCATGAGAGTGGGCTCTTTTTCCTTTCTATCTGTTTCGGCTACTACTCAACCCTCAAACACAACATTAATCAAGTGTAGTTTGTAGTGCGGAAACATGTACACAGAAACATGAACATACATGATCACCAGTCTCATGGACACAGGTCATTGCAGTGGTTATTCTACTATGATAGGATGAGAAAGAGTTGTTGATAGAGGGAAAGACTACATCATAATTCAGAAAAAAAATTGTCCTGCTTTTTCTCTCATTCCTACTTACTGTGAACTAGTTACACTGCCTGCTGTGACACTATTATCTTCACCTTTCCTATCAGTTTGTGTCTGGCAATAACTTCTCTGGACCACACTGAAAAGGGTCAGGGCCTAATACAGGCCCCTGCCTGTAAACCAGGTACTTATATATCCAAAACTATAGTCCTGAAAACACCATACACACTCTTTACAAGTGCCTAGAATATACCAGGCACCTTGGATACTATCTGAAGGTTGCCTGTGTTCATGAGAAAACCAGGGGAATTAAGTGTCTTGCCAAAGGCTTTATTCTAACTTTTGCCCAATGGCTTTATAGTGCAGACAGCATAGCCTGACCAGCAGCAGTGCCCTTCACCAGCATTCCTCCTGTCCAAACGGCAGATGCTTGAAGGAAGAGATTTATTCTTTTCTGTTTTCTCTTTAACATCTTTCTTTCCTGTGTATGTATGGAAGTATCCCAGAACAACTTGTAGCTGGGAAATAAAACCATTCATGGCAGAATAAGCTTGTGGATAAAGGACAGGAACTTACCTTTTAAAGAAATACAGTGAGCCTTGCTCTATGCTTTTAAGAGCAGCGCAAGGTGCTGAGTGAATGCAGTGCCCCAGCTATAGCCTCCCAGGTAAGATCCAGAGAGGGTAAGGAGGCCTGACACAGCTTCATGGCCAGTGGTTTTAATGGCTATCTCTGTCTTTTGGTCGCCTTAGAGTCTTTCTCTGATTCGCATATGGCCCCTAGACACCCCTGATATAGTATATTTCATTTATTTGGCCAGGCACTTAGAAATCAGGTGTTGTCACATCTGATTTTGTAGGTTATTTTGCAGCTGTACCCCTTACAGCTCGGTT
>VWZK01000439.1:27936-39140 GCA_013396935.1 Baryphthengus martii
GAAACAGTATGTGTAGTACAATTACCTTTAAATGTAGTGATTATGTGCCTGCCATTTCAGAATTTCTGAACCACTTGGCATCTCTGTTTTGTACTCTGGTAAATGAACACAGGTTTGTTTATTTTTCAGTTGTCTGGGGTTTTTTTTTGTCCAAACCTGAACATATTGGAAGTTATATTTTAAAATTGTAGCTAGTTCCGATTTTTTTTTTTTTTTTTTCAGCACGGAATTCAATTTTATACATTCATAGAGTTATTCCTTTCAGAAAGATATAAAGTCCTTTATGAACCTGTGTTTATAGATCCCAAATATGAACTTTTCTAACACAATTTGATTGTCTTCCCATGAAAGAAATCTGAGTTGGGGATAATAATAATTACAGCATATTACATACTAGAAACTTACAAGCAATGATATGTATGTCTTTTCTTTTGGCAACATCATCTCTCCTTTAAATTACTATTTATTATTTGTATGGAGCCATTCTGTTACGTAATGCTGTCTTATAGCTGACAAAATTTTGTGATTTCAGATGAATAAATAGATGAAAGCACGAAAGTAAGTCTTCATTCCTTTTGACAGTCATCAATTGTTACGATTTTTATTTTTTAAAAAATAATAATTACAATTAGAGCATTTTTATGTTCCATCCAAATCCTTTCTGTGGATAAGATTCCAGAAAATGAAATATGTGGGGACTGCATAGTCTTCTTTTTTTTATAATTTGTCTAGAATTTGGAAGTTTTGACATCATCAAGCCAATCTGAAAAAGAGCATAAATCTACTCAATAGGTGTAGAGTAAGTTGAAGGGGTCCTTCAATTGTACTGAAAATAATAATGACACTGTAATTAGAAAGGTAAACAGCTTGCTTGCATTTTTTAAACTTCATAAATTTGCATCTTTTTTACTGGAAAGGACCAACTAACTCATGCATGTAGCTGTATTCTTGTGATACCAACTGTAAAGATTACATTGTGTTTAAATGAAAATAACAGGCACACATTTAAAAAGAAGATAAAGAAATGTAAATATATTTGATTAATAAAACATTTCTATTACCATATCCTAAGCCTTTGTTTTATGTTAAGGTTACACTCAGAATTTTGTGCATGCTATGCAGAAAACCATATATGCTTCAATGTGTGTGCACTGAAGGCAGCCTCAAATAATTACAGTGCCTGTCTATAGTTTTCATTACAAGCTTCCAAAACAGGTTTACAGCTTAGATGTTGCAAACTGATTTGCAATGAGAAGGGAACGAGACCAAGCTCAGTTTGCCTAGTGACTGGGTCTCAATACTCCTGTTGATATACTGAGGGTACAGGGCAGTTGCATGCTCAAGTAATTTCTCAACCATGTTTTGGAATTTGCTTGTATAGGTTTATGATGCAAATCATATAATATTGTAACGAAGTTTTTATATTCTGTTTACTAGAGTGTAGTTGTTTTATAGTTGACCGTCTGAGTCTTGTTTATGTACCTGAATCTGGATTTACAAGGATCACCATCTAGTGGACTAAGACAGAATTTCAAAACTCCAGTTGATGTGATGTCTGAGCTCATTTTGAAAAAAATTATTCTAAAACCAAAGCTAAAAGCACTAACCAAGCTCCACTGCAAGGGACCTTCTGTGCCTTTTTTAACATTATTTCACTGCCATTGTGTATGTCAAAGAGCAGTGATTAGACTTAGTCACTAAGTCACCTCTTGTTCCACTTGAAAAAATACCACTTGAGTATGAAAAAAATACATCAGTTTTTGCCATTTTTCATGTTATATGACCTTTTACATAAGCATCAGAACCACCACGGTAGAATAATTATGCAAAACTACTGTGCTTGAGAAAATACTCAGGTAAATTGGCCAGCAGACTGCCTGCTGGTTTGCAAGTAGCAGAGATAGTCAATCATTTGAGGCAAGCTTCTATACATCCAAGGAAAATTCTGTATAACAAGAAATTGTATTGAGTCACGCTGTATGAGATTATATCGCCAAACCCACATAATCTGTCATGAGCTAATGAGACACAAATGTCTAACAGGGGTGGCTGGTGTAAAAGTCCCTTGGCTGATGGCCCAGTCTATGATGTGAAAGAGTCATGGGGTCCACCTTCTTGCAGCTCTTCAGGTGCATGACTTATAAGGGGTGAGGCCCAGATCTGCTAATATTTTTCTTTTCATTCATTTACTGAACATATTCAGCTAGGCTGAGGACTAGGAATTCTCTGCCTTCTTACTTTGGTCCCCTGTATGTGTTCACTGAGTTCTGGGGAAGAACCAGTCCAGTATTAAAGTACAACAGACCAGTAGGCCAAGACAACAGCAGTTTTATTTATTGCTTGTGTTTGGTTTTTGTTTGGTTTGGTTTTGGGTTTTTTTTGGGTTTTGTTTGTGTTTTGTTGGTTGGGTTTTTTTAATCCAAATAAAATGAACACAAATATATAGAGATCAACAGCAGCCAGGTCATTGCACACACTACTCAGGTATTTGGCAACACTGAGCACCTGTCAGTTAAGTCCAGTGGCTTTTAACACCACAAACTCAAACTATAATTGAAAAGATGACACACAGATGTTGGGGCTGAACTCCAACCTCCATATAGTGAACGCTGATACTCCCAGTCTCAGACTCACTTATTTTTCTACTTCCTCAAGGGGAGTCAGTAAAATATTTTGACAGTAAACTTGGTCAAACTCATCCTCCACAGTTGTAGGGAGTCTGATAATCTTTTTGGATAAGACTGATAATACGGGGTGCTTATCATACCCAGTTGCCTCATGAAATACGAATATACACCAATCAATGTACAAGAAGAATTAGGTGCCTAAGAATAAGATCTGTACAAGCCATTGCATTGGATGGGGGTTTTACCTTACTCCTCGGTACTTTCTGGTGGCCATCCAGAGGTAGAGTCCTGAGCAGCTAGTCAAGAGAGACCCTCAAGAGTAGCTTCTTTCCTTGAAAGCTGAATCATTTGTATAGGCATAAAAACGACTAAGAAGACCACAGGCAGCTGGACATAGCCACAGCTGGATTCCCATCCACATAAGTAAAACCGTCAATAAACTAATGCTGTAGAATACCTAGATATCCAAACATGGAATTAGTCCAAGGACATGAGGAGGGAAGAGCCGCATATAATGTATTATAAAATGGATCAAAATCTTTGCACTCAAGATAGTAGGTCTCCACCTTTGAACACTGCACTAGCAAACATTCTTTCTTTTTTTTTCCAATTTTTATTTTTAATACAGAGAAACACCCACAGTCTTAAAAAGCCACATTAATGATTCCTAGACCATCCTTTGTAGCATCCAGCATAACTGGATCACTCTAGCTTTCTCCCAAATGTCCTCTTCTCTACGAACCCCAGGAGATGAGTCTTACCAGTACTTCCCGCATGGATTAAAACCTTTCCCTATCTTTAGCCTTCTCTCCTATCTTGGCTCTCATCATTTCCATCTATCATACTTTTATTTTTCTCTTCCCCTCTGACATTACTGCATTCAATCATTCTCCTCATCACTAGAGTTTCTCCAAATAAATTTGCAAAGGACTAAGAAAAGAACATATATTTGTTTATATTGGCACAACAAGGCACAAAATTACATTTTTTTTCTATAGTCTCAGCCTCAATAGAATGAGTCAAACTATAACAGTCATGCAGAGCCTTCAACCTGGAATTTTTTTTGGGGGGAGCCAAGAACATTTTGGCCTACAGCACACACACTACTAGTGATCAAGTATTCTTCTGGAAGTTATTTAGCTTTTTTATATTATTAGGCTTGTATTGAGGCAATTGTTTTCTGTTTTTTTCCCATGGCATAAAAGGTAGTTAGCCAGTAAATTAAAATTTTCATATAGAAAATTCTTCTTCTAGAGTGAAAAAGAGCACGATTAAGTGCATGCTCTGAGTGATGCTTGCAATATCTCTGTTTGTCTCAGTCTTTCTTCACTTTCTCTCATTTTTTAAGAAAATATAAAAAGCCAATTTCTTCTGCTTACACATAAGATCTTCAAGAAAGGGGGTAATATATTGCTGTAATACTACATCATAGTTCTACATAGTGAAATGCTTCAGTAGTGTCTGGTCAATCGGTGATAACAATACCATATAACTCCCACTTCAGTTTTTGAAATTGCTTATATGATGAAGATATATGTTCCATAAATAGGGAGACACATACAACCAAAAACAATATCTGATTCATTACCATTGTGTTGTTTAAATTGATAGAAAAGAGGCTGCACTGTTCCTTAATGGGAAATTTAAGCTCTGAATGAAATTTGGAAGTGGATTGGACCTGCCTTTCATCTTTCCAGTTATATTTTGTTCTGTGCTACTAGTAGATCTTCTAGA
Organism: Baryphthengus martii; assembly: GCA_013396935.1. Classification (NCBI taxonomy): domain Eukaryota; kingdom Metazoa; phylum Chordata; class Aves; order Coraciiformes; family Momotidae; genus Baryphthengus; species Baryphthengus martii. The sequence continues at coordinate 32,298 of VWZK01000439.1, forward strand.
GAAAGATCTTCTTTCAAATTTTCAATAAAGATTGTTCAGATTGTTTTTCATTTTCCCCTCCCAGAATATATTCTCTAGAATAGTAGATGGCAAAAAGGAGAATTTTCTTCCATTAATTTTAGGGAAAAAAAAATTTTAAATGTCTCCATAAAATGAACTGCTCTGTACATGATGCATCTTCTTCAAGACCTCCTTTTCATCAAAAAGTTCAGAGTTGCTTCCTGTCTAGGCCTAATGACTAGAGAAAAAAATTATGACCATTTTTATACTACAGATCATGGCTCTCCATAATGCTTGATTCTGTATAATCTTCTCAGTAACACTGCGGATTTTTAAATTATTGTGGATTTTTTCTATGTTTGGGTTTTTTTGTTTTTGTTTTTGTTTTTTTTACTGTATGTGCAAAGTTCATTTATCTCTTTCACTCTTGCATGGTCATATGGTCTTAATCCACTTCAAGTCCAGTCCTAATGAAGGTACTGCATTGTGCAGTTTATCTTATTCATTAACAAATCATACTGTAGATTGTGGAAGAACGAGGTACAAGGGCTCTTTGCCCACAAAATCTCATGGTAGATTGGTGACTATTTCAGTATGCTTCTAGATTGCCTTCAGACCCCCAAACTGGCTTAATAAAATAAGATACCAAATATATGTTAATACAACAAAGTCATTAAAAAACACCATTTATTAAGCAGAAGTGCTACTATACTGTACCTTTCTTTTTTTTAGTCCTTACAGCTTTTACATACATAGTAATTTCATTGTCTGTCAAAGTATCTTGGAGTGATGATTCATTTAATTTTTAATTTATTTTTTGAAGAGAGATCTGTTTCTCACAGAATGTTCAACCTAGTCAACCTACTCACTGAGGCTGAGATGATGCAATCTATCCCCAAATCTGTCACAACCATAGCTGTAGTCATTTAAAATAACCAATCCAATTATCCAGCTCTTGATTGTTTGATGTTCTTTCTGACTTTACACTTTTGATTAAGAGCCTCAGCAAAGAGGTGAAGTTGCAGAATAGCAAAGGGTTCCTTGACCTAAAGAACCTGAAGTCAGCAGGTCACTTATAGTGACTGTGATTTATTGAACAATAAACACAACCTCACCAAACCCTTTTCTTTCCTCACTGGCCTACTTTTGCAGGCATCATATTCTTGTTCAGAGGATACATGCAGAGAACTTTCAGAAAGATTATTCAATCTTCGTGCCAAATAAAATGTATCTGTGAGTCTGCCTAACCATAATAATGTATTTTTAAAAACTGACTCTCAGAAATGGCATAAGTAATAGCAACAATTAATGCTACTAAAGGTTTTTAGCATACTCTACTAGAACAAAGAAAAACACTAGATCCCATTTCATTAAAAAGAAAACTTCAGCAATGAGTCTTTTCTTGAGAGAACCACATGAAATTTTGGTCAGAGAGAAAAAAAACATTTTTTCTTGCATAAGATTTTGTTACTGAGATCTTGTGCATGGTACAAGAGTAAAAGTTTGTAACAAGAAAACATAAGCCTGCCTTTTCAAGCTATTTATTTGGCAGAGGGGACACCAAAAAAAAAGAAAAGAAAAGAAAGACAAAAAAAAGCAGGAGGAAAAAGTCCTGATTGCATGGAAATAAAAGTTTTCACTACTTTTATTCTTGGAAAAGTAGTATAATTTACAATGATTTTAAGAGATGGCTTTGAAGCACAAGTGAAATTATTGCACTTTACTAAAGATCTAAGCCGTATTTAAAAAATCAAAATCTAGGACGATTTTTATACTATTTTTGTCTAACAATTTTTTCTTGATAAGTGTCTCCTGTAGAGTACATTCCTACTGATCTTAACTCAGGGATGGCAAATTCAAGCTCTCTTCCTTACGTCTGTACATTTACACATGTGGGTATTCTTTCTCATTCTCTCTCTCCCTAATCTTTATAAAGTCTCTTTTCAAATGATCTGAACTTCTCTTAAGTGAAAAGAAAATGGAAATGGAAGGGAAGAAGGTCATGAAGTTCAGTGTTCGTGAAAACAAGAAGGAAACTTTCCACCAGGAAATCTTACTGTCTAATAAGCTTCACCAGAAGAACATGTATATATCACACATAGTTTTTTCATTAAAATTACTTTTCAGATAAGTGCTTCATTTTTCTCTGGGTTCAACATACTGCATTTTGCCATGCATTAAATCAAAGTAATCTTCTACATGATAGATCATCTGGCTGCTGTTCTTACACACAGTAGTATCTGGGACTTTTTGACAGTCTTTACCCTACATTTAAAGTTAAATGCTCCGTAAAGGAATGAAAAGTAATCTTTTTCTAATCAAAACCTCTCCAAAGGAGATGGATGACTTCTATTCTGCTCTGAGAGGTTCCATCAAGTACATGCTGCCTCAGAGAGGGCGATTGCACCCTCACTGCTCTGCTGCCCTGCTCCAGGGGGTCTGCAAGCGCTTAGTAAGCTCTGATCCATAACAGGTGGCTGAGCTGGCTATATTCTTTCCTAAACGTGAATATAAAAGCACCAGGAACAGAAAGCCCACATACTGCTTTCCATCCCAAACTTAATCACACTTAAAATGGAATTATATATACAGATAAACAAAGAATGCCTTTAAATACCAATCACCTAACAAAGACAATTGTGTTTTCAGCAAGGAACTACAAGGTTTGGACACTCAAGCTTTCTGTTCAATTTTTTTGCTTGCAGTGTTTTAAATGAATGCAGCTTGATTCAGAAAGCTAGTAAGCTGCGGGCTGGCTCCACATTTTGTTCAGGGGATGTTTGTTTTCTGTGTCCACCCATGTGACTACAGATCAGCAGTGTCTTAGAGTAAACATACCCACCACTAGTTCTGGGACCGCTTGTGTGACATAATTTATGTTCGTAGTACTCTTCCATGGTACCCTTGCATTTCCAAACGCTTAATGCTGCTAGGTGTAGATGATTTCTTTCCACTACAGCTCAATGTGCCAAAAGGCAGGACAAATTTAAACACAACTAAGATCAACATTGTGAGTTTACTTGGCCTTCACATCTAGCAACAGTCATAAATTTAGGCTTAGGTTTCTGATTTGAGAATTTAAAAGGTCCATAGATTTGGCAAGTTTTCTATAACAATGCTTTTTCTGTATGGTTTATAACTGCTGGAAATCCCAGGAGGTGCATTTTGCATTGTATTTGATCAGAAGGTCATTGTGTGACCAAGCACTTTCCCATTCAGGTGCTCTTTCACTTTTGGCTGCTGCAATGGTGGCAACTCCAAAATACTAAAAGCAGCAAGGAATGGTGTCATTTCAGTTCGCCTTCCCTATGCTTCTCTCAGGTACTGTTCCCGTTTAGTAGAAGTAGTCTCTCGGCTTAAAGGTCAGACCTTTTTGTCCTTGGACTTACTTTCATTTGTTGCTCTTGCTGTGTACACAGGTCTAAAAGCCTTATGACTGACCTTGCAATAATTAAAACCCCACTATCCCATTAGAAAAGGAACACTGTTATTGGCAGGAGGCAACTGGGCTTCCTTTCTGATAGGATCTCTTGACGTGATGAGGATTATGTAATATTCATGTCACATTCCTGCTGGCAAGCCCTAACTCTGTGCCAATGCAGCACTCAGCCATCCAAACACTAATAGTTACTTCACAGTCACCAACTGCAAATCAATGCAATCCGTATTGCTGCATATGATATAACTAATGATGTTGTTTTGTGGTGTCTGTCATAACAGACAGTCTTTAGATGGCCAACAAATAACACTGGTATAATTATATCAAAAAGCCCTTTATTATATTAAGTCTATGCAAGCTTCTTTACCCCCAGCTGGATTATGTTTTCCTCCTTAAGATCATACTGTGGTTGAAGTCAGTGAAGCATTTTTCCCAAGTTGTGTATTATGCAATAGGGAAAGTATTTCTTAAAGGACCCACTATTGTTTGCTGTGAATGACCTAGCCCCCTAAAGAAAGAAGTTGCCAGGCATTTGGGCATTTCAGCAGTCCTGTCAATAAATACGTATAATGAGAGTGATGATTCTTTTTCCCCCCTCACAGAAGACAAAGGGGAAACACGTTGTAAATATAAATCACCCTTAGCATTGTTAATACTAGAAATTTATATCTGGCTTAGATAATGCTACTTCAATTTCTGCTGTCTTACTCCTCCAAGGAGGGCAATCCCACAATTACTGGGTTAGCATCATGTTGTTAGCTAAGAAACACAGACTTTAAAAAAATTACTAAAATCACTGATTGCTCACCCTTCCTCAGTTCCCTGTGCCTTTACTGAGGTGGAGCAGGGATCTGAACTACAGAGATACTTTTTGCAATTGGATCCCAAGTGCAACAAAAAGTTTAAACAACAGATACAGAAAAGAACAAAGATTGTCCAATAGCATCCATTAATTTCTTTCACCCCAATGGCATTGACTTCACTCTCAGCTTCATGAGTCATCATTTATGATCTCAGTAATTTACTGCAATAGGCATGAGATATACCACAAAATCAATGAAAACGAAGGCAAATTCAGGACTAAGATCAGAGCCAGTAAGTCACTAATGTTCAAAAATGATGCAGTAAGAATTATTACACAGATTTCTATTGGCCTCAACTGTCCATAGTATAACTTACCCGAGTGCAGCATGCACAGACTCCTATTGTATAGGAATCAAGCTGCAGTCTCTGCTGTAGCACCTGGCCTCCTTAGCACTTAAAGATGAACTGCAAATCAATTATGAAAATAGAGTTTAGTCCATATTTATGGGCTGAATGTCCCTACTAGCTAGGCTCTAGGGGACATTCAGAACAGAAATACATTTCAGCTGCTCCTTTAAATAATTTGTTTTCATCTGTGAAATCCTCTTGATAATTCTTGGTTCCCTACAGATATTTCCAAATACATTTTCTTGTGATCCTTCAAATACAATGAACTGTAGGGTAATGCTGGTAGTGCTTAAATGTCTTATACCTATGAAAAGTATGTTCAGGAAATGGAGTTTCTCTGTGGAAAGAAAGGAATACACTGGATGCTCTGTCTTGTCATTTCATGAGGGTAGTCTGGAAAGACATTTGGGCGCTATTCACTGTTTATATTTCTTTTTCAGATAAACTTAACAAGATGAAGAAGCTGCTCTCCATGAAAATCACATTAAAAGTATTTATCATTCTCTCTATTAGACCAAACTGCCAATCAAAATAGACAGGTCTTGGATGTGTCGTTAGAAATGGAAAATCATGAGTCATGGGGCCAAGGAATACTATAGCTGCATCCCAACAGTGTTATTTGTCCTTGCCAGGAAAGCTGTTCTGAAATAACCCCACTCCCTTAGAAGGGTATTAAGAATCATATTATCTAAGGAAGACAATAGCAAAGAAATTGAGAAGATACTGTTCCCATATTTGTAACATTTTACTGTTTCTTTTGCTTACTCTCATTTGCTGTCCAAACTGCTTAGAGTACATTCAAACTCCATCTGTAATGTGAAAGACTGTCAGTCACTACCTTTCCTAAACTCAAGGTCAACAAAACATGGCAGCAAGGAGGGGGAAAAGAACAGGTGATGGTGTGAATCTGGTGCAAACGAAATGCTTGATTCAGAGAGGGAGAAGTGAGAAATAGTGAAGAGATTAAGAAATAAAAACAGAAAATGTTTCATAAACACCGTTGATAAATGTAGGCAGTGGGCTGGAAGAAAGCCCTTCCGTATGTGGAAAGAGTGAGAAAGATGTACTGTTAGGGAAATTAAAGTTAATATGATGGAAGAAAACAATTTAAAAACCTAGTTCAAAGCTTTCATTTACTTACCGGTGTTTAAAGTAGTCCTTCAGGCTATACTGGGGATAGGTGTCCTGAATGGCACATGCCGTGATTTTAGCTCCATTCTCCATCTGGACAAGGCATGTAGTTGGAGTCTGCAGAGGTAAAAAACCTAAAGGAGATGGATAAAGAAGGGAAAAAGTAGTTATAAGTGTCTGGACCACGTTGCACTTCAGGGTCAGGTGGGTCTCTGCTGCAGACATCTGATCTGGGCGCTCTTTAGTGTTACCTGGTTCCTCAGGTTAGACTGAGGCTTATCTTTGGAAGAATCTTGTTAGTTTTTCTCCCCTACAATGCCAGAGGACAGAAGATGATATGAAAAACTAATTCCAAATGAAAAGTAACATAAAACCAGTACTCTATCGAATTCTCTTCTTTTTGATAATCTGGATGCCAGCCCCTGTTACAGAAGCCAGCTGCATCCTTAAATCTCTCATAGTTTAAATAAAAAAATTTAAAATATGGAAAAACTGAAAAGTAAGTCCCCAGTGGAATAGTTATTGAAAGTCATAGGACAGAAGGAACTTTTGTCACTCATTAGCTTTCCCTTGCAGGTCTTCTTTTAGGAACACAGCAATTCCCACCGGCTTCACTGGGTTTTTCTGTGCTCTCAGAGTTAAGCAGCTGTGCTCATTTGTTGGTAACACAGCATTTACTGACTCAGGACCTTTAGTCCACCTTATTGAAAGCTACACAACATGCTTCACAAAATCATCTGATAACCCCGACAGCAGTATTAGAGTGGTTCATAGTACCGTAGGACTCTGAGGGATTTATATTCTGTGCCTCAACTGTAAGATCTCTATCCAATATTTTGAGATTATTAGAGGATTTTCATAAGTGAAAACATGATTTTGGCAAAAACACAACAAAACTTATCCTTTTGTCTTCATTCAAGGTTACTTTTCTTATAAATTCGTTTGTTACAGAAACCAAGAAAAAAATGAAGAAAAATACTTTAAAATACATTCTTCCAGATTTTGAATTAAAAAAAAAAAAAAAAAAAAAAAAAAATAAAGAGGGGGGGGAAAAAAATTAA
>VWZK01000439.1:39160-70258 GCA_013396935.1 Baryphthengus martii
TAAGAGGGAGTGGAAACAAATTATAATCAATATGTTTCATTTTGTACTGCAGAAAGGAAAATTACTCTGCTAAGAGACTATGCGTAACCTTAAGCAATACCAGATGTGGTACAGAGAGAAATATTAAATACTACTCACAGTTTGCAGTTTCTTGCAAAGCAGCTAAGAACAGGTAAACTTGATGGGTGAAAGTGTTATGTCAGAAGAAGCCAGTTAATGAAGAAGAGTCAGACCTGTTAAAAAAACAACTGCAAGTCAGGGCTCATGTAATTTATAAAACGCTATGTTATCCTTTGGAATGACGATTACGAATGAGATAAATACAGACCTTTTTTTTTCCTCAGGTTTTCTAAGTTTTCACCTAGCAAAAATGAAGTTTAATATAATTCTATGAGGACATGATAGTGGTTGCATAAATCACTTCGCTTTTCAGCCCTGATCAGACTGAAGCGTGTGCTGTTTGCTAACCCACTTCTTTGCCAGGCAGGATCCAGAGGGTTGATCTTGCAAGATCCGCAAGGTAGAGTAAATCAGAGAGAAAGTACCCACCAAAATCAGGCTCCCTAAAGGATTTCCACCACCTACAATACCCTTTTCTGGGCAGGCAGTGTGGGAGCCCACCTGAAGGGCTGCTGCACTCCTGTCATGTCTGAGTGATCTAGAAGCAGTCAAGCTAGAATAATCTGAGGGCAATTTGGAGGTTCTTTTAAGTGTTTTATGGTTTGTTTTACATTATGCTATCTGAACTGCTGTTGTCATGCTATTGCTATAGTTTTGTTTTGGAGACTGTTTGCATGTATCTGTATGTTTTGATGACCCAGGAAGTGCTACTGCAGTGCAAACGCTAAATTACAACCTCTATTGTGCTGCATTATTCACATTTCGTATAGTAGTCTCGAATTGCCACCTCAGACAAAAATCAGCTCAGAGTGTGGTTAACAGCTGCTTCAGATCTATCTGAAACACAGGCTATCACAAAAATACACAGCTATGGACATCTCTTACGCCTAGGTATACAGAGGTGCTGGAGAGCTGTCTACTTTCTAGTGTGTTTCATGCAGACAAAATAAAAGATCTACAACAACCAAAAAAGCCCTTGAATCAGCCGCTTTCCTTAAATGGTAGACTTCTCTGGACAAATTTTCCCTTTTCACTAGTTCTAGATTATGTTATGAATACTACAAAAACAGACTCCAGGGAATGATCCTTCACAGACAGGCTAAATGAGGTAAGGCTTTTGCCAGCTGTAATTTTTCTGATCTGTGATCTGTGCAGTATATTCTAAAAAGCCAAAAATATCCACATACTCTCAGAGGATAGGTCAGACCTAGATGGAAGGCCAAGAAAACTCCACAAGCTTCAGCTTCAGATCTGGCCAAGATAAGGGAGCTCAAGCTTATTAGAGCTCCAGCTCTCACATTCGGTTTCTTCGAAGTTCTTGTCTGCAGCTCTCTCATCTTTTCTCCCATCCCATCCCACATGAGCTACTACAGAGTCCCTTTGCTTTTAACAAATGAACTCAGAAAAGCCTCTAGCAGCTGCTGGGCATGGGAAGTAATACAAAAGTGCAGGATAATGCAAAATTAGAGTAACTCAAACATGTCTAGAGAACAGCTTTTAATATTTGCTATATGACTTCTATAGGACAGCAGTCAGCAGAGAGTTACACCAAGGGTGAACTTGGCTATATGTGCAAAGCCTTCTAAAGGTTCCTCTCATGTTTCCTCTGTAGTTTAAAAAAATGCACCTCAGTGCATTTTGATACTGCTGCAGTAGGTCAGCAGCCCAGCAAAACACATGGAATCCCACTAAATGTTATGTATTGGAGCCATCATTCCCTATATATATATTTGTGACAGGCCTGTATCTGTGTGGTCCTGCTCATAGGTGGGGAAACTGCTAAATAATTCCTGTGTATTCAGATAACTTCACTGTTGCCAGAACTTGTTTGCCCATTAACCATTCCCAGAGTGTTAGATAGACTGTATTTCTTTAAAAAGATTAATTTTCTGTCTTCCACTTCACACATATATTTGAGAAGTGATTATTTTGAATCATGTCACTAAAGCTGTTATCATCCTCCTTCTTCTCAATGGCTTTCTTTAAAGAAAAATTAAGATCTTTATATAGAAAATCATGTCTAAATGGTATTCAAGATATTCAGCCTGAATCCTGTAGTCCTCATTCAATCTTTATCCTGGCACAGCTTTTACTGAGGTCAATGGGCATTTAGCCTGAATAAAGACTGAAAGCTGTGAGATGAGACCCACTGGGCAAAATTACTAGAGACAGACAAATTAATTTGATTAGACTAGCAATGAAAAAAAAATCTGTGCTCAAAACCTAGACCGAGGTGAAGTCAGTCCTTTGCATTTAGCTGTGGGTATCTTTTGCGAATATTCATATTCACAGCTTGAGTCTCCCATTCCTGGCCTCAAGCGTGTGTGAATTCCTACAGCCACCCTTCCATCTTGCCACGGCAGCCCTGTCACTGGAGAAAGCTTCATTCCCTCAGGAGATCAGCTCATCACACAGACAATTCTGAGACTTGAAGGCAGCTCTCACTTCAGGCCCCAGATTTGGTCTTCTGCCTGAGAAAACGTCGGGTATTTTTTTTAAAAAAATGTTTAAAGAGTCTCAAAAAAACAACCATCCGGATTTCTGGTAAACTCCAGCCCTGGACAATGTGTGAACTGCCAGGCACTCTTTTCTATCTAAAGCAGCACATGCACACTGCTTTATCCTCTGTGCTTATCTTTTATGTATTTATGGGGATATGTCTCTGCTCACACATGCTTATTTAACTTCAAAATGGATAGTTAAAATCTGAAACCTTTATTCAAATACATACTCACCTGTGAGCCCAGCAGTGGAGGTGAAAATGCAACGTGCTTCTGCTGGCAGCAGGATTCCTCATGACAGCAAGATTTCTTTGCACTAGAAAGTGCAGATGAAATCTTATTGCTCTGAATAGTCCAGCTGTATTTTCTGACCAAAAGTATTCAGACCTGTGAGTATTTAGAAAATTGGAATCCATTGCTACTGACTTTTGCATTTTTCCTAAATGTCATGGTACTCTTTTTCTGTGTACTCTACAGATAACAAAAAGACTGCCTCAGCTAATTTTCTTGCTCCCTGATGGAGCCAAAGGATGGCAGATAACATATATAGTTTCTAGTTGGAAAACTAGAGTTTAAAACTCTGATTTTGTGGTTGAGTGACTGGAAAACATGCATTAATGTTTTGATGGTATTGAAGACAAGTACCATAAATTTGGTTTTAAGATATTATGGATCTTTGGTGATAAAATTTAAAAATAAATAATAAAGCATCTCCACTAGATTATTTAAACTGCAAAGCTAAATGTACCTGCTATATATTAATACTGTCAGCCACCTAGGCATTACAGTGGATTTTTAATGTGTTTCATCAAAACACTTAAAGGCACTTCTTAAAATATACGACCCACTAAATAAAAAAACATAGGACGTAATCTTCAAGGCACACTGATTAATGCTAAATTGACTCAAACAAATGCAGCTTATGGCCATAGTCCAGGAAGCTCTTTTGGTGCTGAAGAGTTTCATACAATAGTTTTCCATTTTCAAAATCACATCAATTTTTACTTACAACATTTTGAAAACAGGTACAGCAACTTTCAATCAACTGCCCAGCAATAATTTAAAATCCCTTACTATTAAATTAGAAAAGTTCGAGTCATGGGAAGAGGACAATGCTATAAAGAGCTGATTTCCTGACTGTCATCACACCCATAGCTGTCAGCTGCTGTGCAGTATTGCCTGTGCAGAGATACAGAGATGGAGTGTATCGAATTATTCATGGCAAATAAGTCATATGATAAATTTGTCTCTTTTTTTCTTTTTTTTTTTTTTGTTTGTTTGTGGACCAATACCGATTTCTCCAGATATCTTCTTGACAGATAGTCCCCAAATATTTATGCGAGGAAAATTCAGAGTAGCATTGGTGCATGAAATACCCATATGTCAATTGATGCTAAATGAATATACAAGAGTAATCAATTCATATGAGATGCGCTCTGCCTTACCTATGCAACACCACTTTGAGGAAAATATCTGTAAGTATTTCCTGTATTAACTTTTGAATGTCTGCAATTAGTAGCAGACAACTGACCACCAGATATAACATAAGCAGATATAAACACTGGCTTTCTACCTATGACAAATACTTAAATCACAAAGAGCTTAGCCAGCATATAAACACTGGGAAAATATAGCAAAATACTTCCTGAACGATGCCGTTATGTACCAAGATGGTCACAATGTGTGGACGCTGTGGCCAGTCTCGGGTCTTCAGTCTTAGCAGGAAAATCACCCTCAATTCCTCAGGCCACAGCGTGAGGCAAGGTGGGCCTCAGCCAGGAATCGCAATCAACTTGTGGTTTCCACTTGGGAAGAAAAATTAACTGAAAAATGAAATGACAATACCTGCTTTGTATGTTGGCTGGAGCCTGATAGGAGCACCTTGTGATGATACTGGACCAAGCACTTCACAGAAAGGATATTTTCCTTCTTGCACATCCAGCAAGAAGACTGTTCAGTGTATGCACTACTCATGATGTTCTTACCAGAGGCTGTGGAAATGCTACAGGAGTTTGAAGCGCAATTTTTCTCCCAACTTGATCTCATGTTCTTCCTCTCCTTTGGAGGAAACAGAGGTCTGATGAAGCCATCCCTCTTACTGCTTCTAAGAGATCACGGCTGCCTGGTAACCTGCTGGTGGAAATCAGAGATAGGCAACATTAAGGTGTTATTTGAGGCACCTCACTCATAAGTGGATCAAAAAGCATTAAAATCCTCGTGAAAGTGTTCACCACATACAAAGAAAAGAAAAACAGGAAATGAAAAGAGAAGCAGAGAGAATAAAAGTTCAGACAAAGTTTTCAGGGTTCCAGCATCAATATTCTTTTTATAAGACAAAAAAGTTCAAGTAATTTCTTTTGAAAAGAAAAGCCTGTTTTATTGACTGATGAAAGCTTTATGATACTTCTATGATCTCGTCTATAATTTTTAAATTGTTCCTGACCTCGTCCCCCAGGAGAGTCTTTGATGGCAGCCTGGGGAATTCACAGCCTCAGAGCTGAATGATGCCATAGCCACTGCCACCTCTCTGAAAGGGGGATCAGTGGTGCAAGCACGGCTGTGTCTTGCTCATTCATGGGCATGGCATGAGCAGCATGGTGTTCAGCAGGACCTTTGCCAAAAAGGAATGATCTTCCACTCTTGGTAAGTGGAATCGCTGCACGGCTGCTATAGTTTGGTCTTCCAGCCGTCTGTTTCCCATGCAAGGAAACAGACTCGTATTTTCCTCATGTTTCCCGTGTGAAGATAAATGGATGCACTATAAGCAGTGGATGTTTGCAATGGGGCTTAGAAATGGCTAACACTTTTCATGATCAAAGTAAGATATGTGCTGTTGGGGCTAATCAGAACCATTATCTTGTGAAATACAGGCTGTGGTTATTTAAGCAATTTCAAGAATGAAAATGGCTAGTTTAAAACCAATGGAAGGACATCATATCCAAGCAGCATGTACTCCAGGAGTGTAGCAGGCTACAGGGTAGCCATATCTGAGGACCAGGAAAGCTTTAAAATCTAAACTTTTAAGTCTGTAACTGGTTCCGGCCTTTTGAAAAAAACATGCAATAAGGACATTTTCTGCTTCACAGTGATTCACAGCTGCCTATGAGGGCCACTGCAGTAAACTGGAAGAATGATCTTGCACATCACAGCCCAAGTAGCTAGTGTGAACCAACGGTCATCCCATCAAAATCCTATTCTCAGCTGTGCTGGATCAGAACAGCTGAATGCTAGAGTTGATGCATGAACTGCAAAGCTCCTCTTTGCACAAAATGTGTATTTTAGATCCCTCCAGGTTCATGGTATACAAATGGTTCCAAAGAAATGCCATGAAGACTCCTATGTGGCTTCAGCAAAATGTGTAGTGGGGAAGATAGAGATGATACATTTACTTGCATTTTCCACTAAATCTCCAGTCTATGGGAGACCATTAAGATATTTTTGTGCACGTGTGGTGTGAGAATGAATACATCTTTCCTCACAATGAAAAGTTATTGCTTTTTGATGTTGGCACAGTAATATTAAGATGTGTCTTCCAATTTACCCCAGTGTTGTAAACTTTTTTTCTGTTAGTTTCTGTGTTCTTCTGGGCTGTGAAAAACTGGCCATGTTAAGCATATTCAGCCCATTTTTTTCTGTACAGGGAGGTTAATGAGTGCATGCAACATGATAACTATGGCAGAGAACCTCTGTGGGCTGTTGCCAGCTCAAACACCAGTTGATCCAGACAAAATAAAGTTGTTCTGTAGCATCTTGAATTATATGATGTACTTAGGAAAAAAAAAACAGAGAAAAAGACATATTTCCTAACAGAAAGGAGTTTACAAAGAGTGTGAGATTTCTGGGAGCCCTCAAAGGTCCTGGAGCATGGATGGTGCCAGAAGGCTGAAGCACGCTCCAGCATGGATGAGAACTAAAAACCTTGGGGTAGTGGGGTGTTTGGCTCTGAGGCTGTAACCGCTGAGAGACTTTGCTTGCCTTGTTCGTCTCCATTGAGCAGGGCAGCGGCAGGCTCGTGCTGTAGAAAAGGGTCAGGGCTGCCTTTCCGCCTCGCTGCAGTGCACACACACCACCAGCCTCTTCACACTGCTTTTGGCTCCTCCAAACTCAGTGAAGGGACCATTCTTCAGGTAGTGAAGGAGTAATTTTTTTCCAAGGTCTTTATTACCTTTCACCCTATAAACCAGTTTTCATTTCAATGTAGGACTATAGGCATGGATTAAAGACATTTTCAGTGCAGCTTGGTAAGTGTAAGGGATGGTTCTTATGCTCAAGACAGTGGTTTTGAAGCTCCCTCCAAGCTTGGCTTGGGTTGCTGCTGAGACACCCTTATGTTCATTATTTCAATGGGGAAAAATGAGCTGGAAGTAGCTAAACTTATATAATGTTTTTCTTTCCTTCCCCTGCCCCCATTCATTCCAAGCCTTACATTCTTTTGTGTTGTTCAAGTTCCCCAGTGCTTTATATGAGGATTCAGAAGTCTGGTTCTCTGGAAACAATTGTTATGTCAGCTGACATTAACGCAGCAAGCACTTTAACTATTTTTCCAACGTATCCATCAAGTACAATGGCCAAAACATTAATTCTCATTACGCTTCAACAAAGTTCTCATTTTCCTCTAATTCTGTCACCAAACTGCCTCCATGCAAGACTGCTTTACAAATACATCAAGTCATTTAACAAAAAGACCTTTGGAAAGCTTTATTTTTAGTAACTTTGTGCCTATATATTTGTGAATATTCTAGGCCATTTATGACCCAAATTTGAGCCCCTCCTGTCCTAAGTTAATAAAAAATACGTATGCTTTAAAACAGCCAAAAAAAAAGTAAAATTATATTTTGCCATTACTAGATTGGAAACTAGGCATAACACTCTTGGATCGTCAGAAAATACACAGTAAAAAAAATAGAGATGAATTCATTTGCCAAAGCCTGGATCAAGACTTTCTTTCTGCCTACACACATAGGATCATGTGGCCTATGCATAAAGATTCATCAGCCAGTTTCAGAAATCTTGATTCTGGATGTTTGCTCATCGGACAAAGGAAGACATTGCTCAAGGATGTTGTTCAAACAAGTACAAAGGAAAAAATAGATGGAGTATTATTTTATTTATTTTTTTGCCATTATTGAACAGTTACAGAGATGTATCATATAATACTGAGGATGGGCAAGTCTAATGTTTGACCGCTCCAATGTTGAGAGCACTTGACAGTGTGGCAGCTGGGCTGGTTTAAGGCTGTAATGCATAAGAAAACCTATAGATTAATAAATAATGTATGCCCCTATGGGATATCACAGTTTCACAGTGGACACAGGCTAAAAAAATACCAATAATATCTCAGATATTATCGTAACTATTGATAAACGTTTTCATTTTAGAACTAATACAGTAAATTTATTAAGTAGAGTCTGTGCTTACTTTTTAAATGAAGCATAGAGTCCCATTTGACTCATCTAAATGCATTCTTACCTCCAAATATTACCCAAAAAAGCGCACAAGAAATAGAGTTGAAGAAAATAAGATGCTGGTTGTGCCCCTAGAGAAAAGAATCACACCAGATTAACCCCCACATCCTTTCTGGGTGTGCTGAAGATTTATAAAATGAATTCTCACCAGCATTAACAGAGGTTAGTATAGGTAATTGACCTTGTAAATCAAGAATAGAATAGACTCTATAATGTAAAATATTTTGAGATATTTATCACTTTGCTGAGGCAGACAGGATTTGAGCGTGTAAATCGCTATAATGGTAACAGTAATTCCACATCACCATGCCTGCATGGCAGTGAGACTACTCCCATGGCTACAGGGAGGGCTTTTTCTCTGCACCCACTCACGCAGATCCAGGACAGTTCAAACTGTGGAGTGGGAAGCATTTTCCCTTGGTCCACACAGACCAGCACAAACAGAACAAAGCAGTATGCCAAACGGCATCGCATTTTTTGTTGCTTCTGCAAATGCACATCTAATTTTCTATGCCTTTTGATCTGCTCACTATTTTTTTCTAGATTACTTCGCACCTCTGCAGGATTTTCTTTCATGAAGAGAAGGCATATTTAGGTTATTCCCAGTTCAGTCTCATATCATGATAGAAAAACAACATGAACCGCGTTTCGTATACATTCAGAAAATTTCAAAACATTTGAAGTCGGATAAAATAAATAATCCTGAGGCAAATGATGTGTTAAAATCTCCAATTCTGCTAATATATTCCAGAAATGCACAACGAGTTTAAGAATACATTGCAACCTTCAGACAATTGTTAATGCATGTAAGTGTTTTGCAGGAAAAAAAAGACATTTTGTGTTATCTGCAAAAAACCCTCTTGAGTAAGAGTCCATATCTCCAGGTATTTCTTTTAAAGAGGAACAGTTTAATAAAAATAACAAAGCTAGAAACCAAGAACATTAACTTTCACTTTGCCTAGCTACATGTTAGTACTCTTGCTGTAATTATAACACAGAGGTCATTCCAAAGGAATTACCAGCCTTCAAATGATATGAGACAATTATTCTCCAGGGAGCCGGACAAATTTGTAAGACAAATACAGTTGAAATTTCAGACATCAATCTCTTTTTTACCATAGCATGGGAACAAGGGAGCAGTGAAATGTAATTTTACCCTAAGGCCCAACAAATGATCGCATTAAAATGATTTAAAAAAAAGACTTTACAGCTATTACATCTTAGAAGTGAATGTAGTGTTAGATTTTTCTAAGGCTTCCTGTGGATAACAGTATTTAATAGAATCTGTAAAAAACACTTCACAGATGCCTGTGTTGTTCACTAGTCTATAGGCAAGTCAGCTGGGCATTCACAAAAGGCAGTGCCACGGTTGCTGGTGCGGGCGTTAAGTGCCAAGCTGGGGAGCAGCATAGCAGCAGGAGCCAGCTCCCGCTCCCAGTGTAACCTCCTGGCTGCAGGAGCTTGGGCCAGACTGTGCTGCACCACGTCCCAGCTTCTGCTTGCCTCTTTTTGCAGTAGCTCTGTACAAAATGGGGTTTCCCAAAGTGGCTATGTTTAACGTGCCCCAATATTCCCCAAACCTGAGCAAACTGAGATGGTTTCTTGCACACCTGTGGCAAGAAGTTGTGGTTCCCTGGTCCTGGCAACTGTGAGTGAAAAGCTTAATGGAAAAATACTTCCACTGAACGCAAAAGCACCCTGACGACTTTCAGTGATCATCCCCCAGGTGACTGTGAGCCACAAGGGATGGTGTGCGTCACCTGAGGGTGTAGGAGAGGTAATAAAAGCCCAAGAGGTGGTAGCTGTGGAACCACTGCTTTTTATGCTTCAAGCCATCAGCTTTACATTACCTCCCACCCCCTTGATTTGACAACAATCCTGCATGGCTTGAGCAGATCCAGCAGAGAAATTTGCAATTGGTGGGATCCATCCCAAAAACTAGCTCTCCTATTGCATGGGACTCGTGTCCAGGCACACAGCTACCAACATTTGTGTGTTGAAAGCAGCAAACTCTCCTGCTCCTGCTTGCACAGAATCACTCAGTCTCTCTTCTGCATTTACACAGCGCCAGTCGTGCCAGCATTGATTTGAATGGACTACTTACACAAGCTGAGCAGGATTTAGTCCAGTGTATGTGCTGTAGTCAAAGTGGTGAAGTGGAAAATGGATATTAAGGAACAGGTCTTTGGCTGAGGTTTGATTTACAGAATTCTGTAACAGTCTCGTTCTTCAGATAAGTGCATTTCTCCAACTGCTATTACTCAAGAAAGAAGGCTCTTTAGAAATCTTTACAGCCGACATATCGCAATGTGACCTTGCACAACTTGGCAATGCAACTCTACAGGTTTTTATTGTATTTAAACAGTACCATTATTTTATTCATGTGTGGAAGTTAAACTTTAGCTTCAGTGTCATTCTGACACTGTATATGTGTTGTGTCCATGTGTGCCCACGTAGGCGCAGGGTTTCTGTGGAGCAGAAAAGAGAAAGGGTGTGTGAGTGTGTGGGGAGACTGCCTACGTTTGTTCATGTACTTGCATCTGTTTTTTCCAAAGATGGATTCCTGTCCCTGCGACACCAGAAATACAAACACATCCTGGTTTAAATGAGTACAAGGCAGAGCAACACCTGTCTGATTGATGAGGATGAGTGACTGTGCTGGTCTGCTTTGGTATATCAGGTGGGGAAAGTGGGCAAAGCATCATGTTTCCTTTTACCAGAGGAAATCATATCATTCTAGCCACAGAACAGTTTTCCAAGGTACAGTAACTTTCCCAAAATATAGAATGAATTGTTAGGGGAAAGTAGAAAATAAGTATGATAAGTGATAGGCATCTGTTCTGGTCTGAGTTAGAACAGAACAATTTTGTTCAGTGATTTTTACTTTTCAGCTCAGGTCCTTTAACTAACTGCACTTTCTGAAATTAGCAGCATATTTTCGCAGGCAGTGCCTGCCGCTAGCAGCGATAACACCCGATGTTTAGAGTTAGTACCAGGGACTGGTGTGCAGACCAAGGCCACTGCTAGATCCTGTGTACCGCATTGGAGGGTGCAGAAAGTAAAGGCCGCACCTGCAGGGAGGCGCAGACAGATCGGTGACCTTAAACTGCCCAACGGGGTGTTCCACTCCATAGACACCATATTCAGCAGCTGTGGGCCTTTGCTGGGTTGCTCTCGGCTCGGAGGCTCTTGCTCTGGGCCCTTGCTTGAATTCTTCCTCATTCCTTCAACGGCTGGAATCCAAGGAGGACTCTGTTCATTCTGCCTTCGATGCTCATCGGAGTATTCCTGAATCCAGCACCAGAATCCAGCTCCTGAACACGGTTCCCATCTGCTGCTGGGCCCTGTCTGGGACCTACCCAGTGCCTGCTCCACAACATCAGTGGTGATGGTGACATACTTGCCGTCAGGGAAGTTTGGGTTTGATACTGGTCTTGTGTATATTTGTATATATTCTGTTTTATTCTTATTATTTTTCCATTTTCATTAAAGCTGTTCAAGTTTCACCTCTCTCCCTTATTCCTTTTATCTTACCCCTTTGAGGAGGGAGGGGGGTTAACAGAGAGCGTCTGTCACAGGTTTTAGGGCTGCCCTGATCCAAAACTGTGACAGCATCTCAGATGAGATGTCTCACAAGCAAACACTCTGTCCAGTGTTCCAAAGCGGGAACACTTTGAGTGCCCCAGCAAGTTCCCAGAAGTATAAAAAAGTTATGAGTCCCTGATGCTACATATTTTCCTAAGTTAGCTTTAAACTAACATGCTGTTGTATTATTAGACAGGCAAAAATGAATGGAGTAACACAAGCCAGCAAAAAAACCCAGAAATGCATATTTATATTTTGTATATACATATATCTTTTATTTTACTTAAATTACTCTTACTACACAACACAGGTGGCAAATCTTTCATCAATTGTCTCTTGTCTACATTTTATTTTAAGGGCACAGGAAGCTCCATTTGCTGAATTTGGTTCCAGTACTCTCAGTAGCTGCAAAGGCTGGGAGTAAAGCAGTGGCCTCTCTGATGAGACAAGGACAAAATGAAAGCAAATGTCACAGTATGGAAATGAGAGAACACAAGAAGTTGCCTAAGGGAGGTGTCACTTGAGGTCCAGAGGTGACAAAACAAAATTATGTGAAGATTCCTGCTTTGATACACAGTTTGATAAGCCAAAACCAAACTAAAACATAATCTCACCGGATTCTCTTGCCGATGACAAATAAATCAGAAGTTTTAAATAAAAAAAAACTGTGTCATGCCTTTTTACCGCTCTGATTAGGAGGGACAGCTTCCTATAAATATGGAGGAAGTCTTTGAGCCTTACTCTTTTCATCATTACCTTGTTTAGGAGCATCTTAAAATATGTATCTATCTCTTTTGTTGCATGTAATCCTATTTCTTTATCATCATTGCACACTCCATTTTTTCCATCAGTTTTTACTCTATTCATATGAAATACCAATTTGTCATAAGACTCATTGAGGGAGGGTGGTGAGGAATTACCTAAAAGCTCTGGAAGTATCAGTCTTACAACAGTCAGAGCCACATATGTCTATAAGGACTCCAGAATTCAGTAGAAAGCAAAGTAGTTTAAAAGAACTGATTTTATTACTTTTTCTGATAGAAAAAGAGGAAAAACTGTGAAGAGCCATTGAAAGACTGTTTTCACTGTAAATCAGCACAAATAGAATCAAGAACTGCTGTACTTGGATCAAGAGTATACCTAACCCAGAATCAACCCAACAGTTTAATTTTCGAAACTTGGCTTCAAGGATTGGAAGCATGAGATCAAGCCAAGACACATCGCCAGCAAAAGGCTGGAGCTCAAAGCCAGTGTTGAATTACAGAGCACAGAAGGTTTACGGAAGTGTTTAGCGAAAATTGTTAGCAAATGGTTTTAGAAAAATGTTCTGTCTCTTACTGGCTCTTTCAAGATTTGGCCCTGTCAGAAGAACTGAAGAGCTCTCCTCCCGTCATCCTGGCAGAGATATGGTGGATCTGCATGTGGGCAGGCAGGATGCTTAGTGCCCAAACCAATGTCCTCAAATTAATTTTGAGAGTCTTTCAGGAAGCTGTGCTTTAGCCAAGGCAAATTCTCTCCAGACAAAGACACTACTGGGCCCCATCCAGGCTTAGATGGGTGAAATGTAAAGCCCTCTGATATACAAAAATGAGGTTGCGTGATCTAATTGTCCCTTCTGGACTCAAGTATTCCACCAAAAAATGGTGTATTTGATGGGTTTTTTTTTCTGTTTTCTGCACTAAGTGGAACAGTTCTACAAGGAATAGGAGTAAACTATGAACACAGGACTTTGCCCTGAGCAAAGCAGATTTGTATTTGATTTCTCAGCTTTGTTCTTGTATCTGATACCCATTTAAAAGAATTTCATGGGGCCTGCAGGAATTGTGCTAATCAATGTGCAGTAAATTTATGCTTTTAAACAGCTTTGTTGTCCTCATACCCAGTGCAGTCATCACTTACAGCAGGACTAGCACAGGAGTGGTTTTGGCACTACCTCTGTTTTCAGGAAAGCCCTGGAAGCAGGTTGCTGTTGTTAAATGTATAGTCCCAGCTTGTTTCAGAGCAGAACAGAAATACAGATACCTTGCAGGATAATCCCTAGAGGTCACAGGGAAATGTGTTTACATCTCATTGAGATGTACTTATTTCTATTCCCTTACTCAGGAATACAGATAAGTACTTTTTAGAGAAACTAATTAGGTTTAGCTTGTAACAACATATGCTGATTTGTAATTGCAGTTTTCTGTCAGGTTTTTGTTGTTGGGGTTTTTTTTGTTGGTTTTGTTTTTGGTTTGGTTTGTTTTTCACTTGGAATCTTTTTGAGATTTCCTGCTTATCTTTATAATTACTGAACTCAATCGCTTAACTTAAATGGGGTAAAATTTACTTTCAAAATCTACTTCTGTCTAATGAAAGCCTCGAGTTTGATGCTGTATCATAATATCTGTAATAGCACATTCACTGTGTCATAGAGACCTTAACAACTGTGGATGAGGTACCTTCTTCCAAAAGTCTCTAGGGAATCTCTCAGAAGTGCTGACATAGCTCAGATCAAGGTGTTTATATGAGAATTTCTTAAAATGACTCTCAGAACTCTCCGAAATCTTCAGGAGGTATTACTGTGTATGGCTTATTTCTCTCCTTTGTATTTTTTTCTGCTAGGTCTATTTAGCTCCCATTTGTTTCCAAATGTGATGTCCCTAGGAACCAAATTAATAGAGGAGGATCTTGCTGTACTGACAACAATGCAATAGGATTTCTAGGTTTGTTTCTATTGAAAGACTCAGCATTGCTTCTGCTGGTCCCAGGCATGAAAAAATGATATTCTGTTTTTATCTTTGGACATATATAGGGCAATGGGCTACAAGCACTCTGCCATTATGAATTATCAGGGTCTTATCGTATTCTTTCCCCACTTTTTTCCCCAAAATTCTCTACAAGGCATCAAAACAGCAAAGAGAATATAAGATGCAGATATTTGTACTTCTTAGACAAAGTGCTACCTAGGATAGTAGCACTGAGCAAACAGCCTGGCACCAGTCATCAGCCTGGCTTGCACTTCTTTGAGGAATGTAAACCACTGACCATTTTGTTTCATGATCAGCTTGGTGTACAAAATAGGTTCTGTAAATGATAAGGTTAACACCCAAGGTATCACCAAAGTATCTTGGGGTTTTCCCAGTGACCACAGCCTAAAGAAGCCTCTTAGAAACTCAAAGAAGCACCTGGGGGGACAAAACATTGGCACTTGAGCTATAGACTTCTGCTGCACTCTGATAAAAAGTTGTTTAACCACTCTACCTCCACTTCTCTGTCATAAGAGACTTATCCTCCTCTGACTTTGGGCAAGATTCAAAAACACAGCAGAGAGGAACTCTGTGCTATCAGCACAAAGTAACAGCAGTGGGCTTTGAAAACCAAATGTCAGCTGGAGCCACAGTGCTAAATGCATCCTGGTGATCACAGTGTGGCAGCAACGGTCTCAACCACATGCCTCACCTCACCCAGGACACACTCATTATCGCTTCTGCAGCAGGGTCAGCCTCTGCTCTGAGTTTTAAAGAAGATGTGAAGAAATCAAAACTAATCCCTTTCCTACCCAGAAAACAGTTCTTTGCTGAAAAGGAAAAACCCAAGACGAAAGCAGCCTTCCACAAGAGAAATCAATGCCAAGCCATGCCAGGTAATCTCTTAAAGCTGAAGCCTTTTAGCCTAACAAAGAATAAACAAGACTGTCCCAGCAACACTCTGTACGTTTAAATTCAGATGAAGTGCTTTCCTAAATAACGGGTTTTATGGAGGCTGATAGTGGTTGAAAGATCCACTCTCTGATCACAAGCGTGTTCTGCTAATGCAGTATTTCTTCTCTCTTTTACAAAAGGCACGTCGGATATTACATGAAAGTTAGGTTGGAACTTCAGCGACGGGCTGATCATCTGCCTGCTGTTTTATACTAAAAAATACATTATACGTTTACCTGCAGTACTGTTCTCTCTAATTGATTCTTTCCTAAAGGTATTTCCCACCCTTCCACCTCCTTACTTCACTCTGATTAATAATCGTAGCATGATCTCACCAGGCCTCGACAAGTATTGATGGACTGCAGTATCATGAGGCTAATAAAGTGTGTTACCCAGTATTTTCTGGTGACACGTAAAAACTCCCTTATGAAAGACGCAGGAGACAGAACATAATATAAATGCCTTTCTAGTAACAGCAGAGTACCAAGGGCCCTGCAGCGCCGTGCGTGAGTGCATTATTTAATGGAGCTCCGTGGGGCAGCAATGCCTGAGCGCATGGCAGGGGGAGGCAGGGGGGGGGACAACGGAGGCTGCAGAGCTGGGGACCCTGCTGTGCTGTGGCTGTGGTGGAGGGAACCAGGTCAGGCAGGACCTCAAGCACTCTGTGGGAAACTAAACCCCTCAGGCACCCTCCGTGATTGCTGCCCCAGTAGCTGAGCAAAGTCCTCTGAGATCTGAGCAGACCTCTGCAATTCCATGTGTGCTGCCTCTGCTTGTTGTCGCTGTTTTCTTCTCTCTATTACCTTCATATTGCTCTGTTAATAAGATAACAGTATTAAAGTACACTATCAAACATTCACTAAGTCCATTCCTTTAAAAAGGATGAGTGGAAATCTATTTATTTTGCTCAATTAACCTTCTTCCTATTTACAATTGTTCCGTATGTGTTATAACATTAAAAAATAAGGCTAAAAAGGCTAAATTATTTTCCCCTCTCTGACACATGATGACATAAGCATCAAGCCTAGAAAAGCCACATGCTATGAGGACATTAGCATCAGTTCAAGGCCACCAGTAAAGCCACGGTCCCAGCTCTGCAATTCTCTGCTGACTCTTCTGGACCCTCAGCTGCACAAGAGCTGGGGGATGTTGGTCCCTGCTCTGGGCAGGGATGATGGCACAGCCTCCCAAAAAACTGGAGGAGCACCTGGCAACTCTGCAGGTGCCCTCTTTGCACCAGCCTCCCTGGTGTGATGTGCTTTGGAGTGACGTGCTTATGGAGCCCCAGGGGGAAGCTAGGTTGAGCTGCCCTCCCTGGACCCCCTGCTTTAGGAGGAGCCTCACAACTCCCCATTTCAGGTAACTCTAAGCCTTTCTTCTCCTTTCATTTGCCAGTGAACTAATTACTTCTTATTTTTAAGAAGTGCATATCCTGAAATTCCCATTGTTGAGTGGAAGACAGAGGAGAATCTTAACAACTTAAGTTAACAACTTGAGGGCTACAACAACTCTTGTAACAAAAGAAAAGAGAAAAAAGAAATCAAGAGGTGCAGCAACAAAGAATATCCCTTTTCTATCTATCAAACCCTCTTTCCGCAGCCTCCATGAATGCCTCACCTCCTGCACAGTCTCCAAATATAAACTTTGCTCAGCACACTCAGGGTAATCTTTTCACATCATAAAACTTATAATCCTCCTAAAGTGGTTTCCTAGGGTTTGAGGTATGATGCACTTATCAAATAACTGAAACAAATAAATCAGCTTATTTAGGCTGTGGTCAGTGTGTGTGTAGCTCTGTGTACACAGGGAGGAAGCCAGTGCCATATTAGCATTTGTATACATTAGCAATAAAGCTGTCTGTGACAAGCTGTCCTCTGCACAACTAAATATTTAGTTGCGTATCATAAGTAACTTCTTAAAGTGATTAAAGTGAGAGGGTGCTCTCTGTCCGTGCTGGTGTGGGGAGCTGGGGCGTCAGGACATGGCAGGCTGAAGAGGAAAGCCCTCGGCACATAGTGTGGATGCAGGAAGTGAGGATACCCATGGCAGCCTTTCTGCACCCGCACTGTAGGGCCCTGGGATCCTGCGGTGCAGCTGCTCCAGCCAGGGGTGCGCAGCCTTAGGCACGCTCTGATGTCACCCATCTCTGCCTAGGAACTGGCAGCAGAGTCCACGTGTCTTTCTTGCATATTTGTACAGAGTTCTAGTTTTCGAATGTTTGTTGCTAGCTTTTATTGGTGTTAGAGCAAGGTTTATTTTTATCTGGGTCTGTGTTTATGGATTCCCGCAGTTGCATAGTTTTTGCATGTGCAAAATTAAACTAATAATTTCATATTTAAGAATTATAGAATATATGCTTCCTGTTCAATATAAACATGTTGTTAATAAACTCAGAACCTTTTAGCTTGTAAAAATTAACTTTAAACAGCAATAAGCTAGAAAAGCTATTCTAAACTTGCTCCCTGTATGTTTTTCTGCATGTACCATAAAGGCTTTCTTCAGTCATCAAGCACCATCACAAAAGTACTTAAAATGTTGGGGTTGTTGGGATATAGACACATGCTTAACATGGTATCTTGAATTTGATATGTTACCTAGGGAAAAAGAGAAGGACACCAGCCTGCCTTAGGGATATGGGCTCAGTTTTCGGATGCAGGGGTCCTTCCTTTTCCTGCTGCCTTCTGACCCTCCAGGCCCTCACCACCTAGCTTTTGCTCTCTGGAAGATATTTCAGCTTTACTTTATTCTGAGGGGGAAACTCCAGGGCAGTTTGAACTATTTTCAAGAATACTGACATCATTTATATTTCAGCATGTACCGTGTGCAGGCAAAGCACAGAGCAGGATCAGGCTGTCACCCTGTCAAGATGAACTGTGTGTGGGAAGACGTTTTGAGGGGTCTGACAGCGGTGGCACCCAGGGCGCAGGGACGGGGCTCCCTTGTACCACCTGGTACCTGGTACATCATCCTGTCTATCATCTGCCCCTGGAAGGGAGCCCCTTCCTATCCCAGGCCTCCCTAAGGTGTCAAGGCCACCAAGGAAGCTCCAGCTGTGCCTGGGTCATACTGGGAACCCAAGGTACATTTTACAAGGGCCGATATGGGTTTTGAGAATCAGCTCCCATGAAGAGGGCATAAACCCAGTCCTCACTGTTCCTTGTAGAGGTGTGTGTTTACACCCAGATGCTGGAATTAACAGAATGTTTCCAGCTACTATAAAACTGCCAAGAGTTTGCCATGGTATCAGTAGTGTGGGGAAATGTTTAAGACCTTGATTCCACAAGATGTTTCTTAGAGATTTTGTAACTTGCATCTGGGAGAGCAGTAGCACCACCATCTTCTTTTCTATAAAATGCTGTGTTAATGAGAAAATTAAAGCTCAAATAAATGTTCACCAGAAAGTAATTTCAGTCTGTCATGGAAATAATCTACATTTATATGTTATCTAAAGTAAAGTGAGCCATAGTAGACTCCAGCAGCACTGAAACCATTATGAATTATTGTCATTTTTTTTTTTTTATTGTTATTGACATAAGTATATTTTCTTGAAAACATCTGGAGCTGCACAGGCATATAAGTATTTATGAGCCTGTGCTCTTTACAGCACTGTTTTACAGGGTGCTGTCAACAGTGGAGGGAAAACAGAGAGAGAAGGTTTCACCTCTGATGTTCTTGTCAACAGATATAGTGCTTCAGTCAGCCCCATCTCTACAGGACCTTGTCTTAATGGG
Organism: Baryphthengus martii; assembly: GCA_013396935.1. Taxonomy (NCBI): domain Eukaryota; kingdom Metazoa; phylum Chordata; class Aves; order Coraciiformes; family Momotidae; genus Baryphthengus; species Baryphthengus martii. The sequence continues at coordinate 58,243 of VWZK01000439.1, forward strand.
CCACAAAATAAAATTTTAAAAAAGAAATAAAGGTGCAAATGGTGTGGCTGGATTTACTACTTTTTTAACGGTTAATTCTTGACCCACTATCAAATCTGAAGTACTGCAAACTGAAATAATACTGCTTTTGGTAACACAGAGCAGCTTAGGCTTTAAGTTGCCACCAGATCAGCTCTGGAAGCCATAAAAAAATAGAAAGCTTGGGGCTTAAATACACCATCAAAATGATGGGAGATTTGTCAGGCAGCATTGAAAAATCTTTGCATGCAGCAGCTGGGGAGAGGGATGGTGCCTGCAGACACAGCAGAAGCTGCCACTGTCAAAGACACTTTCCTGAGCGTTGGGTGGTGTTTCCTGTGTCACAGTGCACTTTTCCACAGAGAAAGATGTGCCTGAATTATGTTGAAAGGCTAGGTAAACACGCCACAGTGGAAATCGCTGTGTGCAACACCATGCCCACACACATGAAAGTTCAATCAGTACTGGATGGGTACATTTGCAATTGGACTTTGTGGCTAAGCCCTGTCCTGGCATCTGATGGGTGCTTAGGCATTCCTGGGGCCAAAAGCTGACATCTTCTGACAGACTTCAGGCTCCTACCGGACACTCCAGGGTGCAAAGTACTTGGGGAAAAAAACCTCCTTCTGCAATAAAAGCTGTGTTATAGTTTTTGTCAGTTTTGTTATGCAGTAAATACATCATCAGCGGCTCTTCAATTTCCCATAAGTAAAAAAAATTAGAAATTACTAGCTATGAATTTGCAGGAGTGCTTGCCATAAGCAAGAAAAAACAGCAGCTTCCTCCCTGGAATGCAAACCCAGACAAAGACTTACCCTGACTTTAAATTTAAGGCTGGTGGAGTAACATGTCATACCCTGGACATTGACAACAAATCAGCCTTTATTCAAGTGTGAAAATTAAGGCATAAATTGCTAGCTGCTTAGCTCTCAAAACAATGTCACGTTACAAGAAATGTGGTATTTTGAAGAGAAACAGGAAAAAATTTATCAAAGTTTTTGTTATTATTGCATTATCCTCCTGCTTGATCTACTAGCTATAGATACTTGGTGTCTGCTTAAGTGCTTTCCATTCTTCCCATAAGCAAATTCTGTTTGAAGACTATATATCATTTTACTGTTGATCACTGCTAGTCTCAGTACCTCATTACAGCAGAGCACTTTTTGAAACTGAGCTATAGCCCAGATAAATGATTGTATAAAGTTTTAAATAAACATACAACATTTATGTTATGTTGTTTCACAGGGATGATTTATAGTCATTTTCTTCTTCCAGTCCTGAGCTCTGGACATAAAAGACACTGAGCTCTCTGCTGTTTATCCAAGCTAAATCCTCTGTTTGTTCTGCATAAGCGTTCTTGATTCTTTAATATATTGCAGGCTTTAGCTTCAGGTTTATTCCCTCTGGGATGGTGGAATTAGATACATTAACTGACAAAGATAAGGTATGGACACTGTAGCTTAATAGCCATTAAAATAGATACTATGATAACAAAAATGGAGCTAGAAAAGGGAGTTGAGGTTGTGATATTTTAAAAATATGTATTTATGAGACTTTGATGAATAAATGCAAGATTTCAGAACTCTCCACAAGGAAATCCCCAAATGATGGTGGGATTTTGTTTGGTTGGTTTTTCTTTGATAAGGAAAAGAGAATCAGAAATGGAAGATATAGTGAACCAGGTCCCTCTTGTGTCCCTAAAGACAATTTTTTTCTTATTATTGCAATGTCATGTAATCTGGATGCTGAGCCACTGAAATACTGCTCTGTGCTACAGAAGAAAATTAAGAAAGTGCTGTAAGATAAAGCAAATCTCTCTGCATTAAGAAGAGTGGATTCTGTTTACCATATTACTCCTTTCAGCAGCACATTGAAATACTCATGTACATATGCATTTAAACTTCATAGGTGTAGTCCATTTACTTCATGCTGCCATTCTTCATCTTAGCCCTTGTGCCCCTACTAAAAAAGCAGACAACACTAAATGCCTGTTTTCTTTTCTTTTGGAAGCTTAAATAGAACAACTAAAAGTTGCTTTGTAGATCGACTCCATTCTTAAATTTTTAGGTAAAAACACAGCGTTAGCACTTAAAGACCTAATGCTTGACACAGAAGAAAGATTGTAAGAATTATAGTTTTTAATGTGACAAATTTTAAATCATCTCTTACCATTGTACAAAAGCTAATCTAAGATTTTAAAGGCCCTAAATGGACCTTCACTTTTTTTCTAAATCAGGATTAACGGCTGTATAAGTAACAGACTGGGTGCTTTCACTGCCAAAAATCATCTAACTAAAAGTTTGAATCTGGCAGTATAAACAGCAGCCCTGCCCGTACTCATACAAGCTTGTTATTTTGTGGTACACAAGTTGGTATGTTGTCCATGCTCTGTAACAGATTGCATTCCATAAAGCATGAAATGCGTTTTTATCTGAAAGTTGAGTGGTAAAATAAGCAGCAAGACACGGACAGCTTTTCTTTTTCTCTCTTATTTATTTATTTATATTCTACAAGCATTTATTTTAGCTAGGATAGTTTCTTTTTATAGTGGTGGGATATTTGCAGGACTAATGGTGCAAATGTTGTGAATGACTTATTCAATGAGCATGAAAGGAAGGGAAAATAGAAAATTCTAAAAAACCCCTCAGCTCTCTCTGAAAGACTACTTGAGTATGCATAAAAACTATCTTTAAAAAAAACAAACCAAAACAACATACTTTCTCTAGATCCTACTTTTAAAAGAAGAATTATTGATCAAGACTGCTTTCAATATAAACAATAGAGTAACATGTAACTTCTCTGCATATTTAATTATCAAACAGTGTTTATTATTTGGTCAAGTCACCCCAATTTATTTGTTTGCAGGTGAAACCTGCTATTCTCTTCATCATGTGTTCATGTGACAAGAAGACAAGTTAAAAATAAAAAAGGCCAGGGAGACACAACAGTCCACTCAGGAAAAAAACCAGGAATTTGTTCCTATACAGGGTGAGATTTAGGTTCAGGTTTTGTAAGTGGCAGCAAAAGTGTCTTTTCCCTGTGATGGCAAGTGCAGTGGAACAAATCTGCTATTTCCTCCTCTTTCTCCTCCCGCTGCCCTCTTTGGCCTGGCAGGCCCTGAGTTTTCACACTGAGGTCCAGACCCGAATGGAGAATTTGTGACTGTCTTGTGGGCAGAGTTATACTTGTCATGGGAGCATGGGTGTTCTGTTCAGCATCAGCCAATTGGTTTCACAGCATTTGAGAATTAACTCTTAGTGAAAGTGGCCTCCTACAACCTTCAAGACTCATTTCCAATTTTATCTGTCATGTCTGTTAGGATAACAAGGATTTGCTTTTATTAGTATTTCAATACTAATAAGACACAAAATGATTTTCCTATAAAAGTTTTCACTAAAACCCTTGCAATTACTTATTTGGTCAAGAGGTGGGACATGGCAAACAATGCTTGACCTTTTCTTTTCCAAACAGCTCTAACAACTAAGCATTAACCAGCTATTCATCAAGGCATCTGTACAATGAGGAATCACCTTCATTTACCAAGAAAGACACAAAAGTAAACAGTACTGCCCCACAACACATACAGCCTTCTTAAGGACAGGTCCAAAAATTCAGATATTTTGCCTTTTTTTTCTGCCCTCATCAAGTCATTTAAATTCGTCTCTTAACAAAAGCCTTTCTTGGAAGGCTGCAGTCTTGGACTCTCTTATTTTCCCTAGAAATTAGAGTTTCCATAAGGACTGAAGTATTTTTGCTTTTTTAAAGCTTTTAGATGAATTAGTAATTAGAAGTATGAAAGATGACACTGATTTATCTACTTAAAAAGAGCAAATAGCTTGTACTCATCTGCTGAAGAAGTAACCCAGTAGAAGCTAGTAACTATCCCTTTTAGGACATTAAGATGACCATATCCAGCACAGATAGTATGGAGTTTAAAGCAGTTTGTGAGCCACTTAGACAGAAAAGCTTTTCCCACATTATTCTCATTTTGCTGATAGGAGGCCCAGAGCCCTGTTTAAGATCACTCAACACCCCTATAACCATGATGGGCAGAGAAACCACAGTACCCAACCCTCAGCCTATGAGTGGGAGCCCCTTCGTGAGTGATTCAGGAGAGATTTTGCCATGTTTCACCAAGTACTGCAACACAAGCTTTTTGTCAGGACGGTAAAGCATTTCTTTTCCCTTACACAGTGTTGAAGAGATAATGTCTTCTAAGATGCCCTCTTGCTAAGCCTATTTCTACATAGGCTATTACAAGCCACCTGCATTGATAACGATGTATGTAAATGAAATAGGAATCAGCATAAAAATGCTTATTTTTAAGTGAAACCTTAAGATCATTTTAAGGATTTGCTGTATATATGCAATAAGAAGATACAGTCATGGAGTGAAAAAAAAGTCCATCTGTTCTGCAAGATACAGTATGATGGGACATGCAAAACTTCCTGTGGAGGCACATAAGCACGTTGCTACGGTGTGCAAGTTTTTCCACAAATAGCAGTGTCCTCCCACAGAGATAAACCTATGGAGATACAACTATCAACTGCCTGTGGTAGTGGTATGGTCTTGCTTTTTGACACTCTGCTCACTTTTTTATTTTCATTTATTATGGATTATTAGCCCCATTTCTTCAGTGCAATAACTGAATTATCAGAAAAGACAGGATAAATCAATCAGCTAGAGTATTTAAAACATATGCATCCACATTCAGGAAAGTGTAGTAAAAACTATTGTTGCTATACAAGCATCAAAAATGTTATATAGTACAAACATCTCCTCTGCATTGCCTGAACAGTTCCTGGAGAAGCAGGTAGGCTCCATGGTTTACAAGAAATACACATTGATATTCCTGAAAATATAACCATAGTATTGGCTTAAAGTGCTGGCTGCAAGAACAAACTATTAATCTCTTACTTATTTGGACGAGAAATATCATTTGAACTTCATGCCTGCTATAAATGGGACTCAACCTTCATGCATGCAGGTCTGATTATAAAGCAAATGGCAGCCTATGGTGCCTTTCAGCCCTGATCTGGATGTGATCTGGATGACCTATTGTATTACAATATTAGTCTTGTTGCCAGAAATAGCTTTCTCAGGTGAACATTGAGGGTCTGGTGTCCTGCACAACCAATGATTTTTAACACAAGACCAGTAAAATTATTTTCTGGACCTCAAGACATGATAAATGAAACAAAAAAATCCCATTCACTTACACTAAGCTATCAAACAAATACAAAAGTATTGAAGATTTGCCATTACCACTTAGACCTAAAGTCTACAGAACATTGATTAGGCTTGATTGCCTGCTCGACTCAAAACGCTATGATTTAATTTTGCCACCCTTTTTACATTCATATTTTTAAAACTAAACTTAGGATGGTCATAAATCATAGCCCTGTAAAAAATTGTTGTCAGAGGACTGGTATTTTTTGTGCAGTATAGTTAAGGCTACAAGCAACAGTAACTGTTGAAACAGTAATAGGTTGTGGACAGTTCTACTAGACTCCATCTGTCCCAGTAAACCCACTCTAAATTTTGATGCCATACTATTTTATCAATACAGTTATGTCTCAGTAACTGTATCAAAACCCTTTGGTTAAACATTCAGTAACACTACACTTCCATAATCATCTACTCTGTATGTATATTGTTAGAACAAAACTTTTCATAGTAATATATAAATTGTTTAAAATGCTGTCAAACTACTGCAAGTATTTCACATGGAAAAGAAAAAAAAAGTACCAGACTACAAAGCACTGGGTGTCACTTTTCTAGAAGCATTATTAATGGGGACTATTTTAGTCTTCAGTGATGGGGAATGACAGGCTGCAGCATTTCTTCAAGTTAAGAATAGAAAATAACTGCACTTGCAAGAATTCAATTACTCTGCATTAAAGCCGCCATGGGGTTACTGTACATTTATACATCAGAAAGTCAGTAAATTATTTTTCTATAAATTAGTCTCTCAAAGTTGACTTTTTTTCCCTTTCTGTTCTGAATGCCAAACCCCTGACTGCTTCTCTACCACAGAGACTTCGTATCTGGATAGCCGACATCTGTAAAAACATTTCTAATGAAAACACTACTAATACAACCCCCCGGAGAAACAAATGAAATGAGATCTAAGTATGCAGCCGCCTTTCTACAGTTTTGTCTTTAACAATAGAGGGGCTAGTGCTTCCTATCCAAGACTTGACACAGGTCATGATCATTTAGGTACAGTAGTAGCAAAATAAATAATTGCATAAATATGTAATAACTGGTATAAATACTTCAGTAGCACTTAGAAGATATGATAAAGGACTTCCGTCTTTAGTTGTGCATTAAGGTTTATCTCCGTGCATGGAAGAGAGAAGCATTTAAACTGCAGTGACAGAGAACTACAGATTGAGTACTTGAAAGCTCAGTGCCAGACACAACATTGCTTCTTGTCCGCAACAGCAGTGTTCAAAGCGTATTAGTGTTACAAGTGTTGGTAACTGCTAAGTATTACAGAAAGTGTTTATAGCTTCACCCCAAAAAACAATGTACTAGGAAGATCAAAAATGCAGCTATGCATTTAAATAATCCAGATTCAAAGCAAAACCAGTGTCACTTTGTTTTAAAACAATTTGTCATATTTTTTCATGATGCATACCATTGCTTAAGTAAACAGGAGTTTAGAGACTTTTCTGATAAACAGTCTAACAATTAGCAGGGAAAAAAGCTCCATTTCTCTGTAACAGTTCTCAAAATCTTAGCTCATTCCCACCACCCTAAGAATAACTTGCACATACAAAGACAAGAGAAAACTCTGCCTGAAGATTATCAGAAAAAAGAACAGTGTTTTAAAATGCCCTTGTTTTCAGATGGGCTAATGCTTTTCCTTCAAAAGACGGGATTGGGTAAATAGAGGATAATTGAAATTTCCAAAGCCAGCTGCAAATTCTGGACCTGAAACCTAAGGCAGATGAAAGTTGGAATTGATTTGACATGGAACTGACATAGAACAGCTCACCTTTCCCCCTCCCCCCAGTCACTAATTTTTATGGGCATTTGGGTTCACAGAAACATATTGCTAAGAGTATTTGTTTTGAAATAATTCCATCAACTTTCCTAGTGAAATCTGGGTGCATTAAAATCAATACCCAGGAGTTTGCCAGAATGCCAGGTGGGCCTAGCTGTTCCTCCTCTTCCCAGACCTTTTCCTAAGGCATACAGAATCAGGACTGGACCTGTAAAGATGGGTTTCATTTCCAGCCATCTTCTTATGCAGAGCAAATTAAAATAAGTTCCTCATGCTTCTGTTGTAAATGGGATTTTCTTTTGCCATTAAGAGAGATTAAGGTAAAAAATAAGAGGTAACAAAAAATGCTAAATTTTTAAATAATCATAAGTTATGCTTCTTACTTTGTAAGTAGTGATCTTTCAAATAACAAAATGTACCTAAATAGCTTAAGTTATCAATCTTATATATATTTCAAAAAACCCCAAGTATTTTCTACCTTTTGTTTTTCACTCAATACTTGACTTAATAGAAAGAAAAACACTCAACTCAAGTAGTTTCTTTTTAAACAATGACAACCCACAGTAACATGACTGACATACTCACAAGCCATGGAAAAGACTCAATTAGAATTCAATAAATGAAATTAATTTTGAAAGTGAACTTGTAAATTTTACTGATTCAAGCATGAAAGACTGTTATACTACCCAAAATAAACAAAAAATTTTGTTCAAATACATAGTCTAAAAATACCACACAAAGTCCTCAGTATTTACTTAAAATCTGAATTTTATTTAATATAGTATCAAACCTGAAGTCACAGAATACCAGTTACAAAAGTGTAGTCAACACAATCTTGTGATTTTCAAGTCTAAGACACCCTCCAGCGTTTGAAGAAGAAACTACACTTCTTGTAAGTCAGCAAGCATTTGAAGCAAGTGTACATAAGTCCTCCTGTCAAGCCAGAAGCTCCTCCTTTAATTTACAATAATTGCATATGATCATGCATCAGTGATGACAAAGTTGTGATGTAAAAAAATACTGTAAAATTACTTTTCATGGATTTGTACTGGATTTATGGAAGTGTTATTACTTACTAGTGGAGAAGGGACTCTAAACACACAAATTTGAAAAAATACAGCCAAGTGTTCAAAGTATTATAAAAGTATTTCTTAAAAAGTCTGGTATTTAAGTGATAATTCCTCACAGAATATGATCTCTATTTTAAAACAGCTGATTTAAAACTTTCCTAAGGAGTTTGAACAAAGAGCTATTTTAACAGGATACACTCATCATAGGCAGGAGGAAAAACAATGCATTTAGAAGCAAAGCCAGGTACAATATTAAAAAAAGAATTATAATACATGGAAGAGGAAGATCACATGTATACAGCCGTGTCTATGGAAGTTCACTGATTTTATGCAAAAAAGAGTTTTTGCATTGATGTATCTGTTCATTCTAAATGTACCAAATTCTAACACGTTCTCAATACTTGATAAACAGAGAAACATTTGTGCTTACAGGACAGACAAGAACGCCCATTGAAAGGACAGTGTTGTAAAATAATGCATAGCTAGATCCACATATTTTAAAATTACTGAGGCAGAATGAAGACTGGAAACTAAAACTTTTTCAACTGTGATTATGCACAAACTAACATTTCTTGTGGACTACTTCTGGTACTTAACACTTCCAGACTGCACCCTGTTCATACTTTCATAATTAAAGAAAAACCTCACACAAAATTCCAGTGCTAAGTAGATAACATGCTTTGGAATATATAAGTAACTGCAAAGTGGTTAGGTCTTGTTTAAGGAAAGCATCTTTACTTAGAAAAGCTCGTTTTACGTATGTGTTCAGAATTTAAAAGTGTAGATTCACTGCATTAATGCTTCAAGTATCTTTCCTAATTAGGGATGAAGGTAACAATGCACATTTATTTCCCAACTAGGTCTATCCCCTCTTGGGCTCTCCCTTACAGGCCTACGCCCAAAAAAACGCTAGGGCAACCAAGGGGTCTTCACTCTACAGTCAGGCTAGTTCCTTATTAACTGATTCAGTTTCATAAGGCTTGAGTTCTTCCCAACCCACCCCCCAAAAAAACCAACCCAAACAAACTATTGTAGTTACATTATCTGCAGTTGAACAAGTAAAAATTGAGTACCTTGTGACTTAGTAAAAAAGTGACTTTCAGTCAGTGCTGCACTTTGGTTCTTTTAGGGAAAACATCTGACAGCACTTTTCTCTAGGATAGCTGAATAGATAATTTTAAGAACTGAAAAAATATGACAGTATTAACCAAAAAAATCTTAGAATGAACATCAAAGATATTACAAATAAACCTAGTCAAGGTGATGTAAAAAAGGTAGAAAACATTTCAGAAGAAAGTATGCAAGATAAATATATTTACATATATATACACATATAAGACCATTAAAACCCAATCATCAAGCCCATAAAACTTACAGCTGTGCTTAACTTGACGTGTTGCAATATTTACATTGACTTCAAAAAGAGCTAACAACAGTGTGCAAAATTAAGTATGACCTTACAGAGTTTGCATAGTACTGATTTATAAAAGTCAATCACTCTTCAAATTCTGACTGTTTAACAACTTTGTATATGCTTTTATTTAGCGTTGTTCCGTTTTTCAATAGCTTCTCTGATTTGACGATCAAGTTCACTTACTATATGATCTTCATGATTATATACTCCTGTTCTCAACAGGGTATCCCTCTCTGCTATCAGACGAGAAAGATAATCATCCATGCTCTCATTTAATTTTCTAGAATGAAGACCATCCACTCTACTAGCAGAATTATCTTTAACATCTTCCAACTGCTTTCTCTCTTCTTCTTGTTGCTTTAGCCTGATTTTGATAAAACGGAAAGAATCAGGGGATGAGCCATATATTAAAACCCACTCATTATTTTCATACTAAGTCTTTAGGTTATTTATCTACTGAAGTTCTCTGTAAAATAAAGAAATCAATAAAAGGTAATGAATTATCCTCTATGGAAAACCAACTGTAAGTAAAAAATGTTAATACCATACTTACATTCTAGAAATACCATATGCATATGTAATCATAATTCTTGCTACCAAGACTCCTACTTTGATAATGCAAACACCACTCAGATTAAAAGGATTCAACATACATAAGTACTGCAGACAGTTTTTGGAGAACATTAGGCATATTTAAAATTTTAATGTATTCAACATATGAATAGTACATGTCTTTCTTAATGCAGCACTTATCCTTAGAACTGAAGGCTTAAGATAGGAAAAAGCCGAGTGCTATACAACCATGACCATAACAAAAAACACTGCATAGTGGTCTTAAACAGGTATTTCTATATTGCAGTACTGTTGCATTTTACAAATGTGCAATCTTTACCTAAGGAACACTAAACTGTGTTCTTTTATTGGATTGGCAGCCAATTACCTTGATTTAACTGAAGCTTCTCCTGTTTTGAGGTTAAAAAAAAAGAATCTTACAAATGCTTTTATACCTGTTAAGTTCGTTTCTAATATCCTCCAACTCTTGTCGGTCTGTTTTCCCCAGCTCTTTTTCTTCTGCTGCCAAATAGCGCAACCTCATGTGCTCCAACTCTTGTTGCTGTTTTTTAAGGTGAGCCATTGCATTTTCTTGTTCACGCTAATGTGGAAAGGAGTGAAGACATAACTCAGTTGACTATGTGATTAGTGCTAATTATAGCGACATGACCAAAACCTCAGGAATGAAGTAATGACAATTAAGTGTCCAACAGTGTTAGAAGTGCAGGAGTTCAACGGAATGTCTTAGCTGTAGATACTTGTAACACAGTAAGATCAGTGACTATCACAATTGCAGTAAACCTGTCCAGGCTGGATCAGATGAAGCACAGAAATCTTCCCATTAACAAAATAGCAAAAATGTAGCAAATGCTTTTACTAACTCTGGCTTAAACTGGTAAACATAAAACTTGTAGTTGTGGAACTGCTCAAGATACTGAGATTTATTCTTCTGGTACACAGTATTTGTAAATGTAACTTTTTTTTTTTTACAAAGATCAAAAAAATGCTAAATAGCTACAATAAATTTCCATTGTCAGCCCCATAGTGCCTAGTGTCAAGGTTTCAAGAGCCATTTTTTTTGAAACTGCGATTTGTGGTTAAAAAATAACCCCTCAAAACAATATTCTAGTGAAGTTTCCTTTTACATTTGTCTAACTTCATCCAATAGCTCAGATAGCTTATTCTGTGGTTTTAATCCAATTAATTTATCTATTCTAAAAGTTGGTTCTTTTCTCTTTTTTTCAAGCTCTTATAAAAATGCTTTAAGAAAAATAAGGTTTGAGTCAGCTACCACTTTATGACATTTAAGTGTCTTAATGAGATGTGAGATCCACTCTCCACTTGTTTTCCTCCTAGTTATTTTCCATATGACCTCGTGCACTAACTTCATACAGTCAGTCTTACACTCAATGAGACAGAAGATCCAAGGTAAAATGGCATTTCCTCCTGTAGTTAAAAAATAAGGCAGGAGGTTACACAAACATCCTGGACCTAGACATACTATGACATGTGAGGATACCTTTGCAATTTTGACAGTGCTTTCATCTGTAATATCTGATTTTTAATACAGTCAGTTTTATATTTATTATAGAAGTCAAAAAAAAGACAATTGTTTGATATGTATGAACATATACTTTATACAGTCAACTTCATAGTATTCAGAGAAGTTTAGTCCGGCAATTTCCTGAATCTCCATTTCCAGCATCTTAAGCACTCCCCGTCGATGATCAGTAAGTGGCAAGGAAATACAAATTTCACAAGGAATTGGTGTAAGCAAGTTGTTAATGTGAACGGGCACTGCAATAGAGAAGTACTTAAACAAGAAAACATAGCGTGTATGTAACCCCAAAATACTTTTTCCTAAATCCAATAAACCAGCCAGGGAAATCAAATGCCAGAACTGCAGAGAGATTAACAAATTGTTCTTCAAACTTTCTGGCCTAAGGGACA
>VWZK01000440.1:439-85728 GCA_013396935.1 Baryphthengus martii
GGTCTCCAACTAGACTCTGCCCCATTGACCACCACTCTCTGGCTTCTTCCCACCAGCCAGTTAACAGTCCACCTCACTACCTGATCATCCAGTCCACACTTCCTCAATTTGGCAGCAAGGATGCTGTGAGAGACTGTGTCGAATGCTTTACTGAAGTCAAGGTAGACCACATCCACTGCTCTACCATCATCTAACCACCTGGTCACTTCTTCATAAAAGTCTAGAAGGTTGGTCAAGCACGACTTCCCCTTGGTGAAGCCATGTTGACTGCCCCTAATGACCCTCTTATCCTTGATATGCCTTAAGATGGCACCAAGGATAAGTCGTTCCATCACCTTCCCAGGGATGGAGGTGAGGCTGACCGGTCTGTAGTTACCCGGGTCCTCCTTCTTGCCCTTTTTGAAGACTGGAGTGACATTGGCCTTCTTCTTCTTCTTAGCTCATGTGGATGCCATTTGCTTCCTCTGCAGTCCTGACAACTATTAGCAATTCACACTACACAAAACTAAACTGTTTGAAATAGATTTTATTTCTGCTTTCAGATGGAAGTTCTAGCTACTCACTGGCCTATACTACTGGTGAGCTAAATCCACTTGTTTTCACCTCATAAAGCACCAGCAGACATGTACAAGAGCCTATGATGCTCTCTGAGGCAGAGAGCTCCTCCCCTACCTGGATCCCAAGGCAGGAGAGACTTGTTCAGAGGAAGAATATGGTGGCTGTCATGTAGGAAACATGAAAGGGAATCCTGAATGTTCTCTGCCCACTGTTACTTTGTGCACCAATATGGGGTACGAACAATCCTAGCTCGAAAAGTGTTTCATAAATAACAGAGTTTAACTAAGTTGCAAGGCATGGAATTTATATGATGAGATAAAGCCTACTGGAAATTAAAGGCAGGACTTTTCCATGGAGTATGGATCTTGATCTGAATGCCTAAATGCAGCAAGCTTGAATTTGTCTTAGTTTTCAGTAAGGTATCACACTCTGTTACAGAGAAGACTATTTGCAAAAGGAAACAATCTAGAGACAGCAGTCTTTGCTAGCAGCAGAGTAGGGAGAAATGCCTCTAATTCTCAGTGTCCTACAGGTATCATCTTTACCATGTGAGAATAAAGATGAGTTCAGTTGCATATACAGCTTCTTCCTTAGTTAAGGTACATCATTTAGATAGCAGCACTTTCTGATTAAAACTATGCACTTGTCAGCTGGGCATCTTGAATTAGAAGACTTGAAAAAATATTTAACCAGCACTCCATTATAATTCAGTATTTAACCTATTTTTGTAATTACTAGGGCTTGAATTACAGTAACTCCAATTGAGATGGGGCCCAGATGCCAAGCATTATACAAACACCTAATAAGAAACTGCGGCTGCTCTGAGTCACTTACATCCTGATCCTGCAAATGTTTAAGAATGTCTTTAACTTTACTACTGTCAGTATTAATGGAGCTGCTCAGAGAACTAAAGGTAAAGAGATGAGATCAACGAGAGCCAGAGATTTCGAGACTGAAGTGTTTAGGTGTCTAATTCCCACTGGCCTCAAGATGTTAATTCGATCTGGCCTTATATGACTTACTGACATTTACACAGCAAATCTTAAACAGACCCAAGGCAAGTACACATATTCACATCATTTGCCTTCCACAGCAGTGTAAGTCTATTTCCAAAACGCCCTTCTTGAATGTCTCCTCATTGACTTCCATGATCACTTTTTAACTGAAATGTCCCAACTATCTTAATATTTGGGTGCTGTAGTTTCAGCTTCTCTGTTCATGGTCCAGTAACGCCCTCAATGCTGTTTGCTCAGCCCTCTGTGCCCTGAGAGCTGCCGCTTACCCAGAGGAAATACCTTGGTAGCACTGAGGCAGTAGGCAGGGGAGAGGCTCTCCCTTGCTATTGCCACTGCCCATACCCTAAACAGTGGCATTTTAAAGATCACTGTGGATTAAGAGAGTGGTGAGGTTTTTTTCTCTTCTCCTTTTCCCATTTCCATCTCCCTTCTGTTGAGGCTGCAGACTAAAGTCGCTCTTCCTGCCACATTCTCTCCCTATTTGCTCCCTCCCTTCTCTCACTTTTTTAAAAATACAGTTTTCTTTCAAGTCCTCTACAGTTACAGTGTTTCGGCCATCAAAGTCCCCTCCCAGCCATTTTCATTTACCTTGTGACTCTGACCCTTTGTAAGGCTGAGGATTTTCAGAGTAAACCGATCCCCGAGGTCCCCAAGGATGTTATTCTCATTTATTCACTCAGCCCTTTGAATGGAGCAGTCTGGGGTTGGCAGCGGTTCAGCAGCCTTGCATTCAGAGAGCACACAATCCTTTTTCTTTCAGAGGCCTTTCAAAATAAGGCCCAAGGTTTGCTGAGGAGCTTGAGGGGTTGTCAGTCATGCAGCAAGTTACGTTTCACTCCTGGCCACCACTGAAAGCGATGAGCAGAGGAGGGGTAAAAGCACAGAGAAGGCAGAAACTGCAAAGGATGATCCCTCAGGGCCATGTCTTCTTCAACAGCATGGCATGCTCTGGGAATGTCCGTGTCTATTGCCATCGAGCCCCCCTCAATCTGACAAGGGCCCCGAGCCCCCAGACAGGGAGAAGAGCATGGCCTCTGTGGGAACAGCTGTGCAATAGACACTCCCTTTCTTCAGGTGCGTGGTGTGCTGAGGGAGAACCTCTAGTGCCATCTGTGTGTCCACCAGCAGTCATTACCTCTGACAGCTGGCCCTCCTTTGAGGGAGGGAAAAGGCCCCTCCTTTCCATTTTCATTGCAAAATGTTTGGGAACGGTCCCTTGGGACTGATAAGACAGAGACACGTCTGTGAGTGTCCCAGAGGGAGGGAAGGCTGTAGGAAAAGGCTCATGGTTATGTACCACTGTACCTGCCAACTGGTGTGTCACAAAAGGCTAAAATTACCAGCCAGTCAATTATCTGATTAAAGAGAGCCTTTCATTTGAGATTAAAAAAAAAAGAAAAGCAAAAGGAAAGAAAAAGAAAATCCTGGCTGAAAGCAATACCTCTACAGGGTTACCAAACTTACTAGACATTGCGTTCTTTGCTTTTTACTTTTGGCAGTGATGAACAGCAAAGGTTGAAAAAATCAAAAAATGTGGGGAGAATAAACTCTTTGCATTTATCAAACATGTTTTCTACATTTCTTTCCTCTAACACTACCTGATCTCATTTATCTCCTTTTTTACGAAAAAGGTCTTGCTTTTTTTTTAAAAGAAAGAATGACCGCCCATTTTACATATTTCCATTTTTGCTCAACTGATTAAATAAGGAACCTTCTGCAGGAAAGCTATTCAGGTTTCATTAGTTTACAGTTGCCTTGGAATCCCTTTGAATTACAGTGAGCATAAATTATTATTCTGTCAGCTAACATCAGAAATACCTCTTTAAGGCTCCTGGACTCAACAACGGCTGCTAAGGCTTGGGAATAAATGTACGATGTGCCGGGGCTTCACCAGCTGGTTAATGACCTGCTGCAGTAGTTATAGGGCCCAAGACGAAGCTGAGGAAGATTAACTAATCTGGCCAGTCACTATGTGCTGGCTCTGAGCGCCGAGCAGCGTGGAGTGCGTGATTGTAAACTTTATTGTCTGAACTCTGCTGAATTAGGAGCAGGGGTTTTGGGGGGTTTTAATGTTTTATTAATAACATTTCCAGTGTTTATCCTTTCCTGTTTCAGTAACTGAAAAGGTAATTTCCAAACACAGAAGTCAGCAAAGCTGTGTTTCTCCCCAAAAATGCCATGATCTCTACACATAAGTCAAACAAACATGGTTCAAACTGCAAGTTATTCCTGCGTTACAACAGACAAAACTGGGGTCAAACATCTTGTTCTTCATTCACATCCGTTCACACGGTCCATCTTTCAGTTGCTAATTACCAAGCTACAGATTAAATACTTCACAGAGTGATACCTCTGTGAGCCACTAGCTCCCAAACCCCTCGAAGTTCAGTAAAACCTGAAACTTTTCTGGTCTCCCCCATCTCTGTTGCATTTGATTTCCTATCCAGGAAATGTGAAAGAGCAATAGGAAGGGAAAGTGTTCATACAAGATCAGCACAGCTAAGAAACAAAATAGGTATGTTATTGTAGTTACAGTGCAGCTAAAATGAACTCCCTTTTAACACATCTTAAATCCTTTTACTTTTATGCAACTGTTTATTCTGCTACCCAACCAAGCACATACAGACAGTATCTTTTAAGTATGAAATATTTTTATGATGAAACACTCATCTTCTGGATTTCTTCATACACAGGGAAAAAGTATGTCTGATGTTAAACATATTTTACAAGTTGGTCTCTGCTTTGGACAGAGGAAAAGAATTGGCAGAAAATATATTACATTTTTGGTGTTTTTCATATTGCTACAAAGCAATTCAACCAGATTGCATAAAATCAGGAAATCCCATCTCCTATCTCTCCTGTGGTAGTGACCAGTACCAGCTTGGGTGGGCATCTGTGGAGTGGCTCACCTAATGGAGAAATTTCCTCCAGTTCTTGGAGTTTGACTGCACAGATGAAACTTCAGAGCATTTATAAACCTTCCAAAGCTCTTTCATTGAGTTTTCCTATTTTAACTTGATGTTCCCATTAACTCCAGAAATCTTGGTTCTGTTTTTTTTTTTTTTAATCCTTCTAAACTGTATATTTTAGAGAATTTCACAATCTCCATGAAATATTCAAGTAACTAAATTCATGGTGAAGTGCCTGTAAGACATGTTCAGCTGCCTCCTCATGCTGGAAGGATGAGACTCAAATTTTAAACTCTTTGATGCCTGCACGGCTACTGACAGACACATGCTCTGTCCTTTATTCCTAGAGCCCAATGTCATTTTGATGTTCTCTGCAGCCCAATTGGCTTATAAAATGTCTTATACAAACTGCAAGGAGACACATGTGTGTCCTGGACTGCTGTCTTGACATATGGAGGACCTGGATTCAAATCCAGTCTCCAGAAGCCAAGATCCCATTTACCTTCACCACGATGTTCTCTTGTGAAAGGGTTGCCCATCTGCTCTATCTCTGTTCTTTCTGTCAGAAAGGATGTGTTTTGGTGTTACTTGCAGAAAAAGATTCCTCTACGCAAACTGAGTGGAGAAACACACTTAGTTCCCAAATGCCCCTGCTTGACATTTCCTGCTTGTTAGCCCAAGTGATCTTCCAATCCAAATGCAGATCTTGGTGAGGTTTGTTCTTTAGTGCTTTATACTGTCTCTATGTCTCTGTGGACTGAGCCTCAAAGTAGACTTTGTTAGATTGACTCTTGCCAAGGTGCTTGAATGTTGCTGTGAAGGACAACGGGAACTTCTCAGAATACTGTTCTGCAGTCAGATAAGTCTAAAATGTACTCTACTACTAGCAGTAGTGTAAGGTATTATAATATTGCTAGTTAGAGAAAACTTGAGAAATTGCAGGATTTTGTTCCGTATCCACCCAGGATGACTATGATATTTGGGGTCAGACACAACTCCAAACAGTGAGAGTCAGAACTGCTCATTTGGATGCAACTAATGCATCTTGTCTCTTCTAACCTGGAAAAGGGTGCACTGCCCATCTAATTTTCACAGCTTGCTCTATGTTAAGAAATGGCTGTCAGAGAGATGCTGTTCCATGTCAGTTCGCCTTAAAGCATAGATTCATCTTGTGATTGCATAGACACAAACATGATTTTCAAGTCCCTAAAGCAAGGTTTGGGAGGGATCACTCTGTTGTGCAATGAGAAGAGTGAGCTGCAGGAGTTTATGATCTTGGGCATTTAAGGGGAAGGGCAAGAGGTGTCTTCGTAGTAGAGAAAAAGAACAAAGGAGGGAGAATGTGAGAAGTGGAGACCACACTGCTGTTTCTGGGAAAACAAAAGAAACTCCTGGAGAGTGGGAAAGGGTGTGTGAGCCCTTGGGAGTGGAACCAGAGCGAGCTCGAGCTTGGGGAGGGAAGGTTGCTGCATGCAGTGGAGAGTTACATAGTCTGACAGTCAGAGATGTGCTACGGGCAGGGGACAGCTTTAGGTTAGATGAAAAGAAAGTAAGGGGATACAAGCAGGGCAATGGGCAGCAACAGCACATTATTCCCCTTCCCACCCCTCACTCACGTAGGTAGAGAGAGGCAGGGTAGTGGCACTTGGGAACTCAGAAAAAGTCATGTTTATGGGTTTATTTTTAGTGGAAAATGGGTCTGAGACAGTAAAAGGACACTGTACAATTCCCCGTCATGTCTACATTAAGCCCTGCTCCTCCTCTGTCTCATCTTGACTTTTTTTCCAGTCTGCCCCTTTAAAAGCTACTTGTCAAGCTCCATCTGAAGCTGAACTGACTGTGGAACTGAGACAGCCAGCCATAGAGATCTTATAAAATCCCCTCAGTGCCAATTTTTTAACGCTAATGAGACTTGCGTATGCTCAGAATAGATATATTGCTACAAGGGAGGCCTTCATGCAGCCAGAATCAGTCCTCATGGCTCCTCTGAGATGTAATCTACCGGTAAAAGGACGGCTTGAACAAGCGGTTTTATTGTAGGGCAGGTTTCCCCCATGCTCCCATAGAGCAGCCCAAAGAGCAGCAATTTCCATCCAGACACCCATGGGCAGACCTGGAAAATCATCAGCTACTTGGCAATGTTTAGAATTATTGTTTTCTAAAACAAAACCTAGCCTCGCTTGTGATGCAATACAGCTGAAGCACGACATACAACATCCGTGGATGTGTTGCTGTGCCGACACATGCTGCAGCATGTTCAGCCACCTCCTGCAGCCTGGCTGGTGTGGCACGGTGTGTGCCAATAGCAAAGGGCGTCAGGCACCGGAGTGGGGTCTTGCAGTAGGACAGAGAGATGGGGCAGTGCTAAAGCTAATTTCACAGCCCTGAGAGGTCCCTTGGCTCCTTCAGCTATGACAAGACCTTCGAAGCAGCCTAGAGTAGAAATGGTGGTGAGTTGTGTACATTCCAGCTCTCAAATGGCTGCAGAGGTGAATAAAGAGTCATTTCTGTCCCAAAATGACTCCCCATGAGCTTTGCTTAATTAATGGAAGTTACTTTAAGCTTCTTCACTCATAGTCCCTCCCATTCCTTACTACATCCTAGAATCATGAGTTAGCAGCAAAAGCAAAACTGAAGATCACTGTGAAAAAAAAAAATGGTCTGGGAGAGGCCAGCCAGCTTAAAAGACATAAAAAGTCTTAAGTACAGGAGCATATTGCAAATCTTTTAAATACCCCATGAAAAAGAGCAGGGCTTTATTAAAAGCTGTATCCTTATAGTAAAACATTCTATTGAACAAGCCAAATAATCTAGGTATGTCTCTTAGTGACTTCCTGAGCTTAGCAGAGGTAATAAGTCCACTCCAGAGATGGACTAGAAATGGACATCTGCTCTGGAGATGGACATCTGTGCTCACAAGCTAAGCTGTAGGATCAGGGCCTCTTTCGTTAGCATATCTCAGCTCTTCCCACACAGTGCAGCTTTTGCAAATTCAGTCCAAGCACTCTGATTTCCTCACAGATTTCCTGAGTTTAAGATTAAAAAGGGTCATTACATGTCCACTTGACTTCTTGGCTAAAGAAGGCCTGAAAATTTTACTACCTACTACTATCTTGAAGTTTATAACCTCTCTTTGACTATTATATATCCTTCAGAAAGAAATCCAGGCTTAATTCGGTTTGCAAGAGAGCAGACTGTCCTTTCTCCTAATATTGTTTCAGTGGTTGATCTCCAACTCCTTCAAAAATCCCCTCTTGTTTCTACATTGGATTCACTTGGCTTCAGCCTCTCCCAATCAAGTTGCTCCAGAGCATCCCAAGGTGTGCTTGGGTGGGCAGCGGGTGCTGTGCAGCCGGTGAGGCTCAGCCCCGTGCACTTGCGAGCAGCCGTTGCTGCTCAAAGAACTGGAAGGGCCCAGGCAGAGCTGGTGCAGGATACAAGTAATGAACTAACCTGTTCCCCTCCCAGTCGTGACCCTTTGCCATGACATTTGCCTGGAAAGCACAGGCCTTTCAAGGAATATAGCTTGTAAAACCACTTGTAAGTTCATATATTGACTTACCTCAGTGAAATGCACTGCATTTTGTATAATCATAGAATCACAGAATCATAGAAGTGTCATGGTTGAAAAAGACCTCTAAGATCACAGCGTCCAACCCTCAGCCCAGAAGAAAAAACAACCAAACAACGAAAAAAACACCTCTCACAAAACACAGAAAATACCTCCCCATCCCACAGGAACACGTCCTAAATCACCTCACCTACAAGCTTTTTTGAGTACCTTCAGAGATGGTGACTCCACCATCTCCCTGGGCAGTCCATTCTAGAGCCTGAATACTCTTTCAGTAAAAAAATTCTTCCTTATATCTAATCTAAATCTCCCCTGGCGGATCTTCAGGTCATTTCCTCTAGTTCTGTTGCTATTTACTTGAAAGATGAGGCCGGCGGCACCCACCTCACTACAGCCTCCTTTCAGGTAGCTGTAGAAAGCAATAAGGTCTCTCCTCAGCCTTCTCTTCAAACTAAACAATCCCAGTTCCCTCAGCCACTCCTCGTAGGACTTGTCCTCAAGACCCTTCACCAGCTTGGTTGCCCTTCTCTGAACTTCCCCCAGCAACTCAATGTCTTTCTTGTGGTGAGGGGCCCAGAACTGAGCACAGTACTTGAGGTGTGGTCTCACCAGTGCCAAGTACAGAGGCACAATCACTTCCCTGTACAGGGGCACCATCATTTCCCTTATCTTACAAAATAAATTTCTTGCTTGTTTTCAGCCCTGTGTGTACTTGGATGAGTGGAGACACACAGACAAGGCAAGGTTTATAAGTAGAAATGTGTCTTTTCTTAGGCAAACTACTGTAACTGGAAATGGCTGACAAACCCCTCTTTTGTCTAAAATAGAAGCAGTAATCTTTAAAATCAACTACAAGTTGAGAACAATTATCCTGAGCGCAGCAGGAGTTCAGAAGTCCTTATACACGTGGGAAGAGGACTTTTCATATGTGGGATTTTTTTAAGTATGGGAAAAATACCGAGCAAAGTAGAATTATGTTACTATGGCTCTCCTCAGAAACCTTGCAAAGCCAGAGACCAGGAAAGCCTCTACCTTCGGTGCAATCCTACAGCTGGCTGTGCAGCTGGGATTTGTCATAATGTCAAATGAAACGTAACCACACGCCTTTCAAAAGCATTCCAGAGGGACCCTCAGCTCTTAGTGGCATGGCCACATCCAAACAGGGTGGTTTGCAGGGGAAATAGCTGGTGGGCTTTAACTAGGGTACAACGCTGCAGAGTTGATATGCCATATTGCTACAGGAATCTATCATGTAGCATGCTAGCATAGGATTAGAATTAACGTTTCTTCTCTCTGTATTTCTTCTAGAGCCGTCTCAGGATTGTGACCAAAACAGCGGGGATGACAGAGAAAGGGAAGCTTTGGGAGGGCTCGACAGGCAGAAACATGGCAAAAGGATCATGGGAAAAGGCAACACTGCTTTTGAAAATGTTGCCCACAAAAGCCAATGCTACAAAATCATGTGCTTGTGAAGAGCTTGGCACATACTAATAAGTCCATTGAATTCAGTTATTTTCAGTCATAAATATATTTGAGGTGTCACAGTAACCAGTATTGTAGTAAGGAGATTGATCATTATGATCTTATGTATCTTATGTAAAGCAACATAAAATAAATACCTATAATCAAACATTCATACCAAGAACGTATAAATAGCACCTTTGTGGTCTTTATTGTGCAGAAAAAGTCAAAGGTAAATTCAAATTCTGTTGAAAATAAGACACTATTAGCAGCTCTGCTTTCCTGATGAAATCAGAACCAAGAAGATTTAATTCTGTGGTGTTTTTATTTGGGGAGTGGAGTGGAGGGGCGTGTGTGTGTATTTATTTATTTACTTACTTTACTAACCTCCACCAGCTGCCACAATTCATGATGTGCTTAGCAGAAATTCAATTATAGCTGAAGGCCCAGCCAAATTTCTGTCTGATAGTCTCACTGTCATTATGTCATGTTTCACTTAATTTTTATCTGATGCAATTGATGGAACAGACAAAGGAAATCTCTAGCACAGAAGTTCTCTGCTGGGAAGTATCAACTACTTCTTTTCAAAAGAGACTAACACAAACTGTAGATAAACGAAAGCGAAATATTGTCATATTAGTTTATCCTAACAGAATCCAATGAATTTTCCTCCTAGATGGATTTTTTCTTTTCTTTTTTTTTTTTTCATGCAGCAGTCCAAGGATTTTTCTACAGCAAAACTGGATTTCTGATATTATCTTAACCTGCTGTGACTAAAACTGTAAAGAGAGCTTGTGATTCAAGGTAGCTGTATTGTTGCGGCACAAAACACAGCTGAAAATGGCAACTGATTCTATGTGAATTCTTATCATGTGGCAGAGATAAAGTGACTTGCCCAGCCATGGAAAAACTTGGTACAACAATAAATAACACCCTCCCTTGTTTTTGTTCACTGTTTTGCATTGTTTTAACCCAGCTCACAGAAATAATCGAAACTTTGGCTCCACAGAAGTTGCATTAGCAACTATCATAATTTATCAATCATAACCTCCGATGATAATCTCCAAATGATAATCTTCGAATTTATCTTCACTGCCAGAGAAGCTGTGTGCAAACCTCCCACCTCATTAAGATTGGTCTTCTGCAGATTAATAACTAGAAATGAGGCTGGACTCAAAAGTTGACCTATTTCCCTTTTCCTTGGTTATAACAGAAACTAAGGTCTCAACTTAGAAGCTGTCCCCATGACTGAATCAAAGACACTGAAGAACATCCACTTGGAAAATCTGGATATGGATCAAGACTTTGTGGCTCAAGTTCTTTCTCCTAAAAATGGAGTGGTAAGTATTTTTGCACAAATCTCCCTTTTCTCTTAACCATTCCATCAAAATATACTTTAACAGCCAAAAGTAATGTTTTATAATTACATGTTGATTAAAGTGTTATAATTAAATCAGTGAATATCATCAACATTGTTTTAATTTGCAAGGGATTTTTGCATTCTCCTACAATTGGATGAACTGATTACTCTCCTGAAAAATAAGGATACAGTTCTTTAATTCTAGATCTACTTCTTATTACTAAGGCTTTTTCCACCTTTCTACCTGAGAAGGTAGAATCAGTCTCCATAAAGTTGTGTCCTTAAATGTTTCCTCCTTTACATTTCAAAGATATAATGTTAGGCCATTGCAGTGTAAAGCAGCCAAGATACTGTTGTGCCCTAGCCCCTGATGTATCTGTGTCAGTAGGGTACTGTGGAATTACCAGGTGCTAGAGAGGTGTCGTTCAATCTGGGCTCCACTTCACAGTGTATTAATCTCTGATCAATGTTTAGCTTCTAAAGTCAGTAAGAATAGCTGATTTCAGCCATGACACTAAACCAGGTGTGATTATGACTTGCTAAGATGTATGAAGTGCAAGTTTTTAGCACAGTGTTTTCAGGGGCTTTTAACAGAAGAAAGGTGGAAGCCAGGAACGTGCTATAAAGAACACAATAAAAAAGTGAACCACTCTCAGGTAGGACAAGGGAAAGAGATGGTCTAGTCCCCTGCAAATAAAGTTCTTGGCAAATGAGGCAGGATCTCTCTTGTTTATGTAGAGAGGGAGCATGAAAGTGTATGCTTTAGGTTGTTCCACTGTTTATAACAGTAGCAGGAAACAAGTGATAAGATCTTCCCAAATCCATAAGCTGCTTGAAAAATTAGAGTGACTAAGGGGAATCATCACTGTCAAACAAAATCCCAGTCAAGTAGGAATAAATTTGTCACTAGCTCATCAAACACACACACATACATACACACATGTGCCTGCACCCTCTTCCTTCATCTCCCTCAGGAAGGAAGACGACAGTCTCCCTGTTGGGACTGCTAAACAGCAATGGGTGCTTAGGGCTGTCAGGAGCCTGGGGGAAGCCCGTGACAAGCCTAATGCAGAAATTGCCAGGTTGTGGCAAGGTGTGTCTCCTGGCTAGCAGTAGCCAAAGTCCCTCTGACAAGTACCATCTAGTGCTCAGAGCACCTGAGATGCAGGGTTTGCCGCAAGTTTCCATTATCATGTGTAACAGAGGTGATATATTGATACAAGTTTCCAACAGAAGGGGCAGTGCATGCAGTAGAATCAAAATCCGAATCAAATTTTCTCTTGGATCCATCATCCCTCCACTGTTACATGGCCATACAAGGTAGGACAATACATGAAATTGAAGGTTTGACCCATGAGGTGTTAAGCTTCTTAGGGTGCTTTCAGTCCAGTCCCTCCTGCAGCCTCCAAGTACAATCTTTCTTTCCTCCTGAACTGCCGTGCTGGTCTTGATCCTTAGGGGCTGCCAGGCTCCACCTCAGAGCTAGCTTGAGCTCTATGGTGATGCACTGAGTTTTAGCATAGCCAGAATTTTTTTACAATAATTAAAAATTGGTCATTTACTTTGGAAAGGAAAATCCTTTGAAATAAAATATGTAACATCTGTACTAAGCATGAAATACTGGTAATACAGTGACACCTTAGATAACCATCCAAAGGACTGACAGAAAGGTGTGCTGCTTGGTAGAAGAGGTATCCTGCTATTCAATAGAGCTGAGTGAATAACTGAATTTTTGTTTGTCTGAAGTCCTAAATAAAACACTGACAAAAATGGGAGGAGAATGAGAAAAGATAATATTTTGCTACAAATGAAATTAATTTTGGGAGGTTGAAAAAACAAAAATATTTCCATTTCAGTTTAGGTCATTTGAACAGAAACAAGGCGACTGAAATAAAAAGCAACATTTTGGCACCATGCATAAGCATGCTATTTTATTGCTTAATAGCATAGAGATGAAGGCAGCAGATTCCAAACAAGAGTATGTTAGGAAAATTTATAGGTGAGGTTGGAAGCCCTCAGAAATAGGGTACCAAGGGAAAAAGGTGGGAGCTTTTGTCTCCAAGGCACTCACTGTGAGTATCTCAGGCTCAATTATTGCCCTTTACTGAGGGAGTGGGAGCCAACATCTCCCACTCTACCTCCCTGAGTATATAGGCACAGGGTGGTGGAACTCTTCATAATTATAGAAAACTGCCCTAAAAATCACCATCTCTCCAAACATCCATACCATGAAGTTGGATACAAAAAGACTTCTTTGAATAAAACCGTTCAGCAAACTCTGAGTAATGGCAACAGGGTGACTGGAACACCCTTTTCTGATAAACTGTTTATTGCTAACCAACTGTCCAAGAGCCTAAACAGAGCCTGCCCAAGACAGCAGCAGCTCCAAAGGTGGTGTGAGATGATCTCTTCAGGAGGTTCTGCTCCTTTTATTTACTCAGAGCACTTCTGCAACAGTTCACTCCTACAGAATGGTTGACCCCCAAGTATAAACATAATTATCCGCGGTGTATTTGTTACACATCTATTACAAGCGGTGCTAACTCCAGTGTACTTGGTACATCCCAGAAGGCCCAAGGAATTGTTTGTAGAGGCAACTGTCAAGGCACACACAGCGCAACTCACCTCACAGTAGGTTGGCTCACCTGTGCTCTTCTGTCTTACCAGCCCACAAGACGCCACAGTCTCCAGGCTCCTCCTCTTCTCCAGTCTCCTCTGATTCTCTCATAGTGTTAATGTGGCATGATAAAACTGTTTAAAAAGCCAGTATCAAAGAGGAAATTTTACTTTGGTGGTTGTTTCCAGGCATCATGACTGTATAACAACTAAAAGCCGATACAGTAGTAAAGAGACTTAAATTTGCCTTTTGATTTGGTCTCACTGGAAGAGTTATTAGGATCATGAGCCAGTAGGATTGTTGCTTTTGCTGTGTATGGATCAGTCAACTGGGCAGTAAATATAGGCAAATAGCACATTCTATGCAGGCAGCAAATGAAACAGTGGCTCCATTTTGAGTATAAGGATGTAAAAAATCTTTAATATGGCACATTTGATTTGTAAATGCAGTGAATGAGGACTCAAGTAAGCTCAATATCAAAATTAAGCAAGTTGTATTTTTTTGGACAGGAGTTAAATTCAGTGCAAAAATGCTTCCCATAATACAGCAAATATAAAGGAAGTTTTATACAGTAACGTATCTTTTATATGTACACATACGCACAAACACACAGGAAGATGCGTATATGTATATATGAATGTGACAGAAGTATGTAAGTATGGACAAAAATTGAATTCTTACTGAACGTTAACAAATGCACTTTCGTACAAATATAATTGCATCTACCCTGGACAGCTTTGAGCACAAAAACTGCTTTCTAACATAGATCTCTGCTCTTGCCAATTAAAATGGGAAATCTTCTTTTGAAGAGTATCTATTTACATCCCAAGTTGCTAAGCTACAGAACAGAGGGGTACTGTTATGCACATCTTGTTTTCAGAGGCCACATCTCTTCATTCAAGGACATCAGCACTTATTGGTTTAGTTGTTGCCTCTGAGAGAAAGTCTTTTACTGATGTCCTTGAAATTCTGGCCTAGCAGTGGGAATTTTGAAATTTAANCAAACAGAAATAAAGAGAGAGAAAGAAAAAGTCAAGGCAGAATTTTATTCATTATGTGTAATGTATATTGACTATGACCTCATTTTATCCTTGCTAAATGTAAAGGTAGAAAACTGCAAGTGTCTTTTGCCAAGTTTTTCTTCCTACACAGGCTGGCAGAGTGTTCTGCCACACGAGTCCTACTCTTTTCATTTCCTCAGAGCACTTCTGCAATGGTTCACTCGTACAGAATGGCTGACCTAGTGGACAGCAACCTTCCTGCTAGCTCTTCCAAGGGGGACTAGAGATGCACACCTAACCTATCAGCATCTCTATTAGCCAGCCCCATAGGAGAAAAACATGAGATACTAATAATTTTAACAGTAATACATGTACATCCCTCAGCTACAGTCCTTACAGAATGGTTATGTGACCAGCGCCATAGCATTTAGTACACATATTTCAGAGCCATGGTAATCTATGGGGCTCTTTCAGGTTTCACCCATTACCTACTGGAAATACGTCTACATAGATGAGGACTTAGACCTTGCTCTAACACAGCAGTACTGACTTAATCTAGAAGCTGTACCTGGTAATGTGTGAGTCCCCTTATCTTTGCTGCTTGCAATAAAACAGCCATGTAATTTCTAGGCTAGGGCTAGCTTATATGCCACCTTGGAGAGACAAAGTCAGCTTGGCCCTCTACAATACCATAATATATTGTGTGTACCAGATCCATGGTCCCTGGGCACCATATAACAGCTGCTTGAGCTGTGGTCCATGCATCACTGATGGCTGCAGAGTATCTTCAAGGGTGATAGTCATGGCACTGTCTCAAGGTGCTGCTTTAGCCTCTGTGTTTCCAGCTGCTAAGCAGCAGGAGAAATCTGATAAATATGTAAGAGATTTCTTTGTGCTACATTTTCACTTGCTTTACTTGCTATAGAAGCAGTAGGTGATGAAAACGACAGGATGAAAAGTGATGTGTATGGCTGTGAAAGAGAGAGAAAAATACAGCTGGGCATCTCTAATGAGGTGCAGTCCAGTTTATGAAAAAAAATAAAAAATGGTTGGGCTGAGTGCTCTAGTGCAGCACAGGTCCAGATTCTCTGCAAACAGGAACTAATTGCTAAAAGCTCTCCAGAGAATTTTTTTTTCATTCCTTTCAGTTAGCATTGGCAAAGAGCTAGAAATTTCATCAAGAGGAATGATCTCTTATAAGTCCTTCTTTCTTAAATCTTTTTTCCCTCTTTACTGATGTGAGGATTGGCACCAATTTAAGCAACTTCTTTCATATCTGAACATGGACGTTCTTAAATTGGTTTAACAATTTAATCCATTTAGCTGAAGTCCAAGCCAGTCAAATCCATTCAAGAATTGCATAGAACAGACTCTCAGTGTTGTACTCAAACCACTGCTCCGTTAGCAAGAAGAGTAACAACAGCAACTTCAGTCAACCAGCTCATGTTGCTCCTCCTTCTGTTAACCCACCCTGACACTCTCAGCTAACCCCTGAAAGGCTTAGGGGGCTTTGTAAATTGGTTTCCAATGAGAGAGAAATCAGTGTCTCTGAAGTTGACTCTGGTTCTACAGGTATGCCATCCTTATGTATACCTACAGGAAAGCTGTTAAAAAAAAAGAGACAATCACACATGGCCTCTACAAAATCTCTGTAGTTTAGCATCTAATCTAGCACAAAAAGTATTCCTTCAGAGCTGCCCATAAATACTGTAGGCAGTGATCTGCCAAGGTTTGGTTGGGTTTTTTTCAAGTAGCAGCAAAGATGATTGTCAACCCAGCATTTTGCCACAAGCCAAACACTTGGTCCTGACTGAAGACAAGGATGGTAAGTCATCTTGCCCCTCCTGCCTTATCACACAGTTGAGTACTGGAAGGGTTAATGGTTTTTCTATGCCTGTTTTATAAGGAAGCTAAGAAAACTGAATTTACAGGTCTGATAACATGTCATCCAGTTGGCCAGTGGCATTCTAGGAGCTCTGTTGGGTGATGAGTCATTTGGGAAAGTCTGTTGTCACCAGCGTGGCGTGGGACCAGGCTAGTTCATCAGCTCTTCCCGTCTGCCCATTCCAGTCTGCAGCCTGCAAATTACAGGCTGTGCTCCTGCTGTAAAACACACACGCTCCTGTCCCCCAAGTTCATTATGTTATTTTTATATTCATGAAAACATTAAAGTCAGGGTACAAGGGACAAATAGTGCAGATTTGAAGATTTTCCAGCTAGACCAAAAAATGCTTCATGGCATGTGTGTTTAGCATTAACAGGAAAATAAATGTGCTGTTTTCAAATTTTTGCTTCAGGGTCAGCCAACATCAGTCTACCATGTAACGGCTTTGAGGGGGGAAAAAAAGCTTCACTTAAGGATATATCTGCCAGAGTAAACAGTGCCTCAAACCAGGGAAATCTAAAGCACATGCCTTATTGTCAAGTTTGGTTTAACTTGTTTCACAAATCAAAACAGCAGCTCAGTTTTAAAAACCTATTTTTAAGTCCACTAGTGTTTTATCAAGGAGGTTAAAGACCTACATTAGTGTTTAATTTATTTTTTCTGTGAATTAATGTCTTATACCATTCTTACATGCAGCTCTTCATAGCTCTTCATCATGTCTCATAAATTAGAGGGTTGAACTCCCCACTTTAACTGTCCTGATGTACCCTGCACTCTGTGGGCAGTCTTTATGTAGCCATTGGGGCTTCTTATGAAATTTGTTAGTGCTCCCTGTAGGATGAGAGTAACTGGTCCCCAGTATACGTTGGACACATAGAAAATTTTGTTCTCCTCTGTGTGAATAGGAGGAAGCCCAGGCTCAGTATTTACTTCTCCTTAGGAAACAAAGCACATACCAAAAGCCCTCCTGGACTTATGATATGTGCGGACAATTCTTCTGATTAATGTGGGAGTTTTTGTATGCATATCTGAGGGAAGAATTTGGCTCTTTGCTGTTTAAATAAAACACTGAAGAGTATTTAAGGAATGAAACCAAGCCTGGAATGTTTTGAAGACATTTCCAAGAAACTCTAAGAAAGGAAAAAGTCCTTGCCAAAGATAGACAAACCTCATCAGATCCTATAGCTTCCTTTTAACTTTTATTGTTTCTGTTTCCTCACAAACCAAGCCACAGCAGGTAATTCTGCTTGCTTGACTGCGGCTGAAGTTTAGTGATTATTTCATTTCAGAAGTCTGAGCTGTGTTGAGAGGGGATGGGTGGGGTGATTCTTTCACCTTCTTTGTCTACCCAAAACTACATGTGCCCTTGCGGCTGCATGTAATTTGTTTGGTTCTGCAGGGAACTAGATCAGGGAAGTGATCCAGCTGAAAATCAGCTTTCCCTCACCCAGACCTTCATTGTGCCTTGCTTCTCCAGCACTGCATGGCTGGATGAGCTGTAATGTGAGCATAAGAAAAGTATGGGGATATGCAACTAGCTGAAAAGAGAGGAGGAGCCAAAGTTTTCATCACAGCCCCCACACAACGTTGGCTGAAGCAAACATACAACTTCGACCTGAATCTTAGGGTGGTGTGCTGGTAACAGTCTCACAAGAGAACTGTTCCAAGATAAGTGGTGATTAAACACTCTACATGTCTTCATTGAACAAAATGAAGATCCTTTTCTTTAAAAATACCTTGAGAATTAATTTTAAATTTAAACATTCAATTTCTCAAATGTCAACAACAAACATTTTCATGAGAAAGGAAGATCCATTTATCTGAGACTGTATCCAGCATGCAAAACTGTTTTGATATGTGGCATATCGAATATAACCATGCATGCTGATGTATGATAAATGAGGGGAAATCTAAGTGAAAAGACATTCCTATTTATTGCTGTCTGTGTTGTTGCAATAGATGTGTGTAACATTGCTTAGCATATCTATTGTGAAAGACTAGTTTGGTGACATCAGATAAGATTTTCTCATCTTTAGTGTTAGTTTTTGAATTTGTTGATGTTACAGGCATAGTTATCAGGGAGTCTACTTCCCTAACGCTGTGGCTTTTGGGGACCTGATGGAGTATGGAGCAAGCTTTGAATGCCACTGTGGTAATAATACTTTTTTTATAATCAGTGGATACCGAGTACTTACTATAAAATGTGATCTAGATCAAGGAAATTTGGAGATGTCCCATTTTATACAGAAATTAATTAAAAACAAAGCCGTCTCTAGAATATCCAAAACATTACTTAATCGACATATGTTCAAAAGGTAAAGAGGTTAAAGTGATGCTTAATGGCCAAATGTTGAAGTTCATTCAAATCCATGAGCCATTACTTACTCCAGTAGGACTTGCTGAATGCGTATGTAACTGCTCACCAACAGGAATGTGTGTCAGATAGATCCCATATCTTTCAATAAAGCTGTAGTAGATACAGTCATTCAGTTGTGAAGCTGGAGTGAGATCAGAATTTGGCTTCAGCTGGTATGTTAGCAAGAGTTGTAACAGAAGTATTGACTGTAGCATGCAGTTGGATTCAATGAACAAAGGAAATAAAGCACATATGATTCCTGCCCAATAATAGTCAGATTGCGCTGAGATGGGCTGAAATTTAACTTTTTAGATGGATCAGTGTTTGAAGTGTTTCATCCCTCTTGGGCAACAAGGACTGGTTCAGTTTCCAGATATTCCTGTGAAAATTGCTTAAATGGCACTGGCCAAGGCCTCCCATGCAGAAACTCAGAAAGCTACATAACTCTCCGGGAGTGCTCAGGAATGAGCAACGCCTCTGCAGTTAGGCACAGACATCTAAGCAAGGGGTTTTATGCATACATGATTTTACAGAAGGGAAAGAGGAGGTGAGTGACACAAAAAGAAATTAGCAGTTTGGAAGGAGTAAGTGCTCAGTGGTAGGGGAGACCACCACCTGGCAGCTGATGCACAGTCCAAAGGTAGTGCTGGGTGGCCATGGCAGGGGAGGGAAATCCTGCTCGGCTCCTTGGGGCAGCACTCGGCAGCCTGTGCCAAGGATGGGGCTGTGCCCTGCCCAAATGTCATTGAGGTGGCCCAGCCATCACTCCCTGTTGCACTGCTCAGTGTTTGGGTATATCCAGATACCCAGCCATGTTAACTCCCTGCCCTGGGAGTGCTTTGGGTCTCTGCAGAGGAATGGATGACCCTCAGTGCTCTCAGAGGAACCTCACCCCCCGAAAGGGAGACCATCCTTCATTGGTTCCTTTTTCCCACATTTCTCCATTTCTTCTATGTCTTCCAGTTTGGATCTCGTATCTCAGTTCCAAAAGTTTCATCCTGCCTAGAGTCACCCTCCACCCCATGCATGGGTGACATGGATGGTGGACATAAGTGGCAATTTTGCCCCATTATTTTGCAGCTGTAAGAGGAAAAATTACCTCAGTCAGTTGCCTGCATACAAATGGGCCCAGTCTACCCATACAGCTCCTTTTCTTTACTAAAGATATTGGCAGAGATCTACTTCCTCAGCAAGTCTCCACCCATCTAAAGGCCTGGACTGCCCGTATACCTGGTGTTGACAGCAAACATCTCAGTCTTTCAAGGTTTCAGGCCATGAGGACTGCAAAGAAGTAGAAACTACTTTCAGGGCAGGCTCAGTTGTGTCTGCCCAAGAACAACACAAATCAGGCATGGATCCATTCGGTCACGTACAGCACTGTTGTGATGTTGTCATATGTGCACAGCTTGTCCAAATCCACTTGTTGATTTCAGTGTTCTTCTGTGATGTTTGTGGAAGAAGCGATGGAGGACATGGACAACTGTCTCGCAGCAGTGTCTTGTGGAATGGGATAGCTGAGAAACCATCCTGCTTGGGTCACTGTGCAGAAAGCCTTTGTTGCCAAGAGCCAACATGTTTAGTTTTGCTTCAGGGTCAAATTTAGCATGCAGACGTTAAGCTCAGAGGAAACCTTTTTACAGCAGCTGGCCATTTTAATTATAGAAAGAATATAAACCATAAATTTCTAATATTAGATACGTTTCTTACAGTCCTTCTTACTGAAAATAATGTCTTAGGGCCGTATCCAAGGCCCACTGAATCAGTGGAAAGCTTCCCACTGACCTCATTGTGATTGGATCAGGGCCTTAGTTTCTTAAAATAAAATTTTACAAGGTGCAGGCTAATCCTATTCCACATATATTTAGCAAAATGGCTGAAAGTTTTTTTTTTCCTCCCATTAAGATCCATAAGAAACCAAGACACAGCCACAGTAACTTCATGGCACCAAATATTTTATAAGGAATTTAAATATAAATGGAGAGGGCGAATGGGGCAGTGAGACAGGTTTACACCTGAGCTTCAACACGTCTGGCTCAGAGCACAGGTCCCAGGAGTAGGAGTGAGGCCCCACTGCGACTGGCAGCACTGTGTACGCTCTGCGGTGCCCTGAGAACATGGGGCACTCAGGCTTTTCCCGGAAAACAAGCAGCGAGCCAAGCACAAAGCTGCAGGCAGCACCGGACGCTCCAGAGAGCTTACTGAATTCCACCAATATTTCATTTATTTAATTTTTCATATGTAGCCAAGCTCTAGACGGTTATAAGGAGCTAGAGCTACCACAACACTGTGTGACAAGCTGTGCCTGCGGCATGTCCAGCCACACCAAGCCCAGAAAGCAGTAAAGCACTCCCAACAAAGTCTGATTTTGTGATTTTCCAGCCTATCTTCCAGACCATAAAGTTTCAGATAAGCCTTAGATAAGCAAATAGTGGGGGTGGGGTTATGCGAATGAAAATATTGACCTGCTCCCTTTATTCTACCCCCAGCTGCTGGTGCAAACTGAAAAGGAAATGTCTTGAAAGGAGCAGGGAGATTAGGAGCAAGCGGAGTCGCGTGCAAACAGAGGTTACGTCTCCTGAACCCAGAGGAAATCCCCATCTTTAGCGCTGCAGGAGCAGCCAGGTCGGCAGTCAGAGACTCCCTGTGCTAATATCTACAGCATGACAAAAGGTGTCATTTTTAGAAGATGTAAAAACCATAGAGGAAAGAGGAGAAAAACCTGACAGCATGACAAAAAAAAAAAAAAAGCAAGCACCACGAAGGTGTAAAAGTACAGGTGACACAATCAGAAAAGTAACGTTCCCAACACACTCACTCTCTGGCAGTTATAGCAACAGTTTTTCTGGGGTTGCTTTTTATTTTACCTCTACAAGCTGCATGTTACCTTTCATGAATTTTAAGGATCCTGTTACTAGTTGTGTGAAAATCCTGTACCACCCTCCTGGCCAGCCTGGTGACCTCTCCATATGCTAAAGTGGCGTAAATGCTGGGGCACAAATGGTACCATGTCCCAAACCAGAACTGACCCAATCAGTGCCATCTGCAGAAGGCTTGATGCAACACCTTCCAAAATTCATGGATTTTAATGGGATCTGGATGTGGAGTTCAGCTAAAACACATGCAGCCTGGGTTGCAATTAAAGTGCACTCACAACCTGACACGTTCAAAGAGCGTTTTGACACGTTGGCGTGCAGATATGAATGCCACAGGTCAGATGAAAGAGAAGGGGCTAGAAAAACACCAAGAAGACAAAATGAATCCATGACAGCACCATCCAATTTCACCATCAGGAATAATGTATTTATTTTATGCCTGAGCCAAGGTTTAAATTGCCAACAGCTTTGTCATCATACCCTTTCACCCCTGGCTCACTTTTGCATACAGCATATCACAAGACACAACAATTCATTTTCTCCCGTCTCGCTTCCTGTCAAACCCTCCTGCATGTTGCGTAGGGATTTCTTGCCCCATAACTGGGGATTAAATAGCCAAATGATCCAATAGTGTGCAGCCTAATGCACACTTTAACTTGTCCAGCTTGTGTTAGCCCGGTCTTGCCCCTCTTCTCTTGGCCCTCTGAACACATGTTCATATTTTAAGATTAATTTTAAGTTTAAAAAGTTTTTTTTTCCCCAAGCTAAAGAAGAGATGAATAGCTGGTTCTGAGCTATAGGCCTCTTCAAAAAGCAGGGAAGTCTACCTGAGGAGCCTTCCAAGCACGGGATGCTCATGAGCTTTCTCCTCCACAGTATCTGCAAGGTTGTCCAGAGCCAGCAGAGCTGAAGAGAGGTGGGAAGAACCCCAGACCCTCCTCAGCAGCACTGAGACAGCCTCTGGACCTCATCCTGAGATCTGCCTCTCCAAAGCAATTTAGGAAAGGAATCATAAGGTTTAGGAAAGGAACCATAAGGTTTAGGAAAGGAATTTAGGAAAGGAACAACGCAAGGGATAGAAAAATATGCTTTAAAATAATATGCAGAAAGAACACATTTTAGTGTCACCAAGAAGAAAGTTAAGGGTGACTCTTGTAAGATGATGCCTATGTTCAGCATCTACAAAAGGATTCATAGGATTGAAGACAGAACAGATTTTTAGATCACTTTATCTAATCTCCTGAATGGATGTATTGCCAAATTCAATTCAGTTTCCCCCGAAATTAATCCGGATTTTGTGTAGATCAAATGTTGTCGTTTCCAAGCTTATTTGGGTGATCAGTTTGTACTGAACAACTTGGCTAACAAATTTAATTGGATTTATTCTAGGCACATATTCAAAGATTCATTCAATAGTCATGAATTCGTGTTTCCAGTAGACGAACTAGTCGTTCAAGTTCCATGGTTTTGCCCCACATCTTGGACTAGATGGGTTCCCCATTCTTAACCCTTTTTCCCATGTACCTGAAATAGTTTCATTTAGTCAAGAAGTATATGTTGTTATGCAAAAGAAACATCTGCTACTCGAAAAAAAAAAAATGTGCAACTACAACTCGCCTTTACAGAAAAGTGCACAATAAGCAAATGAAAATGCCTGGAAATGCAGCCATGGGCAGAGGTTTCTAGATGTCACTGAAATGTCTATAAATAAGTTTTCTCACTATTTTACCCTAGTGGTTTAGCAATCCAGACTGCGGGTAACATTTTATGTCCATGTAAACTATACCATTTCCATTAGCTTCACAGGGGATGTGACACTGAACCCAATGCTAAATTTTGCATTTCTGTGTTCAGAATTTGCAGACAGGAGAACAGACAGCTATTTGTAGCTGTACTCTAGTCATTTTTAACAAAAATGTGCAGAAAAGTTCAGCCATCCATACTCATCAGCAAGAGGAAACGCCTCATAAACTCAAAATGCTACACTAAGGACTCTTTCAGTTTTACTTCTTTCTTTATTTCCTTAAAGAGTGCTTTGTTTCCACTGCTGTCTTGTTCCCATTCAACTCTGAGAAATACAACCTACATGCTTTACCAGTCTGCCTAATCCCAGATATGCTTACAGCCAAATATTGCTTCCCCTTCACTTCTTAAAACAAACATCCCCTAGTTGCTCCCCCCTCACTGCTCAAAAGACCCTACAGAAGCAGCCGGGATACTTTGCAGATATTTGACAGCCAGCACAGCAGTGGTGTGGTTTTTTTCAGAGGAGAAACTGCAGAAGGTTGAAATATGCTTGACATGGGGGCACCTTGCAGGATGGGGCCCCCCACCAGTCCCAAGGGCCACCTGGGGAGCAGGGTTCCTGGGGCTAAAGACCGCAGGGCTCTCCTGAACCCACTCCTGACTGGCCATGAGGGCAGCAGCAGACAGCAGGGAAGGACGGTGTGTCCCAGGGAGTTTTGATGTCACAGTCAGTAGCAGTTTCTGCTGGGAAGGGGTGAGGCGGACAGGGCTGACAGCCACCAGGCTGTGGATAGACAGTCTGGGTCACCAGGGTTAGACTCAGGACAAACTAATGAGCTCCCTCCCTCCCTTGAAAATAGCTTGGTGTTCTGCTGTTTACTTTCCATGACCACACAAGCTTCTACTTCTGCGAAATAAGGAATTCACACGCTTTCATCTAGCATGACAAGTGAGAGCAGTAGCCAGTCCACTGCTCACATGCTCATCAAAACCGT
Organism: Baryphthengus martii; assembly: GCA_013396935.1. Taxonomy (NCBI): domain Eukaryota; kingdom Metazoa; phylum Chordata; class Aves; order Coraciiformes; family Momotidae; genus Baryphthengus; species Baryphthengus martii. The sequence goes on from VWZK01000440.1 coordinate 24,788, forward strand.
TCCCCCACATCAGCTTGTTTTTTATGCTTCTTCAGGTATTTCTGGTTTGCATGTAGCAATCGCTAACCATATTTGTCATAACACGATGCCATTTTTCAGCCCAAAAGCTGAGTTGCTCACATGTGGCAATATAATTATCAGCCTTAGAAGCGCTTTAAAATGTAAAGACTAAATACAGAAACAGTAAACATTAAACCAAAGTGTGGGTGACCTCTCCATGAAAGGTGAGCAAATCCTGCCTGTCATCCTAGTCACTCCAGGTGCACCTCCTGAGCTGCTTGGCTGCAGTGCCTAACAAGGGGTGCATTCCTAGAAGCAGAAGTTACACTCAAAGGGTACCCAAAGGTCAGTGTTTAGCCAACATAGGCCTCCAGAGCTTATAAAGGCCATACTTCTCTTCAAAGGATGGCATTTCTATTCTTTGAGGTCTTACAGTTAAACTTTTCATAAGGACTTCATTCTCTGAAGTCCCGTCTTTGACAACATCTAAAAAATTGACTCTAAAGATACACAAGTGTCAAAGCTGCATGAGCACTGGAATTTAAAAAGCAACAGTACAGGCTTGATCATATGGTGCTTTTGACACAGTCTTTTGCTCCTGAGAATCTGTTCTTGAGAAGACTATCACAGAAACTTCTGTGTCTTAATGACTAAAATAAATCTTTCTATCAGTGCTGCAGAGAGAGTTGGATGGGTGGGTTCTCCTTGTCCAGGTCACTTAAATCATTCCATTTGGTTGCATCATTGATGTAAGTGTTAAGCTGTTATTTTCTAATTTGCCTCCAGGGTGTCCATAACTACCACTCAAGATGATAGGAGGAACAAGAATAAGAATGCTAAGCACCTGGCACTGTCGGAAACCCCCATACATATCAGATCTCGCAGGGTACATACCACTTACCACTGTAAATACAACCATTACCCAGGGTTACACAGCTTTAGAGAAGTAACAAGTATATGTGGCAACTAGCAGTAAATGCTCCCTTGTAAATGATGACTGATATGGAAAACTGGATATGTAAAGCATTTTTTCTTCCTTGCAAACTAAGTAGGAATAGTTACTGAAACACTGCTAATAAGTGACACTCTCCCTGATCTACCTTTAAAGAGAATGGAGTGACTAAAACAGAGTCTTTCACAGACTAGCTGGTGCCTACCTTAAGGAAATTTAGCAGTGCATTTTCAAAAACTGTCCACACTGTTTATAAAATGCATACTCATAAAGAAAATCTTGTCACATGTATTCAAAATTTGCAGCAAAAATCGAATATCAGGCACTAATTTGCATCTGCCATTCAACTAGAAGTTTAAAAGGTAGATATAAATAAATTACATAGAGGTAGAGGTAAATAAATAGCACCTCTTCAGTAAAATTGATTTTATTTGGAGATGGCTTTGGATAGGCTTTACAAAATTGAACACCACTTAATGCACTGATATATTACATTCATATCCCACTCACTCAGACAGTGATATTCTTCAAGCAGAAGTATGATGCTAAGGGTAATGAGCAAGGGAGACACATTTTGTTGATTTTCTCAGACAACACTGTCTGTGTAGGAATAAGTTATTTGTTCCTGAGCTGTTAAATGAAGAGGAAGATATTCCTTTTAGTTAGGTTTCTCTGTCATTGATGGTGCCCAAAAAAGAAAAGACATTTAAGTTTATTGAAACCTCGTCTAAAGATGAGAATTTTATTGGGATTTGTTTTATAAGTTGAGAGGATAAGGTCTGCACACCCCTGATTAGCAGATTTCGTATTCACACTGGCCTCTTTTCTGGCCCCCTGTGATATGGGGGAGCACTGTCCAGATTAACAATCAGCAGATTGTGTAGCTGCAAGAGTGATCCCTAGATACATCTAACCCATAAATCTTGAGCATCCTTCCTGGGCAAACTTGTGCACAGCCTGATATGTCCTTTGTAGGGACCCAATAGAGTGTTCACACCCAGTCTCGAGGGAAGGGAGTCTAGATACCAGCAAAAGTCCACCCATGGACATGTTCACACCAGTATAGCCTACAGTGGAGTCCCATGTCCAGCCATGGGCTCCTGAGTATCAAAAAGACACTGACATACTAGAATGAGGCCAGTTTAGAGCCAGCGGGATGGTCAGGATGGACCTGCTGGAGTGGGAGGACAGACAGGAAGCTAGGCTTGTTCATCCTGGAAATGGCCACAGAGAATTTACTGCTGGTTTCAGCTAACTAATGGGAGGGTGCAGAAAAGACAGAGCCATCAGAGGTGTGCAGCAGTAATGTAGGGGACAAACAGCACTTGTTATAATAAGAAAAAATCTGGTTAGATATTAGGAAAATATTTTTACCATGAGGGTGGTCAAACACTGAAACAAGGGCCCAGAGAGGGTGTGGGATTTCTGATCCTGGAGATATCACAACTTGACTGGACAAAGTCCCAAGCAACACAATCTAAGTTGGCCCTGATTTGAGCCAGGGGTCTGGACCAGGTGATCTTTGGAGGTCCCTTCCAACCTAAATTATTCAGTGATTCCATGAGAATGTGTCTAAGCTATACAAGCAGATCAGTGCCTTCTCTATTAATTGTCAGCAATTTTAACTGTTACATGAGAGTTTGGAATTAACTGGATATATAATCGGCACAGGAAATTAGATTTTCTCCTTTAAATTAAACTGTCATGGTAGGAAGGAACATAAGCAGAGATTGATAGTGCTGCGCAGTATGTTGTATAAAATCAACTGCTTTTGTTGTTTTTTCATTTTTTGGGTAGAATTTTACCTTTATAAGTAGGAAAAAAAAAAAAAAAAAAAAAAGGAGTATTTTAAAGCAATATGAAATCAGATAGGTAAGTGCTCCTTATAGCTCTCCCTTCTTCTATACATTATTTTGGTTTGTATCACACAGACTTTTGTCATTGCTTCTCAAACAGCTTTATCTTATCCTTGTCTTTTCCTTCACTGCCCTGGTTCCTGGCCCTCCCTTTTCCACTGTTTTGCAAATGTTAACAGCTACCTTCAGCTCTACCTGATCTACAGATAACAGAAGAGACAGAGGCTAATCTGACTTCCTTCATGTCCATGGAATTAAACTCATTTTCTGTATGAGCAGCTGGAAATAATGTCAGTCAGTGCTCGAGACAAGATCACCAGGGCCTGTCCAAAACCAAAGCCACGTTGCAGGAGTGGGCTGGGAATTGGACTCAGTCTTGGGGTCAAACTTGGAATCAGATCACGATTTGGGAACCAGAAGACTTTTGGTTTTTTGTAAAATGGCTTTTTGAGAAAGGGAGAAAATAATTTGTAACAGTCAAATGTTCAGGATCCCGTGGAAAGACAGTCATACAAACTGTTCACAAGGAAAATGTCTGGTGTCATTTATTTTCCTTATACTTCTCAAAACAGGGTTTGCATGCATTCCTTGTTAATATGCTGAATTGGAACATCAGTTTCTTCTCCTAATGGGCCTGGCCTGACAAACGCATGGATGTTAGCTAAAACCCTGCATCAGCATGGTGACAGCACAAGTACCCAACAGAGAAAGCACGTTTGACCTCTGAGAGAAACCTCTCGTACAGTCAAAGATAAAAATAGCAAAATATCAGTGTTTAATATTTAGCAGGTATAAATGAGGCAAATCTGAACCTCTGTGTGAAAAATCTATCCTGAGAGTCTTCTCTACACACTTTTAAACTTTATCACATCTATGGTTCTTAGACAACTATGTTAAGTTGCACGGAAAATTGAAAGTACATGGGCATACACTGGGATTAAAGGTTTCATTTTTTATGAAACCAGTAAATACAACATCACATTCAGACACAAAAGGCATCCCTAATTTTTAAGGTGTGGAAATCATCAAACAATAGAACTAAGATATGATAATTGATCTGTGAAGAATGGTTGAGTTACCTCTGATATCACAGTGAAATCACTTATTAACAACGTGAGCTACTTACCTAACTGACAAGGTCATCAGTAACATCTTGCATAAAATCAGTTTCATGCCACGTTCACCTGTATGTGATCTCACCTGTGTCTATAGGCACATACAGAAAAAAATCTGTGCAGCTTAATTTTTGAAACTATCTGTGTTCAAGCGAAATCAAGATGATTTTTGCATTTCTTAAGGGACTCACTCATTAAACTTAATGAATGAACTAATCTGAGATATACATTTAAAATCACAAAACGCCAAATAATGCATACAAGGGAAAAGATTCTGAGCACTAAACAGTTATTTGTGTATAAAGTGTTTGAAGGAAAAATTCAAATCAGCTTTCATTGCCAAAGGCCTGTTATAATCTGTTGAGGAAATAATTCTAGAAATTGTTCTTTATTTGTGTTAGATTAAGGTAGTGAATTACCATGTGGCTTTTGAGTGGTGAAGAATTAAAACAATAAACCCGATACTGCAAAATGTGAACTCCCAAACACAAAGCTATTGATGCGAAAAATCCATCCTCATGTAACATACTCAATTTATACAGCATCTGTAAGTGTTACAATGGTAATATTTGCCTTAAAAGTGCAAAATACCAATGCTGTTTTCAGGAAATAGCAGTGTTGGAGTGGCATTTCTGACTGTCTTATGATTAAAGGATTGGATTTGTAGAAAAGCTGTGGTGAGGGCATAAACTCATGGACACAGGTCAGCGCTCTGTAAGCAATGCGGGACAGAAAACAAGAGTCTCCAAATAAACCGGCTGCTTGTGAATCAGGTTCTTAGAAGACACAAACAACAGTTTCTTCAACCTCAACACCATACCTAATTGAGTACAATCAACAATTACCTTATACTTAGCATTACAGTCAGCACTAACTTCAGAGGTGGCAGAGAACAGTCTTGCCACTGCTTCTTTGACCTTTACAGCATATTCTCCAGACTGTAATTCAGCTGTTGTTCCTGTAACAATCACATGCCAAAGACAAAAGCATACAAAAATCACTTGCATTTCTAGCAGATCCACAGAGGAAACTCTTCCATTAGCTTTGCAAGTAGGTATTTTTTGGTCATTTTGCTGCAAAGTCTTCCTCCTAAGAACTCAACAACAGATTATTTCTGGGTTTGAAGTGGTGAGATAGATGCACTTAAACAAGCAATTCCCATTTGGTGGTATATATAGGAATAAGGGGTTTGTGGGCTTGTCTTGTTTGTGTTTTGGTTTTTTTAAGTGGGATTTCTACAACTTTCTATTAGAAAAGTTAAGTTCACCAGAATTGAAAAAAAAAAAAATAAATTAAAAAATCTTTGGTTATTGCAAAGCAGTGGGGTTAGTATATGGTACGAAGCTATGGCTCCTCACCTGAGATGCTACAGTTAGTATCTGCAGCCCCCAAGATATTGCAATACAGATTAAACAGGTTATCTGAAGCTGTCAGTGCTGGGCAGGCTGATGAGAATTTTTCCTTTTCTTGGAATTGCAAGAGAGGAGAAGAGTTGTAGGAGCCGTGGCACCTCAGCTAGAGACAAGACATTCCTAAAATGCACTATTGCATGGTGTTGAATGAGCAGGGCTTAAATTCAGAAAGCTTTTGCAGAGAGCTTGAACTGACAAATAAATCTGAAGCACAACTTAATTTCCAGAATAGAAAATTCATCTTGGGAAAACTCAGTAAGCAAATGAGATCCTTGCTTTTACAAAATTCACTCTGTGTGCATGCACGCGTGCATGTGTGTGGTTCCTGTGGTTATGGTATAGCAGGCCATTGAATTATCAAACCAGTAATTTTGCCAGTAGTTTTTCAGTTTGCTTCTTGCATGCATATTCTGTGGTCAAATCCATTAGTAAGCCATAGTGATAAACACCTGGAGTCTATCAAAAACAAAGAGAGTCTTATTCTGTAGGTACAACCAGCCTGGTGAACATAACAAGCAGAGACTAACTGCATAATATAGAACTCAAACAGGAATATGTTTTTTATGATGTGCCAGCATAAGGGAGATCAAAGACTAAAGCCAAATAAATAGCAACTGGGTACCAGCAAAGGAAACATATTTAGACCTTAAAGTAATCAGAAACAAACCCAGTGTATGCCAACACCCTCTGAATTCAAAAGTAACATTTTCCTCCTTTTCATAAAAGGTTCAAGAGCTGGCAGATTTTGTTTTGGTTTTAAATCTACTGTTTTTATGACTGAAAGAGAATTTTCATTTCTCACAGACAACAGAAAATGAAACGCAGGAATCATCCTCTCACTCTATCTTCCAGTTCTTTCTGGTGGTTTTAGGGAGTTACATTCCCTGCTGTCCTCAGATTGAATTTTCCTTGGCTGCTTCGTGGAATTTGCCAGCCTACATTAACCACTTACTGAGCTTGACTCCTTATCTGGAACATCGTCTGGCAAACTGTAACAATCTGTTTGGCACCTGGGGACTGGCAGAGCAAATTTTTCCAGGTGGTACAAGCAGACACCCAGAATTACACACCAGCACTATTTTGTGAGACAGTTTGATCAAAAGGAAAAAGCTCAAATGACTAATGTTCAGTGTCACGTTTAGTACCTGCAATGTACCTACAAAAACAGTTTTAAATGACTACTAGTAGTAAAAAACACTTGCAGGGTGGTGGGGGGGGTGGTGGAGGGAGTGGAAAGGGGAGATGGAAGACACAAGGGTGGCAGAAAATTGACAGGCTGAGCCTGGGGGCAAACAGTTACATCTGTGCTTGATTTGTCAGGGATTTACATTAGTGAAACTTTAACTCTGCAGATGATAAGTAAGATTACACTTACAGAACAAGTTTATGCAAATAAAGCTTAGTCTACTGAGTGTATGAGTCCAGACACAGTGGATTTCGCAGGTTTCACTAAGGCTGGTGGCTAGGTTTAATAAGTTCATTTACATAAAGGATTAGGACATATGGAAAAGTAGCATGGCAGTTTACTGAGATATAAATAACATTAATTGAGAGGTCACAGGTATGCAAAACACTCCGTACACGCAAAAGAAAATCATGGAAAATGCAGAGACTTGCAACTTGCTCTTGGTTACATCAAGCTAAGCTGTAGGTACTAGCTGCCCTATACTTTTCTAAATGCAGCTCCTGATTTCAGTTCCCAGTACAGAATGCTACTTCATGACAGGTATGCACATAACCAGTCCCTATTTCTTAAAAAAAAAAAAAAAAATCCCAGTGGTTTATATCAACTAGCATCATAAACCAGCCAGAATTCAAAGAATCTGTAGGAAATTACTTTAAAACTGTCATCTAAATAAGAAGTAGGGTAGATAATTCTGTTTTGCCCAACAGCCTGATAACCTGCTCCTATAGCAACGTTACGCAGAGCTAAAAATATCTTACTTTGAGTTTTTTCAGTTTTCCATCTTTTTTATAAGCTTTGCTTAGTTCTGTCCCTTCTCCAAGATATTAAGCATACGCAAACAAAAGATTTGTCTGCATGCATACTCATTTAGACATAGCACAGTACACATACCACATTGAGATGTACAGGGGAACAGCAATGGTAACTCATCTGAAGTAATATACTGCTCTCTGACCTGGTTGTGCAAAGCCCTGTGTGAAGTGACTTGGCTTTAACTCTTACCTGAGATAGAGTGATCTGATAGAATTGCTGCAAAATACACCGAAGAAATATATAAGCACACAATGAAATATTTCTTCCACCTGGCCTTGCACAGTTTTGCTCTTGTGCAATCCAATTATCTCATTGCTATATTCAGATGGAGTGGGAATCTGGTTGAAATATGGGGCAGGAGCAGCTGGGCTTATGTAGTCAGTGGGAATGTTGTTGCTGTACATATTGACCTTATCCAAGCAATTCAATATGTAAAACTAAAGGCCAAGACATATAAGCATGAAGTATGAACATATCAGCAGCCATGTTCAAAAGGGATTAGCTTTTGGAAGGGCCAGTTCAGCTGTGTGCTGCTGCTGGCATCTGTTAAGAGCAGGGGAAAACACTCTTCATGTCTTGGTCTATGAGCCAGATATATCACTTCATTCATCCTTGCAGCGGGATGTTGATAACATCTGAAAGCAAACAAAGGTGATGATTTGGAGTGGCTGCTAGTAGGCAGTCATAGTTCTCTTTCCACTTACAATGCTCTGCTTTGGTTGGATCATTTCCCCGACAGACAAGATTGTAACTTGCCTTGGAAAAGTGGCCACGTTCGCTAATGATTACAAGTTGTGATCATAGTCCAAATGTAGATGAGGCTAAAACACCCCAAGAAATACAACCCAGCTAAATAAATGGGGGTTGTACAATCTTGATTCTTTTTGTCACCTTCTCACCTAAGGAAATACACGCTTAAGTAATTTCTTTTCCTCCAATGTTTATGGTAGATGAATGCCAGCAACTTTTAGCTATTCGGTTCTCTCTCTGGCTGGACTAGTTAGTTCCAGCCCATCACTGGCACAGGCTGAGAGGAGAGAGCTTCTAGCCCCTGCTGCTCCTCTTTGGCATTCAAGTCATTACCCACTCCTGAGTCAGCTAGCTTTAAAGTCAGAGTTCAATTTCATGCTCCTTGAGAAACATTACAAAAATTATCTTCACTTTACTGTAAATCTCTGCATCAAATTCCAGTTATTGTCAATCTATTAAATCTATTTCTAGTCCTTACTGCAGAATATTCATGTCTAAAAGAATTATTTAAATAAACTGTTTGCTAACTACCCAGTGGATTACAGGTAAAATTGCCCTATGACAACCCCAGCTCTGAGTTAGAGAGGTATGGCTGCAGAGGGCAGAGTATCTCACACCACCATGAGTCATTCGGGTTACTGCTGCCCACTATAAAAACTTTCTCTTTTCCACATCTCATGCAGTTTGTTCCTGAGGACACTTGATAAAAACAATCCTATTTCCATTGAAGTGAAGATACAGCATTTTCCTAACAGAGTATAAAATGAACAGAAAAGCAGCTTATTGTTCCCTGTCTGACTAAATTAATTGGATATTAGAATTAGAATCATGTTAAGTAATCTCTGTCAAATCCTATTAACTCCTTTGCTCTTCCATTCTATCTGCTGAATAATACAAAGCTTATAGTAGGGTTAATCCTTATACACCTCACGAGTGCAGCCAAAGTATTTTGTTTGTCAAGATAAAAGAGACCCTCAGGCTTCCCATCATCCACACCATAGGGAGAGCTCACCATCCTTCCCTGCCACCCTCAACAGTAACTAAGAACAGCAAACTGGAGATACTAAACTCTGCTGCCATCACTATTTTCACAGTTGTTCATGAATCAGGTTGAGAATTTAGATGCAAAAATATACCGAAAACCAAAGATACAGTTTCCTACAGCGGCTATAACTCAGTCCTTGGTATTTGGACATACATTGTAGAGTATAGACACAGTAATGCAAAACTCTTAAGCTACCCCTGGTTATGGTTCACTGGGGGAACCATAACTCTGGGTTTCCTGACTTTTGTGTTAAGATCTCAACCATAAATATTGCTTTAATGTAGTTTTGTGCAGTGGGTTTACATTGGCTTTGGGAGGTGCTCGTACGGAAACAGTAGAGAATTAGTGTGGTATGCTTATTAAATGAGTAATGCTTTTAGAATAATTCCTGGGGTGAAATCATGGCCCCAGTGAAGTCAACGAAGCCAGGGTTTCAACTCAGAAACATCTTATTTATTCAGGGAAGAAAGCAGCAAATGTCCTAGTGGTTTTGATCTTTATTATAGAGAAAAAAGTATCAGATCAGCTCCCTCCTTACAAATTAGAGCTCTAAAAGAGTAATCAATTTATTCTAAAGGAGTGATCAACTCCCTCAACCAGCAAATGTTTGCAGAGAGAGGTTGCCTTCACAGAAAAGCTTAGAGGTTATTTGGTTTATTTTGTTTTGCTTTGTTGTTTTCTACATTAAATACCCCAAAGTGTCTATTTTTTTTTCACAGAAAGTTATTTGCCAACTAAAATAATTTCTTACTTTAACTTTTCTCTTTTTATCACTAGATGACAGTAAAGTTAATGATCTTGTAGAGTATCAAGCAACAGAAAAAGGGTCCCCATTGAAAAACTTGGCAGAAAGGGTTCAGTCAATCATGATATTAATTTCAGTTGTTAATTTCTGCATGCTTTTTGCCTGATAGAATGAACATTTTCCTAGAGGATTGTTTTTTAGCTTATTGTGCTTTAGCTTGCATAAAACAGCCTACTTAATTATGCAAAATAAAAAAAAGAGAGAGAAATGGGCTGGTCATAAGGGGAGAAAATTCTTGTGTCCTGCAGTCTGTGACCAGCCAGAGGAATCCTCCGTTTATGCCAATCTGCCTTGTGTTTTCAGCTGGGAAAGACACTGTGCAAACTGATAGCAGATGGTAGAGCCGAAAATAGGTGCTTTACATGCTTGATTGAGAGCCAGCATTTTGTCATTTAGTTGTCTCACGTCATTGCACTGCGTTATGTTGTGCAATCGTGTGTGACATGCTGAAATCAGCCTTACCAACACAAGTATTTTCTGAAACAGGACTCTCGCCCTGATGCAGTAGGCAAGAACTTGGTGTGTTTACTGTTTACTGTTCTTGGAAAGGCTTCCTCCATTGGAAGCCACCCTCTGAGGAAAATTTCTGCCAGTTTATCCTGATGGGAAGGGCCAGTGGTGGCACTTGGAGAAATTTGTGTTCAAAGACTCTCAGGGGAAGAAATCCAAAGCTCTTGGCAAAGGCTGACATAGAGAGAGGCCTCTGAAGAGAGAGAGGGTGGTCCTTGCAGAGCAGTTGCAAGCTGTGCAAATCCACTGCCACCGGCTTGCCTTGCAAAATGAAAATGTTCCAGCTCCTTGCCAAAAAATGTCATGTGGCAGCACACTGACAACCTCTATTTTTAGCTGCAGAGGCAGCTATGAGTTCAGCTCTTTCTTCACTGAAGTAAGGCTCTTAGATTGCTCTGCCATGAGCATGAAATGGTGTGTATGTTGGTGAAGACTGAAGTCACATTATTCAGGGACTAAATGTCTGCCTTAGCGTATGGTAACTCTATTTTAAGCTGCTAAGATTTTTCATTCATGAATCTCAGATCCACCCATTTCCATGCTAGTGAGGTAATAGCTCATTTTAATTACTTTTCCTCACCTCAGCAAGAAAAAGAAGATAAAAGGAAAGGGCAGAAGACAGAGATCACTGCCTGTGCTCATCTATGACAGTCATCTTCTATGGCCTATTTCCATCATGCTGCATTTGCCTCTTTCTAGGCTTTTTAGAAAGTTCTTTTTATGGCAAAGAACAAATAAAAAACCTTAATAAAGCTAAGAACAGAAAAACAGGCCTTCAAAATATCTAGTTAAAAGCTAATGAATGCAGGTCATTAGCTTTGTGATACTTTATAGTTTAGGCTTGCTAAGCTTGTCTTACCCAGGAGTCTCTTCCTGTGGTGATGTTCTACTGGAGTGTGATCTCATCTTGTTCTGCTTTTCAAAATTCCTGCAGTCGGTGGATGCCATTCTCATAATCTCCATATTTACTCACATTCCCAAACCACATTAGATGTCTTCCCCCTTTTATTGTTGAGAGCTGCATCAGAAATCAAGAAGTATGTAGTTGAGACTGTAACACAAGTCAGGATAAGAAGCCTGACTGCAATGCTTCAGATGTCTTCTGTGAGTTTCTCTGGTAAGTAGTCTAGTTTCCTCTACGGTAAAAGCCAGCGGAAAATCACCCATTAGCTCATGTCAAGCGTTGGGACAACACAACATGAAATTATTAAACAAATCCTTATATTCCCCCCATCAAACCTGGTAATCAGTGCCACTGCTAGCTCAGTCCTGCTATAACTCCTGCTTCATTCCTCCTAGCTACTTGATAAATCTGCAAGGAGTTAGAGGAGGAGCAGGAAGGTAAGGTGGCTGGTATGTCCTGTTTGCTGTCGCCTCACAAAAATAAATGTAAACATTTTGGTTTCATTAAGCATTTTCAATGAAATAATTTCTTTTGACAAAAATATCTCATGGAATTATGGCAACTCAAAGCAGCTGAGGATGTTCTTCACAAAATGGTCAATAAAGGCCCATATTTACAGGCACAGAGGCTTAAGACGATATTTGATAGGCTTTGCTTTGCAGAACAAATATATTCATGGACATTTTACTTCCAAAAGAGGGGAGGATATGCCTGCTGCATTGCAACTGAAATGTAATATTTTCTAGAAATAAAGACTTGCTATGTTTTCCTAACTGTGTATTAAAATAACAAAAATTGTAAGCAGCAAGATATGGTGATTTAAATTTCCCAATTGAAAGTTGTTGCATGTATATCTGTAGTAGATGTTATGGTTAATTAAAGAAATAGAATCAAATGAACCTTAACATAAACCCTTAAGAGTATTACCATTAAAAAAAAAAGTCAGGAAAAGATCCTTGCTTAAAACATTGCAGTCTTTTGTGACATAGGTCTTTTTAGAGGGATTTTTATTTTTCATTCGACATGGTTTGATATTTACGATTTGTTATGCAGTTTAAATTCTAGTTTTTGTAATACTTAAGGTATAAGTATGCTTTTTGTTTAATTTTTAAATGACACTGCTTACTTATTGATTTCTGAGAGAACCTGGAAACAAAACAAAAATTAGAGAAGTCTTAAAGACTTGTTTACAACGTTTGTCGGATTTTTTAGGTTAGAAAATTAAAAACATATTGCACAAATGTTAAAGATAACACATAAATTACCTATGACATAGAAACATAAATCCCTCTATATGGTTCCAAATGGATTTTCCTTGAGATTTGCATCCAAAGAGCAGCAGTTTAGAATGGTACCTTATGGCATGATCACTCACTCCTGCTAACCTTTTCTGCAGGACATGACTTCATTGGAGAAGTAGGGCCAGCTTAGCTCCCTCCACACCTGGAAGGGAGCTCAGAGCCACTGCAAGAGATGCGGCCTTTCTGACATGCTTCTCCTAAAAGATTTTCAGGCATAGTCTGTTGAGGTCCAGAGATCTTAAAAGCAGGAGCCAAGAAACACAAAATTATTTAATAGGTTACAAGCTAGGCTTTCAATTGAGGCATGCATGCAGACCTTCCTCTAGCATAAATGTTCTTGCAGTCACCAGTTCCACGTTAACGAGAGCACATTTAGCCATTTGCTGTTTATTCCTTTTCTAACCTCTTGCATTAACATGTACCAATAACTTGTCCAGTATCTGTAGCTCCCATGGGACAAAGAACTGGTACAGGTCTGTGGAAACTACTGAAATCAATAGAGCTACTGCAGACCTGGGCAGGTTTATATGGAAAAGAAATCTTGCCCATACTTTATACAAGGGATCTTTGTTGCTGAAATCTGTGCCATAATTGTGGGTTTGTTTGTTTTTTTCAGCTTTCTTACTGGCAAGTGCACCACCATCCTGACCTCTCTCTCTTTCTTTCTTTTGGAGACTTTTTGCATAATAGAGAGGTATTTGGCAGAGATCTGCTTGCTTGCCTTTTTTTTTTTTTTTTTTTTTGAAGAAAAATGTTTTTTCCCTAGGGTACATTTGGTTGCTGAAGCAAATGTAATTCCAAAAAGGACTTTTTTTTCTTTAAGGATATTCACAAGTTTGATCAAACACAGGTTTTTATTTAAGAAGATAATATTTTTAATGCTGAGCTGAAATACCAAACATATTATTTACTAAGAGGCACCCTATTCTGTACAGAAAAGTGAATTTGCCCTCATAAAACTGTAGCGTAATAAACCATACTGTTAAAAGCAAAACAAAATGAGTATCATAGATCTGATGAAGGAAAAAATGCAGCTTGTATATTGCCAGAGTAGTAATTTTATCTCAGCACAGGGCTAGTGGCATTCACAGGCCTGCCTCTTCCCCTGTTTGCTTCAATAGTAACAAATGGGTGATTTCAAATAATATCTCAAAGGTCATCCACAGTTTGAAGGCCAAACAACTGCTGAAAATGAATTTGAACGATACCGTTGTCTTGGTGATGTTGTGGTTGAGGTACAGGTGATACTGTTCAGCTACACGGTGCATGGAAAAAACCTTTCAAAAAAACTACTTCTATTTCTCTGCCACACAAACAGTCTGTAAACTTGCAAAATCTGATTCTGAGGTAATGATGAAAAGTGAAATTCAGGTTGTTTCCTACAGTGCACAACTCAAGACCAAAAAGCTTTAATCCCTCCAAAATCCAAGCGGATGATTCAATCAGCTCCAACAGCCCTCCAGGACTGGTAATACTCAGCTCAGTAGATGTAGCTCATTTTGAAACACAGTGTTCCTGGTGGCTGTGTTTAAGCTCCCTGGCATACAGCGAAGCACTTTCCAAAGGATCACATAGAAAGCTTAGCTTCTGTGCAGGCAACATCATCGGTTGAATCTGTGCAAGATGGGGTCTCACCTCAGCCTTATTACGGCTATTTGGTAGGTGGCCTTTGGTGCAGCTCCTGCACTTGAACAGCAGGAAGCACAGTACAAAGCAAAGCAGATGTTGTTGCATTGTTGATGGTCCTAATCCATGCTTAGGTTTTAATATATTGTAGACATTGTCATTTCAAAGCACCCTTAGGCTCCAATCAATGCTCAGCATCAATGGGAACTTCACGACAAGAAATTGTTGGTAAAAAAAAATAGGATGGCAAAAAAAGGAGTGGCAAAACCAGGGCATTCAGAGACCAGAGACAGATCTGTACCTTCTCTGCTGATGTCAGAAGAGCATCAAGCAGAAAAGGATCTCAGACAGAACAACAGACAATCCTCATCTCCCTCACCAGGTATATGTGGGATATTTAATCACATCTCACTCTCTCCCCTGGAAGGATGAAAGGGACCCTCCACAGGCATCTCCAATGGTCAAAATATCAACAAATATGAAGCCGTGACATACAAATTGCTCATGGTTATTTTCTACTATTTGAGATACCTGCTCAAAGAAACTCTTGTACCCTCTGGTGTGAAATTCTAAAATGAAATTCCAGTGGAGAAATTCTAAATCCAGGAGGGAAGCTGCAGTGAGCACCATTTCAGTCCAACACGGACAGTGATGAACTTAAAGTATCTCTTCATTGCTTTAAGGAGACTGCAGGGGAGTCTGAACAAGCTAACCCAAATTCAACTCCCAAACCTGACGAACTTCAACTACTGTTGTTAGTAACATCCAGATAAAAAACAAACAAACAAACAAAACCCAAAACAACAACAAAATCCACAAAAACCCCACAATCTTCTTACCTATTAGGTACAGAGACTTGTTTTCACCCTCCTCCGCTCCATGTGCTTTCTTAACTCACAATATTTATATCTTCAATTGCCTGCTTCAGAGAGTACACCAAGTAATGTATATATTTTTCTAAAATGTGAAGGAGATGAGAATGCAAGAGCTTTGGTTCAGATTGGTATCTACCTTTTGACTCATACAAAAGGAGGAAACAGGACATCAGGTTCTCCTGGTGCTCCCTGTCATATCACATCATCATAACACAATGGCAAAGTCTGGAAATGGCATATAACCAAACATTCATAATGGAACTGTTTCCTTTCACAGTAAGACACAAAACTGGTGAAATAGCGAAACAGAGCTCTAATGAGGTCTGGTTTGCAACACTGAAACTGGTGTTCATGGATCTTGGAAAAGAAGGAAAACTTTGCTTTCAACGTTTTGAAAAAGTGGCAATCTTAAATCAACTCTGCTAGTTTTGTCTGAGAGTTGGTGTGGATTTACTCAAATAATTTTATCCAAATTTGGTTGGTTGGTCAAGGAGATCTTAAAGTTAAAAATCAGATAATCTAGTAAAACAAAATAAAAGGCTTAATTAGTGATGGTAGCTCTGGCCTCATAAGAAAATAATGTGATGGATTTGGAACACAGATCAGAGCACTAGCTCCACAGAAGTGTTACTCCAGCCACAGAAGGTCTTAAATACACCTTTGAAAATATATAATATAATGCCAGATGGTAGAGTCACATCTGAGCTTTTCAGGGCATTCAGTATGCGATTAAAGTTAGGTAATCTTAGGAAAAAGAGTAAAGTTGCTAAGGACCTGCCATTATAGCTAATGTGAGTACTGATAAATTGATGCTTGATCTTATTCAGAAAAACTCTTGGTGGGTGGCATTTCTGTGAAACAGGTGTTAACAGGAATAGCCCAGTTTCAGGTCATGTTTTTAAGCTGAAAATGTAATTCTTTCTAGTACTTTAATCAAATAACATTAATGTAAAGCATTAGTTTGTCTAACTAATAGCCAAATTTCTGAATTCTTTTGTTATAGCCAAAATGTCATCCAGCTCTGAATCAAAATCTGGGCAGTTTGACTCTTGAACACAACCAGTTCCTGGCTGGACAATTCAGCTGCATCTAAACTTTCTTGAAAGCCTTGGTTAGGCACTGGAACAGGCTTCCCAGTGAGGTGGTGGAGTCAGTATCCCTGGAGGTGTTTAAAAAACAAGTAGATACAGCACTTGAGGCTATGGTCTAGAGGTTAGGGATGCTGGGATGAAGTTTGCACTAGATGATCCTACAGGTCCTTTCCAACCATAGTGATTCTATGATTCTTACGTGGGTGGTGGCTAATGGGTTCATATGCCATGCAATTTGAGGTGTTCTAGGGTATGTGAAACACACAAATAGGGGAGGTAAAGGTTACACATGCCCCACAGGAGGCCTTTGATTTCCTAGGCTGGTTAGGAGGTCAGTCAGGACATCCTGGAGTATATTAAATGCTATGATTTAAATAACACCTATGCATGGACAGATGAATTCAGTGACTTATCAACCACATCTCTCTTTAGACTCCATAGACTGTACTGATAGATAATTCTCCACTGATCAGATTGGAATCCAGATACCTAGCCCACATGCAGATACATAGCTAAACGCAGAAGCCTTAAGCCTCTAGGAGCCTTGGTCCTACCCAAGCTTTTGGGTTGCAAAGTTTAAAAAGACACATTCATCTCTGACTGCCTAGGCATTCATGGTCCTTTGCATGGGTCCTCTATAGGTAGACTCCTGGGTTGCAGAATTTATAGAATTGACCAGATTGGAAAAGACTTGTAAGATATCTAGTCTAACCCTTAACACTGACAAGACCTTGACTAAACCATATCCCTAAGCACTACATCTACATGACTCTTAAATATCAGAAAAAAAAAAAAAAATCAAGTCATTCCAATGCCTGATAACCCTTTCAGTAAAGAAATTCTTCCTAGTATCCAATCTAAACTTCCCTTGGCACATTATACCCCATATCGGTTCCCTAACAAATAAATCCCACAAACATAAACACAGAGGTGGCAGAGTCAGGTGGCAAACAGCTGTCCATCAAAAGGTAAACATCTGCTCAGGTGTGCACTAGGGAACAATGTGGGTTGAGATCCCAGATTCTTCCCCTTCCCATGGGCCTTGAAGATAGCCTAAGCCTATGTCTGAACAATAAAGTGCATCCACATGTTGTGAAGAGTCTCCACATGGATGCAAGCCCAAGCACACTCTTGTTTCCCAAGATTATTTATTCCTCTATCCCAGAAAGCCACTGGTTACATCCAATACTGTGGAGTGGAGAGAAAATCTATGAAAAGCAGACAGACTGCTATGGCATGAGGGTGACCATGAAGCATATCCTTGTTCACCATGTCAGTGGTACAAAAGAGGACAAAGGAGCTGCCTGGAAAAAACAAAACAAAAACACTTCAAGAGGAGACATCATGAAGACCATGCCAAGTGGTTTTATGT
Organism: Baryphthengus martii; assembly: GCA_013396935.1. NCBI lineage: Eukaryota > Metazoa > Chordata > Aves > Coraciiformes > Momotidae > Baryphthengus > Baryphthengus martii. The sequence goes on from VWZK01000440.1 coordinate 42,401, forward strand.
TGTCCAAGTTAAAATTGCCAAAACAGTTACCCTGTTATAAAACTCAAATAAACACCAGGAAATAGCACCTATATTTTGCAAGTAACAGTGAAAGGTAACAGCTATATTGACTAATAGGGATGCAGGTATGGATACACCTTTCACAACAATAGTAGAATTTTCCAAGTCATCCATTTAAAAAAAGAAGAAATGAAAAGAATGAACTGTTTTGTCTTTATCCTTCCTTGCCCATGGGTCAGGAAGGAACTAATGAGAAACCATCACTGGACAAGGAAATTACTTGACAGCGTGTTATTTATTTAGTGCCCCTGCCTCCCTGCCGCTTAGCTTGTAAACAATTGCAAGCACAGGCTGATCAGCAACACAGGCACTGAATGTCAACTCCACAGCCCAGAGGTGGGGTATAAATACGTTTAAAAGAAATGTCTGTTTCGATCCTCAGCAGGTGTTCTTCACAGTAGCTCCATTAAGGGGCTCACTAATGCCTTATTAAGCCTCCCTACGTGCATAATCCCGATGTGGACTTGATTGATTGATTGATTGATTGATTGATTTTCTGGGCTTATCCCATGAAGTCACAACGTGTTGCAGTTCTTTCATACAACCCTAACATTTTTGTGATTCATTAGTAGTAAACACAGTTATAGAAGTTATAGTTTAGGGCATGAAAAGCAATTTGGGAGGATTATCTGTTTATTTTTCAATCTGTTTTTAATGAGATGTTTATAAAAGCCCTTGATATGAATTTCCCCCATGACTTCCATGCAAATGTGCCAAATATGTAGCTAGGAATTTTTATTTCTTTCTTTCCTTAATAGAAAACTTATTTTTCAATGTGCAAACAGTACAGTTGTTCTTACACTGTTTTTTCGCTTAAAAGGCATTTCAGCTTTTCTCCAGAAAATCAATAAATATTAAAAATCTTCCTTTTAACATTTCAAAATATCATTATGTTTTTAGAGAGAAAAAGGGAAAAAAAGAGGATTTCCTCCCACTCTAGCAAATAAAACTAAGTTGTTTTATTTTTAAAGGTTTGAAGTGGCTATGCCTCCCACCTCCAGTAAGATTTCTTAGATATCTAGATGAGTTTCTCTGGACATGCCTAGAATATATTAGTCTCAGCAATGCTGAGCAGCTTGGCACCAGTGTCAGTGATATCAGGACCATTTCCAAGACTACTCTGCAGGATCTGGCCAACTGGATGGTCTCAGAGCACACCCTGGATTGGTCCCTGCACAGCACAGAGAACCTGGTACAGCTGCTACCTCACCTCTTATCACTTAAAGCCCCACTTACCTGTGATATGGGAAAGTTTTTCCAGCTCTGTTTCATTCCGGCTCTACACTATCCAAGGTTATAGTCCTGTCTGTCTATTCTCCTCAAGCTGTTAGACCTTTCATTGACTAAGGAATCAATTGGCTGTCAAAGAAGGGACAGGCAAAGCCTTAGCTTCAAGATCAGTGGTTGGGACAAACACTTGAGACAGGGGAAACATATAATGACTTGTTCTGACTGATACTCACCACCAATAGATTCCCTAATTATTGCATTAAAACCACAGCAGATTCAATGGGAGAAATTAGGAGATCCCTATCAGAATGTCCTTGATTTGTGGCATTTGGAGAACTGGTCACGGTGGAAGGAAATTTAGCTTTACTCCTATGCCGATGGAGGGCCAGGATGGAGTGGACTCTACTGATCTTTGCTGTCGTCACCTCCCAATGGGTAGTGGGAGCTTATAGCCTCAGCCAGGATCAGAGACAGGCATGTGCTCCACACGCAGCACAAAGGACCAAGCCGTTGAGATGGGAAGTCTCTTCAGAAAGGCCAAGTTTCACTATGCTCTCTCCTGGTGGAGCCTCAACCCCAGTCACCATGTAGTGAGGCTGCTTTCACCACAGATCAAGACTCCAGTTTCCTGGATCCAGCAGGTCTCTAGTTGTCCTCAAAATGTATAGGGCTACTGCCAAACCCTTCTCCTGGTTTTCCACAGTCTTCTGCAAGCAGGAGAGCAAACTGGGTGCCATGTTGCAGCTGCTTCAACCACACTCCTGTCACCTCTGTGCCTCACTCCGTGCAGCTACGTGCTACCTCGTACGCCTCTCTGAATAAACGATTCTACAGTCTAGCGGTATAAGGATGTCAGTCAGCCTGCATCTCTAGAATTTGCAGATATCCCTCAACATTTTTATTCCTTGAGGCATTGCAGCATATTTAATGAAATCTGCAAACTTGTCAGCTCCCCAAGCCTCCCTAATTAGGCACTTGTGATATGACAAGCTTCTTAACAATATTATTTCTTTTTCTTGAGACATAACAAGGGAAGGTTATGTTTCGCTCCGTGCAGAAACCAGTAGCATGATGGATGAAACTTTAGGAAATACTATACTCACTGGTTGTTTAAGTTTTAATACAAAACATACTTGTGTCTGGGTTGGACCTGAGTTTTTCAGCAACCTGAATTTCTGTAGGGATATTTTAATTTCCTTCCTTTGATGCAATTAGTTTTTAAAATATCTCAGCTTTTTTCTTTTGCTGGGGAAGAAAAATCATTTTAGTTCATACAGTTCCTCTTGATAATGCACTAAAATGTAAGAGGGAAGCCCTCTCTTCTACTTGTGGCGTTACCTCCAATAAAAGCAAAAAATCCCAAATCAATTCAATTAGCTTGCTAGCCGCATAGATGAGCATGCACACAATAACCAAAGAGGAAAGAGGAGAGAGCAGGTACCAAGAGGAGGAGAAAACCACCCTCAAAGGTGGCATCCTCTGCACTGTATTCCTGTGAGGATAGCAGGAATTCCCCGCCTCTCCCACTGCTCCTTCTTCTGCCCCCAGAGCATGGTGCTGGCCCGGGGTGCTGGGATCCACCTTGGTGGCACTTCCCTCAGCAGCTTAAATTTAGAACAAAGTGATGCTTTCTTCAAACTAAGGGAAATGGTGATTTTCCCTGCAGCATTCACTGTCTTTAAGACCTGTTCAATAGAATGTAATCCAACCATACTTGGAAATTTCCTGGGATTGACTCAATCTTCAACATTCAGTCTCGGAAAAGGCAATGAAAACAGCTACAGCATCTGAACCATAACCCCTCAGTAAAGTCTGGGAGTAACGTAGAGCTGCTTCATTCTTACTACACTGAGTGTCTCCAGCAGTGCCAAGGAACCTAGCAATACTCTTCCAGTCACCTCTGTTACAGCCTTGTCAGGACTTCAAGCATCTGGGCATTACCTTTACCGTGGTACTAAGCTGCTGTTATGACTAACAGCTTTTTCTAATAGTATTTTAAGCTCAGTCAAAGTAATAGTCTCAGGAAAAATATGAGCAAACAAAAAGTTAATCACATTTCTCAAAACTCCCTCCCCCAAAATATGAAACTTTTTAGATGATGAATATTAGAACTTCACTTTACACCTGTGGCAACCTTAAAACCGGGAGGTACTAGGAGATGGCTTCTCCTACATTATTCTGTGGGTGAAGAGATATATCCCCACCAAATTTAGATAGATAGATAGATAGATAGATAGATAGATAGATAGATAGATAGATAGATAGATAGATAGACAGACAGACAGGAATTGCAGGAAACCTAACACTTTTCAATACACACTAATGAAACACCAGCCAAACCAATCTAGTTATGCAACAGTACTTGGTTTCTCTCCTCTGTAGCACCTTACGCCAAGGAAGGATTATAGCAACAGCAATTTGTTTCAGATTTACTCTGTCAGATCAGCTGCTGATAGCTTCAGACCACCCTAATCTGGGAGAGAAAATGAAGCTATCTGTTGACAGAAGAGCCATTGGTGATTTTCTTGAGGCACTTCATTATTTATATAAAACTATTAAGGAAGCGAGGTGGGGGTGGTGGCGGGAGAGGCTGTGATACGAGTTTAAATTGTTTTTTAAAAAGATAACCAGAATGACTTCAGATTTACAACTCCATCTCAGTTTTCCTCACAAGATATTGCAATCTTCCTGACTTGGATGAAATGCAAGTCTAAACACCAATTATGACCACAGTTCCTGCTACTGCAAAATATTTGGATTCTTCTCATAGAACACTAAACAGTGGCTTAACTTTGGGAGCTGTAAATAAATGAACTGCATTTTGAAACAAACCCCAGAGTTTACATCACCTTAACTATAAACTGTAAATTAGGTGCAATGGAAATTACATTAGTTCTTATATGCTACTTAGAGGTAAGGCTTTCAAAGGTTTCTAAGGAACTTAAATATCCAGTTCCTATTTATTTTGATAGAAAGCTACACTCAGCTGCCTCAGGTAGTTTCAAAAACTTCATCTTAACAGGCTGCATTATAAACCCTAAATCTATTAGATCCTTGGAGAGATTCTCATTGAGTTTAGGAGAATCGAATCACGCTTTCATCACATTTCCAGGCAAGGGTTCTCCTCCTTGGGCATCAGGGTCTGCAGCATAGTGGCAGCACCCAAATGCTTCCCTAATTGCAGTTCCCTAATCTGCTATTGCAACTGGTTTTCCCTAGAAGCAGAGTAAAAAAGGCCACTGTAGTGCACAAACATAGAAAGGCCACTTGTGACTCCTGCACCCACCTGAAGAATCTATAAATTTGCAAACTTTCCTTGTTGAAGAAGCTGGCAGCTGCTGTAGCCTCTTCATGTGCCTGAAGACAGCAACCTAGGCCATTTTGTCAGATAACTCTAATGTCAGGAGAGACACCCAGAGGAGAGCATTACATTATTTTATACCAAGGTTGGCAAGACTGTCAAACAGCTTACGTCAATGGCAAAGCTCCCATTGCCTATAGTAGTGCCAAACTTCCCCTTGCCAGAGCGCTGGGAGAATTGCAAACCCCCAAGCACCACAGGTTCCCTCAACGGCTCAGGCCCATCTCTGCATCTTCTTACTGTAACCTCTGACCAACACAGAAAGGGCACATCCTCAGATCTGAGAAATGCTGACACACCATAGATGTTTCACCTCAGGACTTTCAACCCGGAACTAAGTCCTGGCTGAGCAGTGTGTCCATTAGCTACAGCATCATTTGAGGGAACTAGTTAATTCACCATCTTTGTAGGAGTGGGCTCTTTTTCCACAGGACTCATAGAAAGCAAAAGTTAAACTGAAGTTTCATTCACACACAGGATTTAAGTTTGCTTTTTCATCATAGGAACAATGCTGTTTGAGAGTATAGATGACATATTGCAAAAATGAGAAAATAACCAAAGGTAATTTTAAACCAAACACAAAATTATATTAGTTGCACTTGAATTTAAAGCCAAATTTTGGATTAGGGCTCCATTTATTGGCAATTCTGGGAAAAGGTTTCAGTATAATCCCCAGTTAATGAAACCTTTGCTAGTGAATTTCCTTTGTCAACACTGCATTTAATGTGAGAAGTGCTTATACCTGCTAGATCATCAAAACCTGCAAAGCTAATAGACTCACTGGAATGTAAAAAACAGGGAGGATTTTCATAAAACTTTAATAAGAGATTTTGGCCTAGAATGGTGTAGGGTGATTCCTTTAAAAACAACTCTACTATTACTATTCTCCAGTTTCCAAATACTTTTTTGCCATGAAAATTGACAGACAGCTATGCTAAAAAAAAAATATATATATTGTAAAGTATTTCTTGGAAATGTTGCACACGAAAAAAATCAATTGTAAAATCCCTAGAAACCTAGCCAAGCTGAGCCTGAGCTTTAGATTCTGTTGGTCTTGTGCAGTGCTTAGAGAGTTGGACAGATGCCAAGACCCAAATAAACTGGACAGAAAGAAAGGCAAACTTGACCACTGCTAGCAAGCAGCAAGAGGAGGGTTGGTTTAGTTCACCGAAATGCTGAGCTCCCCTGCTACAGTGCCAGGTTTCTCTCAGAGTCAGGACACATAGTGACTGACAGGAGCATGACAGAGAGGAGAGCTAATCTGATCTCCACCCAGCACATCCGTCCTACCCCACCACAGGGGCAGTCTGGATTTAGCCGGGTAGGGATATCAGCACTGGAGACATTTTAGAAAAGCTACTTTTAATGAAAGAGCTGTAGGGTGGTGTTTTCCTGCATATTTTTGTGAGACTTCTGTGCCAAAGGTGAAGTTGTTGATTCTGCTTGTATGTCACTCAGAAATACTCAGGGGCTATCTCTTGCTGGCATTATTGCTTATGGTACAGGAGAAGTATTTCCTTTTCCAGGAACTCAAAGTAAAAATGCTTTTGAACACAACACCATGATTCTTTTCTCCGCAACTTGGAAAACTGCAATTTTGCAGTCGGTCCCCACACTACTTTGTTTCCCTTTGTCCAATGAAATGCCTCTTGTACTGTAGTGTCATTATCGTAACTGCTTATCCACCTGAACTTTATACAGGTACTACCTTCCTCCTTCTCCTGTATGAGGCCATCTGCTACAAGGACCTGAGATCCAACAATGAGAGAGACTTTTAAAGAATCCTTCCCGCTCCATGTAGCATGTGCTGAGACAGGACTTTGGAAATTCAATTAATGCTTCCATGAACACAAGTAATGTGTGAACGTGCCTGTGGCTGTGTACTTCCCTATGAAACCTTAGAACTAGGATTAAAGTGACTTTCAGGTCAAGCTGGATGACTGCACTAAAAAAGACACGCTTTATTTTTCCTTTAAAATTTTAAACTCTTAATTTCAACCATGTTGACTTTGTGTTCACAAAAACAGCAATGCTCATGGAAAGAGTATTAAAAATATTTTTGAATACTTGGGAAAAGCAAATTTTGAAGTTCTACAAAAAAATATTTGCAGTGGAAATCTCATTCCCCTCATCCAGTCAGGAAACAGAAATACACCATATGCACAGCACAGCCATTACAGCTGTTTGAAGTGTGCCAAGAACTACTCATAAATTAACTACAGACATAGAATTTTGTAAATAAGTTTGATGAATAACTAATCAAAATCTTCTCAATGGCAACTCAACTGAAAAAAAGAAGTGGAAATATTTGTTGGAAAATAACGTACTACAGACTGCATCTCTAACTTAACTGCCCAGTTATCTGAACAACTGTGTTACTTTCTGCCAAACGTAGCCTGGCTAACTGGTAAGAAAAACTTTTGCTTTATTTTTTTTCCATTTCACTTGCCTTATTGCTAGCTGAGTTTCTCACGACAGTGCTGCCTGAGTGGCATCTATGGGACCGCACAACGAAAATCCTAGGAAAACAGGGGAACTGTTCCCTGCCAAAACCATATCCCTGGGTACAATCCTACATCAGCACACAGACCTTGTCTTGATTTCTTGCAAAATTCCCTTCTCACATTTATGCTTAAAGTCTCCATTTTTAAAAACACCTATACACATGCTTAAGTTCCTCTCTGTTTGAAAAGTATCTTAATGCGGTACAGACCTGTGATTGACATTAAGCATACCATAAGATTGCTTTTCTATAAAAATGCTTTCCTAAATTTGAGTTTAAGCACCCAGTTACCAGACAGAAAACCAGATTAATAATCTTTTCTACTTCCAGCTTATTATCATTATAACCACAAAGTGCTGTATTGTCTAATACTGTACAACTAATCATATCCTGAAAAAAAATCTTATCTGTAGATTGATATCAAACATTAGGTGAGTAGAAGTCCAAAGCAGGATATTTGAAGTTGGGATTACACCTGAGCATAGCATCACCCTTGTCTTCGTTTTTCTAGCCATCGGTGGAAGAAATGCAAGCAAAACAAACTTCATATATACTCCTTGAAATATGGACTCATCCAAACTCCCACTGAAGCCACTTTGCTGTTGATGAATTAGGAGGTTGAATTCCTCTTCAAAAGCATCACTCTCCTTATTGGTAAGGAGAAATCAGCACTACACCTGCCAGCAGCCAGTAAGCAAGGTTAAAGGAAAATTATTAACTGTTTGAATTGTTCTGAAATCCCAAAATTTTCTAAGTGCAAAAGTTTTCTTCCTTTCCCATGTAAGTAAAGCTCTCTGTGATGCAGTACGGTTACTTTGAAGATTTTCTATAGGCTGAAAGTTCAGCAATTGTGTAAAAGGGCCCAAGCACACTACTGCACAACCAAGGATGACAACTTTGGCTACAAATGCAGTCGTGACTGAGTGGCAAAGAGAAGGAAATACACAAACAGAATCATAAATAACAAATCTCAGACATAGATATAGTAAGTTATACACACTACAAAGTGTGGAAAATTGATAAAAGAAAGCCAAAGATATTCAGTTGATCAGGCTGGCAATAAAAAAAAAAATCATAATAAACGCAAAAGTAAACATTATGCAAAATGAGATGGCAGGCATTAGAATATGCAACAAAAGTGTTGAAAAAGCAAAATAAATAATTTTTTTTCGTATTTTAAAGACCCAGAAAGATGTGACACTTTCCAGTGTATTCGTAACTCTGAACATCTCCTATGGAGGAATATTTTACCCCTAGGTGGATTGTACTTCTTTTCTTAAAGAAGACATTTTATATGGCCACATGTGAATGGATACATCTAACAAAAAAAAGGGGGGGGGGGAGGTGGTTTGGGAGTCACAGTCCTGGAAGAAACCGATGCTCACAAGAACTGAGGGGTCAGTATGGCTGACTCTATGTGGCTCACATTAGAGCCACAGCACGAGCTCTCAGCCTGATTTTCTAGTAAAAGGGGTCAATATCAGGGTGCAGCATGACAGGGTAAATAAAAAAAAATGCAAAGGAGAATGTAAAGCCACCAAGGCTTCACCTCAAATGTAGAGAGTAGGAGTAGAGAGTCCCAAGCTCTCTCCAAAAGCAACCATGCCCCACCAGGATGGTGAGCTGACATCGGGGCCTCCATCTCCTACTTCTTGCTGCGGGCAGGGACTTCATACAGGGACAGAAGACACTGGGGTCCAGGAGTACCATGCTACGTGCTGTACCAGTTTGCAACAAAGATAAATTAACTCTCCCATAAAGGTCATGATCCAGATACTGTCCTTATATTGCTTTGAAATACTTAGCAGCCAGTAATTTCATTGCATTCCTAGAACCTATAAATCCACTCGTACCTAAAAGAGATGTTTGGGTACCCAGGTCCTGCTCTCTACTCACAGGTTTCCTCTGCTTCCCCTGAAAGAGGCTCCTCTGGTCTAGTGTCTTTTTGGCTGAGTGGACAGACTCTTTGATTTACTTTCTGAACACTGGAATTTATTGTGAATTGCAATGATTCAGACCTCAGCACTTGATATGTTTATGACATTTTAAAATATTAAGAAATATAATAGTCACAAGTATAACATAAATAAATTTAAATATAATAAACTCCTCCTGCTTCCAGCCAACACAAACTATGAAATGAGAAACTTTCATGACTGTCTGCCTGAGGAAAAAGAGACTAAATACAGTTATACACACATGGAAGCCAAGGGATTTCTCCATCCTGGGAAATGTCTTGAGGCTTAACCCCATATATGAAGAAAAGTTTTTTGCTGTTGATTTAAAGCACTCTTCCTAAGGGCCCTTATTCAGAAGCCCATCATAGATGACCTGTCTGAAGGAAAGCACACCCCTAGACTCAGCAAACAGCTGCTCAAGACTTGGCCAAGGAGGGGCCTTTCCTAAGCCCAGCTGACTAGCATTTCCCCTGCTCTTTTGGTATTCCCCATATTTGTGTCTCTCTGCCCATTTTCTATTCTGACTGGAGACTCTCCACAGCAGCTACAGCACCCTGTTTTATGTTGGCATCGCTGTTAGCGCCCCACAACTAAGACCTGCGACCACGCTTTCCAGATGCTATCATAAGACTGGAAAGAAATCCGCAGCTGTAGTACTGCTACCACCACATGCAGGCAAGAAATCTAAAGAACAAAATGAGTATAACTCAGATATCGGCTATTTCAGAGGCATGTTACAAATATTTAAAGGACCCGCCATGTGTCCGAGAGAGAAATTATAAAGAAAGCTACACAACATTATACCAGTGGATAAGGAAGGGGAATGCTACAGCTAAAACTGGGGGAAAAAAGACTTCTCAGAAAGCCAAGATATTAGTGTACAAAAGAATTTCCTAGGGAAGTAATACTGCCTTCAGCATTTAGGCTGCTAAGCACTGCATCAGACAAACCCATTGATAAATATATAATAATGAATAATCTTGTACTGTCAAAAAAACAGATAGATGATGCAGAATATTCCTCCTCCAGAGTCAATAAATGCAAACAGCTATCTCTTTTTTCCTTTTACACATCATATGATAGGAATCTCATTCTCCTTTGAATGTAGTAATTTTTCAGAAATATTGTTCAAATAGTCCAGAAGTATTTTCAGCATAGAAGTTGCCTGCTAATGGTTCATATTGACCAATCTATGTTCAAACATAGCAACAAATTTTTTTGGCCCTGCTTCTATTTGAGGAAAACATTTTACACTGAGAAAAATAACAAATAAGACATAATTATTCTTGCTTAGCTAAACACTCCATCAGGTTTTTTACCCTTATATTCATGAAACTTGCAAGAGTCACTGACATTTACATACATAATTTTAAGGCATACTTTGTCCGAAGGACAGAAGAAAAAGGATCCTGTCTTTTTACATGACATCAGTCAGACTTGAATTTACTTTAAATTCTAATTTTCACTTTCTGTAGTAATGATTGTTTCCATCACGGAGAATTTAATAAAAAACATCTCAATAGCTGCAGTCACGTCAACAAGATACGGGAAAACAGCATTAAACCATGTATTTTCTGACTTGAATATTGACATTTGAATATTCTCATTTAAATTTATATAGTGCACACTTGATTGTAGTTAAATCATTATTAAGCTCTTCTCAAAAAATCTAGTATTGATGTTTGGCATGAACAATTTCACCATTAGACTAAACAGTCTTAAGCTTGCCCACAAGCACAAGACTAGCACAAACCTTTTGCCAACCTGTCAAATCCTCTGAAAGGGCCAGGCTTCTGCACTGCAACCTGTGTATCATGGTATTACACCATGTTTGAGTACTTTTAATTTTTTTTGGCTTTAAAACAAATAAAAACCAACAAAGAACAATGGTTTATTACTTTGAAAAATGAAAGTTTTTATTACTAAAACACCTTCGTGAAATCCTCAAGCCCTTGAGTTCAAGTTCAATGACCTGACCTAACTCTCAAAGCTAAGAATATTCTCACAAACACCCAAAGAAACCATTTGTGTGTCTGGTTGAAAAGAACCCATTTAGGAGAGTGAAACCTAAGTCAAATTCGTTTTCTTCTCTGGTGAGAAGAAGAAATGAATTCTCACATCCCTTTCTCCCGGCACATAAAAGTACGTCAATAAATTCTCATCCCTTTATTTTGTGGAAGTACAAAAAATTGTTAATAGGTGAGTTTCCCATTTACATTCAGGGTTGTATAGTGGCCCCATTCTGTTTCATGTAGCTGTTACAATACTGAATCAAGTCATTGTCCACTATTTACTGTTTCAGAAAGAGCATGAAGTATTGCCCAGTTCTTCTAAATAAGGCTACTTCGCAGAAGTGTCTTAAAATAAAAAAAAATAAATAGGAACAGAACCTGGCAAATATCTGTGAAACCTGCAGAATCTCAAGAAGACTTCAGAATATAATTATTTTCTTTCTTCTACTGTAGATTTTTCTAAAATCAAAAACTGGGGAGCTTCTAATGTAGAAGCACATTCTCAGCAAAGATGACTTCACATTACAACAAAGAATACATCTAAATATTGATAAAAATGACAAAATTTGTTAACAATTGCTACATAAAATTTCTTCTTTGTGGAGAACGGATCTTCAAAAGAAAACAACTTGCATATAAAGTATTTTTACCTAGCTAAAATAGAAGGTAAAAAAAGTCATTTTTCATTACAGCTGCTATGTTTATTAAGGACCAGCCTCTCTACCACTTTGGTCCCATCAGGTAGTACCCAAATTCCTTAAGTAATCCCACTGAATCCAATGGGAAAGCTCACAGAGTAAGGTACAACTATTGTGATTAACAGTGGCAGAATCTGACCTTAAGGTCATTTTAATAAGCATTCTGGTGACTTGCTATTTCCTAAGGACCCCTTTTCATAATACGTTCCATAAAAATAAGTCCTACAAAGATATGATTTCTCCTGTTTCAATATTCCAGACATTTGGAAACCCTAGTGAGAACAAAACACCGACTGCTTGTCACAGTGATGGAAAAGCCCAGCAGAGTAACTGTACGCTGAGGGCCACGGAAGTGACAACATTAAACTGTCCCGTGTGGGTCTATCCTGGAACTTTCCTGGCTTTTCACACCTGACAAACCAAGACTACAGGTCTGACATTGTCCTCCTGGCCTGAACATCATAAAATTTCCTACCTGATAAGCAGGTACTTGTATTAAGGAAAAGGGAATGATAAAAACTAAAAGTGAGGAAACTTCATTAGACCATTTTGTTCACCATCATCCCAGGCAAAGATTATTCCCTGGCACGGGGATATTCTTCAGTACTTTATCTAGCCTGGTTTAAAGCCTCTAATGGTAGAAGGAATATAGGCTAAGACTGAGCAAGTTTGGCAAAACTGCGTGGAACTTTCATTATCCCAGCCGCAAGACAAAGAGTATTAGTCTAAAAGTATTGTATTTTTAAGAGGACAAAACCCACTGACATTTTAAGCACTAGATTCACTTCAGCTAACATGAGCCCTCAGCACGGCTACAGCTGTACTAGGGCCACGAACACCACACATACCTTCAGGACCAGAGCTGTGCGGGGGGGTGGCCACACAGATTGCCGAGTGGGATTTGCTTTTATGTGTGCACTGGGATGAAGGAGTTAGGTAAAGCCTTTAGAAAAGCACAAAAGAGGTGTTTAATCTTCGATATCAGGAAGCAAAGAGGACATTAAAAAAACACACTTAGCTGCCAAACAAGCCGCAAGGCTGCATCACCAAGGTACTAGCTCAACTGGCAGCCGGAGAAGCGATGAAGCTGCATCTGCTATGAAGCTCTTCTAAAGCAAGCAAAGGCTCATAACATGGAGACTTATTTCCAGCTCAGTGTTACCCTACCAGGTGGAAATACATGCTGTTGGCTTTGTCAGGGCAAAAAGTTCCCAAGTCCCTAACTTAGGGACTGCTGCAGGGAATGAACTGCACGATCTCAGAGCCCCTTCTGCCCTTGCAGCTTCTCATTGCTGATGGACGGCTCCTGCATCCAGCAGGCTCTGCTGGGTCCAGTACCCACAATGGAGGACACCCACAGGATGTTAAATACAAGTCCCAAACATAATCGTTCCCCTCCGGTATCTTTACTGATGTGTCTAAGCCTAAATGCTGAAGTTTTAATTTGCTCATGGTTATTAATCTGCTTTTTGCCTAATTTCATGAGTAACTTTATACTCTGAGATAATGGTAACACACAAAAATATTAAACTACTCCTTGAGTAACAATTGAAAGTTCTGGCATATCAACAGAAAGTGCATTCAAAAGTGTTGAAAAAAATTATGTAAACAGAACTTGTTGATAGTATTTGAACAGTAGAACATATAAATGTGGTCTATTCTCTCCCTGCATTATCTTCCAGCTGTTATCTCTGTACAAGAAGAAAACAGCACATGATTTATATACTGACCTGTATAGCATAGAATAAATGGAAAAGGTACAAACCAACTGGTGCTGTCACTGAAAAAATACTTCGGTCTTGAGTGCAAACTGTAATATCCTACAGAGATTAATATGAGCATGCCAGGTTTATGGTGATTCATTATTAAGCTTTTGAAAAAATAGAACAATATATCCTGATAGTTTTAAATACATATTAGATCCTCTGAGTCACTGCTGATCATTTAGGACGTATCTCTATCACCATATTTCAAAATTACCTGAGAGAGAGCATTCTGAATTTGCAAAGTTACAAGAAAAATTGGCAAAAATAACTTCTTTAACCTTAAAGATGACACTTAAATGCTGACCGCAGCAGACTCTCATCAAGAGGCCAGCCAGCAAATGGAAGGCAAGAGCATGAGACAGCTAACAATAACTTTGAACTGACCCTCAAACATCAGCTACCAAACGATGCTTTCAGGATTGCACAGATTGTATTTCCCATAATGGGAAATTAAAGCCCATCATGTTCTGCTCAAGTGAACGATTTGCTTTGGTCACAGGACTAAGAACCTAAATATTTCTAGCAAACATAGGTACTTACAAAGTCCTGTTTTAAAGTCTGCTTTTATGTTGGCCTTGGGAGGCCAAGAGTAACCTGGCCCACCCCATTTAAAGTGCAAACAGATCTCTCAGTAGGTAGAGAGGAAAGGGTAAATTAATTAGTCAGCTTTTCTTTTGTCTTACAAAGCTATTTGTTAAGGTGGGGAGGAGAGGGGAGGGGAGCCGGAGAAACAAAACAACCCTTGCATAAGAGCCTTTATCAATACACTTGAGTAAGAACAGATGTCACCTGAATTCAGAGAAATATCCTGCACACAAACCCCAAGCAGAATTACAGTCCAATTTATGTTAACTCAGATAATTTATGCGTATCAGAGGAGGCACTGTCCTGGTAGGGATAGAAAACACTGCTGAGGAGTTCACCATTTCAATAAACAAGACAGAGAAAGAGTGAGGAAGAATGAGTGTGTATAAGATGAAACACAATGAAATAAGAAGATTAGGTAAACCATGTATGGGTGGTTCAGAGGAGGATAAGGAGACACACACTGGCACAGGTGATTTCTCAGCACAGTCTCCTCTCACACTGTGTAGGTGCAATGAGTTCAGCTGGTGTATGTGAGAGTTAATCCCTTCTACAGATCCTGGTCTAGTTACTGGTGAAACCGGTGTGTAAAAACTTCTGAAAGCCTGAACCTGTGCTGCCCACAGATGTAGCCATTGAGAACAGTGAGGTACAGCCTGGTAACGCCAACAGTGAAAAGGTAAAAATTTCATAATCTATTGCCTTCATTTTGAACTCACCCCACCTAGCCTATCTTCCTTGCTCCTTGAGGAAGTTTTATTTGTGATTGCTAAACAGCTGATGATTGCTTACCGCACACAGCAGCTTTTGTTGCAAGGATATAACCAGCCTCCCTTGGCTCCAGTTCTCCAGGGATCCATGCTGCTTTTATAGCCCTAAACCTCGTCTTCCTGAAGGAAGTATTCCAAATAAGAACTATACGTTTTATACACAATGTCAAGGTTGCTAGAACAATCGGTCCACCACAGATTTCCTCCTTAATGTATGCAGCTCATTAACCACCACAGTGTTAGGTCTGTAATTCAGCAATTCTACTAAAAAAAGAAACCAACTCAAGACATGTATTAGGTAGAAGGCCACACTCTGAACTTAGCTGGTAGAGCACATGTAGTTTTTTACAACTGTATCCAAGATCAGAATTTGATTCCAGCATTACCTTGCACTTAAACAAAACCTGGAGATGAGACCTGCCAGTAACAACGGGGACTAAGAGGAGCAGACCCTGCTGGCTGGAGTTCACCCTGCAGCATGTCCAGAATCCTTGGTAGCTCCTAAGGGGAATCCTACGTTCAGATCTCCATCAATAAACATTCACAACCTCTGAGTGGAAATCTTGTGGGACCTTTTGACAACTGTTGATGTGTTAGCCCCCAGAGAGAAGAAAGAGAGAAGAAACCCTGGTTTTAAAGTTTCTCAAAATCTCAGCCTGAAAATTGCACTGGGACTAAGGAATCAGCCCAGGCCTCCCTCCATCCTCAGACAGATCTGCACCCAGCATTCCTCTCTATGTTTACAGCTGGGGAGAAATTGAATTACCTACATAGTATTATTTTAGCATAAATGAACAGGAAGACTGCACCAAAATTGATGACCCAGCGGGTGTTGTCCCTCCCTGACTGTACTGTATATGCAGAGCTTTCTAGACTCCAATTTATTGGTTTGTCAGAAACTTCAGTTATTTTCATCAAGTTGAATTTTACGTTAAACATTCCTCCACTTAATTGGAACCATACATTTGGGCAGCATCCATATTCCTGCTCAAATAAAAGGGGTACTTTGTTACAAATTCAGCATACTTTGCTGTTAAATTATATTTTGCTAGCAATTACAATTAAATATGAAGTTCACACTTAATAGCAGACCTTGTAATCATGTGGGAGTAGTTCTCCTTCCGTGAACATCACGCGTGGGTGGGAGAAGGGAGAGCCCTGCAGCCTCATTTTAATAATGAAATAAACAGTTCTGCTGGTGAGTAATTCAGGGATTTTAAAACAGGGCAGCGGCAGGATGGAAATTGTTTAAGAAGCTTATTTAACCCTCTCACCTGCTACTTCTAGCTCGCCCAAGAACTACCCACCACCCAACTGCAGGCAGACAGGAGCAGCACCAAAGAGATTTGAGAACGGACCAGGGAGTGGGGCAGGCATTTGTGTCATGCCTGGTTTTATTCTTGCTTTTAGTCCCCTCGTGAAAATTGTTAAGGATAGCAAAGTCATATTTGCAGAAAGCTTTTAAAATTCTCCTTTTTTCCTCAATTGAATTCAAAATTGTAATAACAATTCTCCAAAAAAAAAGTTCTGCTTTTCTGGCACTTGTCTTGGAAAACAGGTAATTTTGTTCTGCAAACTGAAATTCCATTTTAAATTTCATTTGTGGCTTTATATTTTTACATTTGTTCCCGTTAGCTATAAGTGTGGCTGTTATGGAAAGGTATCAAGTGGTTTCATTAAAAGATCAAGAGGAGACATTTTGCAATGGAAAAGCAGATTTGAAACTTCAGTCAGTATAAAACAGGCTCATTCAATTTTAAAAACAGAATGTGAAATATTGCAACTATAACGTTATTCTGGTATTTCTACTATCTTCAAACATGTTTCTACTGACATTTCATGGAATTACAGAATACAAAAATTACAATGAAAAATACAAAATTTAAACCTTACAGAAAAATTTCCTCATTCTATTTTTTTTTTTTTTTTTTTCTGAAAACAAAGCTTTAATTTTGGATTTGTACATGAGGAAAACCTATGAAAGAATCTAGGGCACTAAGTCTGAGGAGACACTGGGATGAAATCTGCTTTACTAAGAAAAGGAAAACACAAGATTAACCTGAAGAAAATATTTCTGCCCAGCTCAAGCCAATTCCCTAGCCTTTGTCCTTAAAATCTCTTGCTGTCTTGTAAATGAGCCTAATTTTCATACTGCCCATTTAGAAGCAACTAGAGCTTGTCCTCCATCTCCACCCGATACTGCCCAGCTACTCTCATCCATGGTTCAACCCAAAGCATACCCTGCTTTCCCTCTGCTAAACGAGGTTTGGTATGTTTGAAAGACAGCTCCGTGCATGTCCAACTGAGAAGAAGAACAAATGACAAGGCTGATGCTGTGTCAGCCATTCAAAGAAACTGTCTTTGCTGATGATGGCAGCTGCTCACTGCCTCTAGTGGTCAGCTGGAGAGGTGTACGTATTACAGGGGCTGTGGGGACAGGATTTAGGTTCCCAAACAAATGACTTGCACACTGAGACTTGCAGTGCATACCACAGAAACTTGCATGGAGCATCTCCTCATTGCAGTATGGAATTTGAAGGAGTGATTTCCTTCTTTAGCCTACACACAAATCCCATTAGTTTCCAAAATTGTTGTTCCTGCATAAAGCACACTCGGAGAAGCCAGCTCCATGGAGGTATACGTCTTTCAGTTCGCTCAGAAGAGGAAGTTGAATAACTCTGAGAGTGACAGAAAGCACCACCTTACAGTGCTGTCACCCTACTTCTGATATCACACCGGGGAATTAAACCCACAATAGCACATTGTTCTCACTGCAGCACCAGTCTTACGGTTTCCCTGGAGAGAATTCCTGAACTCTTCTGGTCGTCCGCAGAGTTGATGTCTCTCTTGGGGACTGGTCATCCACAGAGGTAACATCTCTCCTGAGGATCCTAAGGGATGGTGAACCACTTCCAGGGTTCAGCCTTTTCTGCCTTTACCTCTCCTCTCTGCCCCTGCAGCCATTATACCTGTAAACACTGTAAAGTCCACCTATTTCAATTATACATGGGTGAACCGTGTGGTGTTTGAAGTATTGAAGAACCCTTGAAATACTTTGGGGGTTCCCAAGTTAGTTCCAACTCACAATGTAGTTTTAAGCTGGGACAAAGATTTTATTTACAATGTGGCTTTTCTTTAAAAGAAGACAAACACAACTGCATAGACAGCACATCGAACTTTGTGCTGTTTGACTTGTATTGAAATTTAACAAAATAATGATCCTTAAAACATCTAAGAAGAGCCTTCACTCTGTTACACAGTCCTGATGGGACCTCCCTGGCCAGCACCTTGTGGTTTATTTTCAAAAGATTCTCAGTGCCGTGCTCCAGCTCATTCTTTTTCTGGAGGTGGCCAGGTTTCCCCCAAGGCAGACAACACAAGAAAATTGCAGCTAAAGAGACAAAACCAGAAATATTTTACTGAGCCTGCAGCACCATATTTCTTTCAGAGCTTGAATCCAAGTCTCCACCACCCTGCAAATATGTCTGAAAAGGCATTGCACTGAAAATTACTCTGCTTTGGAGTGATAGATGCCTTCTGCTCTTTAAACAAGTCCCCTTCAACAACACATATTCTCATCTGTGCATTTTTAATAGAAGCGTAGTTTTTGTTATATGTTATAATGACTAACATACAACTAAATGGTGCGTATAAGACTGTAATTCCATCTGGGAGTTTGTTGACATTGATAAACCACTTGGGTTTTACTTTTGTGGTTCATGCCATTACAGCAGCTCAACAGGATTACAGTCCTGTTAGGTATAGTTGGTTATAGGCATTATACCATATGACAATGGCTGTATGTTTTATTAAAGAAAAGATTTAAATCTAAATATGTAACTGAACATTCTCATCAATGGTCTGATAACATGCTGTTAAAAATTATCTTCATGTTATTATCTGATTGGCTTGTTTATTTTATTTAAGATTCCTCATCTCAGGCAACAAAAATACTTTAGCTTGGATTTAATTATATCTATACTGAGGGACCAAAGTATTTCCCTTATAATTTTGTGGCATTGCTACTTCTATAGGATATGAAAACCAGAACATTGCACCGCCCATAAAGGAAAGTGAATCAGACAAGTCTGGTAATTTCATAGTCTAAACCTAGTTAGACAGATACACACACAAAAGCAGAAAAACAGTGAAAACTGTGGGTTTACTTTTTTTTGTTTAATTTCCAGACGCTAACAGCGATAGCAGTGGCACTGCTAGGGATTGTTTAAAATACATAGTAACATTCTATTTTAATTAAATTATAATAAATAGATTGGCCAATCCATGTGTGCATTTCCCTCAAAATGAATCTTATGTTAAGACACATTTCCCTCTTGTCTGCAAGTAAGAAACCTGTGTGAACAGGAGCTTTCATTCTTCTGCACTTTACTCCTGGTTTGTCTGGATCACCATGGGTTTTAAAAATTTCAGACATGTATCCTGTTTCTAGTGTGGCCTCACTCTTCTAATTAGTTCACAGTTCTGCCATTTAGTTCACAGTGAAATAACTCCGCTAATGACTTCAGCAAAGTCCAGATGTTCTAGGTCAGACAGAAGGGAAATATTTCTGATCTGAATTTTTCTGCTTATACAAACCATTTGAACTAGCCACCACTGACTGACAGAAGACTATGGGCAGAAGTCTGATGCCCTGCTGTTTGGCTCTCGTCCAGTGTGCTCTGTGGAAAGGTTGCTATCAGTAACACCCCTTGTATTGGAATTCTAGATTTCACTTTTTGCACCCAGTAAGCATTTAGCAGCACCGTCAGGAAAATCACCGGGATGGGTCATGGCAGCCCACAGGCACAGAGCACACAGGACAGAGTGCGCAGCTACACTTCTTCCCCTTTCCACTACTGGCTTTACCAAGTTCCTGTTCACCCAGTGCCCTCACACTAGCCTCAAGCGTCTCGCCATTGCTCGCAGATGTTTGCTCTGTTCAGCTACAGGAACTCTTATTATACAGGGAGAGAGCAGAGGTACTCATACCTCTCCAGCCAGCAAAATTAGGGGAAGAAACTAGTAGACAAGACTGCCCAAAGAATCAGTGGAAGCTATCCTGCTGAAGCCTATGTGCTTTGGACCATTGTCTTGAGACTCTGCAGGAGATGAGAAGCTTCCAGGCAGAGGCAACATTTGCAAAGGCCAAGCTACAATTTAAAGTGTATATTTGCATATTTATCCTAATTTCACGCAGTTTCAGCCCCCACTCTAGACTAGAAAAACTGAAGCTTCACTTTCAATATAATGCCTTTTCCACCCTGTGGCTAGAGCCTTCTCTGTAGTACAAGATTTGCACACAACAAATCTCTGAGTGGAGACGTTGTGTATCCTGGCAAGGTATTTTTGCTAACAGTGTTTATACCAGCTACCCAAATGATATAAGTTATACCTCTCAATAGAGCTTTTTGCTGATACAAGAACATTTACCAGAACTGACAACTTAATTAAGCAGTATGTTTCTTTCCTTCTCTTCCCATGCTCTTAGATGACAAATCTGTATCTGCAAAACATTTGAATGCAGACAGACCTATTACTTTTGGGGAAGCTACACAATGGCCAGTAAACGATTCCAGCATTGATGGGGGAGTGGAGGGCACTGAAGTAAAACAGCCATGACGTGCGGTGAAGCAGCCTTCTCATGGATCCTGGGCAGTGTCCAACACACAAAGATCTGGGGTGGGATTTAGGGCTGCAGGTTGCTTTTACAGACGTTCTCCAGAGCCAAGGTGGAAAGAAACAGAAGACAACCACCAATGAAGCTAGTTTCTCAGTGATTTAAGATGCCTAAATCCTCTCACTCAACATATGTACTAAATTCTCATTAGCCTTAAAATATTACAATGACCAGAGAACCTTCAGTATGGCACCTTCCCACCGAACGCTGTCTTTGTCATGCAGATATACCTCCTCACTCAACTAACCAACACAGATTTTTCCTCTGTTAACATCCTATAATTATGATGACTCCTGTGAGGGTGAGATGGAAAGGGAGAATGGCTTGAGGGGCCAGACTCTATTCTCTCTTCCACATCATTAATAATGTTGTCAGCTAAATAATTAAATCATTCTCATTATAAATGCAATACAGAAAGAACATAACCTGATTCCAGGTGGAAGTTACACTATATCCACACATAAACAAGAGAAAATTAGTGTATATCAGTCATGATAATGTTTTCTGCTAAATACTGAAAAATTACTGGAAAACCACTTAATAACTATGTATTGGTTTATAATACTGTCAGTTGAGTGATTTTTTTGCTCTAAGGGGAGATACAGCCTTGCAGTTAATTTCACCAAGTTGCATCCAGGGACTGTTCCTATGTATGTAAGGGCTCTTAGTTGTTACCTTGTTTGTGATGACACAAAGTAGGGTATAGAACCCATTCTCTGCTCTGCCAGAACCCAGAGACATGAGACAAATTGGTTTTATAGGCAGGCAAGAGAAAAGGCCACAGAGAAGACTATTGGTATTTATTTTTGAAGCTTTAGGGTTTATCCTAGGGTGAAAGAGCCTGAGCATCTCTGCCACAGCTGAACCAGGAATCCTCCAAGCTGTACTGACAGCAGCATTAGTATAATATAGCTATTAATTATTTATTTACCTCAGGATTGACCAGTCAGATGATTCAGAAGAAATTAATGAGGAACCAGAAAATTAAGACTGGTTAACTCAGACACTAGGGTGGGCATGGTACCTCTACCAGAGTTGTTTGACAATTTGCAGTTGGCTTTAGCAAGAACAACTAGAAAGTGGTGTGCATTAGGAAGAGTGTGACCAGCAAGTCGAGGAAGGTTCTCCTCCCTCTCTACTCTGCACTAGTGAGGCCACATCTGGAGTACTATGTCCAGTTCTGGGCTCCCCAGTTCAAGAGAGACAGGTAACTACTGGAAAGAGTCCAGTGGAGGGCTACAGAGATGACTAGGGGCTGAAGCATCTCTTTTCTGAGGAAAGGCTGAGAGACCTGGGGCTGTTTAGCCTGGAGAAGACTGAGAAGAGATCTTATCAATGCTTATAAATATCTAAAGAGTGGGTGACAAGAGGATGGGGCCAGTCTTTTTTTAGTGGTGCTCAGTGATAGCAAAAGGGTCAACGGACAAAGGTGGAACACAGGAGGTTCCACTTAAACATAAGGAGAAACTTCTTTACTGTGAGGGTGACAGAGCACTAGAACAGGCTGCCCAGGGAGATTGTGGAGTTTCCTTTTCTGGAGACTTTCAAAACCCACCTAGATGCATTCCTGTGCAACCTGGTCTAAGTGAAACTCTCTGTCAGAGGAGTTGGACAGATGATCTCCAAAGGTCTATTCCAATCCCTGCCATTCTGTGATTCAGTGATTCTGTCTTAGGAAAGATGTACAGCCACACAGCAAATTCCCTTTAGCTCTTTCCTCCTCCTTTGGTTCATGTGGCTCACTGTTAGATTAGAGTTGCATCTTCCCAGTACCATCCTGATCTTGGCACTGATCTGGAGTGAAAAGAGTTTAGACCTTATTTGTTCTGCATTTTTAGGGTCACTTTGTTTCTTATATTCCTGTATATCTTTCCAAGATATTTGTTGCCTTGACTATATTGTATATTGCTACAAGCAGATACTAAGTCCTAGCAGCTGGTTTGCGCAAAAGTTGGATACACAGTTCTGATTCCTTATTATGAAGGGGGAGTTAAACTAAGCGTCCTCTGTGTCTTTCAGAGTTTTTCAGAGGGGCGGAAACACCTTAACCACTACTTTTTAAAACATACCATTCTGAATAAACACGCTGTGAAAGAAGTGGCAAGGATCTTCTGTTGTTTTAGGTGTTTTCATTCCAAATAATTTTATTTCTAGGACTAAACAATCTCCAAACCTGATTTAAGAGTTTCCATATCACCTTCCACTGAAGCCAGTGAGGATGAAGGGTCCAATTGTGTACATCTACTTACTAGTTCTTCCTTTAAAAGTAGAGGCAGTTACAGTGTGCTTGCATTTACTGGGATTTATTTAACTGACTTTCAGCATACCTGGCTGTCCATGTGGGTTTGCAGTCGCATGGATTGCAATTTGAGCTTTGGGGTACATCCAGTTTGCATGCTGAGAACAAAACTGCAACTCTAAACAATTTTTAGGTAGTTGTGGTCAGGGTGAAGCAGTCATTTGGTAGTGTACACACTAGTTTTAAGCACTGACCCTACCTTTGATCTCCTTCGTGTGCCTCCCCCCACATATAACTCACTAACAGCGCATAATATACTTCTTTCTCTGTGGCAATTCCTGTGGGGTTTTTTGCTTGCTTGTTTATGCTGTTGTTTGTTTTCTTTTAAAGAGGGAGATTCTCCCCATTCTTACCGAATTTGAAGAACAGATAAATATTAGCGGTTGCTAGTCAGACTCCAGCAGAAAAAAAAACCAAAAACATGCAGTAAGAAAACTAAAGGTTGTTCAACTCAGGCTTTTCCTGTAACTGATTAAGTCAGGGGTACTTAAATGGGGGACTCTGACCCAGGGCTGGCCTGAAGTATCTTTGTTCACGGCACCACAAGGGTCCATGCACCAAAGGTATGCAGACATCTGGGTCAGCTGTCAAAGGCTCCCTTTGCAGTTCCAGAGGAGTAGGTGCTTCATTTCCCTCACCATTTTAAATGCCTACTGTAAAATGAGATTAAGTGATCTCCATTTTTATTTTCCATTGGCAATATGTACATTCAGGGATGACAACTATACCTTATAGATACATAGGTTTGATAGACCAGCCTTGAAGTCTTAAACCAAGACACCAAGGGAGAGATGAAAGAGCTTACCAGAAGAAAGTCAATAGCATTCCTGGTATTTTGTCCAATGGACTGCTTCTGCATTTTACTTTAAAGAGTCATTGAAAAAAAAAAAAAAAAGCAAACTCCCAATAAATTACTTGGACGTAAAGGACTAAACTCCTTTTTCCCCATTCGCAGTTCAGGATTGTGTCCACTGATCAGAATCTCTCCTGCTTCCTCTCTTTCTTACCTCAAGATTTTATCATTCCTGGCTGCACCGGTCCACCTTCAGCAGGGCAAGGGGAACACTACCTACACAGAGAGACTGAAAGCGCTGGATTACTTCAGAAGAGAAACCAGTAAAAATTGCTACTATAGAAACCTCCTAACACAGGAAATAGCTAATAAAATGGACATTTGTTTGCTAGAATAAAAATATACCAAAATATTGCGCATATAAAAATTCTTAATGACTTGACAAATGATTTTGAAGCTGATATTAAGAAAGAAATAGGTAGAGATAATATGAATATCTGCAAATAAATTACTTCCTTCCGGGAGAGAAATACATGTGTATGCACATGCATACTTATATGTGTGCAAGTGAGGGAGTCAGGAAAGGAAATAATTTTATTTTGCTAGACTCCCTGGGAAAAATATAGTTTACACTGTATTGTTCCTTAAACAAACAAATTAAAGATTGTAAAATAACAATGTAGACACTTCTCCCTTGTATCAGCACAGATTTCTGAAGTACTAAACTATAATACACTTTATAATATGATGAATTTGTAGGTGTTTTCAAGAGTAAACCTAAGAATAATTATTTTAGTCTAATGGAATAATTTTGGTTTAAATATAGCTAAAAGAAAACCTTAACTGCTTAACGCAAATGGTAGCTGCTGTCTTGACTTTATGCATTATCCTGGTTTCTGCTGGAATAAGGTCAATTTTCTTCCTAGTAGCTGGCACAGTGCTGCGTTTTGCATTTAGGATGAGAATAATGTTGATAACACACTGATGTTTTAATTGTTGCTAAACAATGTTTACAGTAAGTCAAGGACTTTTCAGCTTCTCGTCTGCGCTGCCAATGGAGGCTGAGGGTGCACCAGGAGCTGGGAAGGGACACAGCCAGGACAGCTGACCCAAATGAGCCAAAAGGGTATTTCATTGTATATAAATTGGAGGGGAGTTGGCCAAGGATACCGTGGCTCGGGAATTGGCTGGGCATCGGTCAGCGGGTGGTGAGCAATTGTGTGGTGCATCACTTGTTACGTATATTCTATGATTACAATCCTCTCTTTTTCTGTTCTATTAAACTGTCTTAATCTCAACCCATGAGTTTTATTCTTTTTTTTTCCCAATTCTCTTCCCCATCCCACTGTATGGGGGTGGGGGGAAGGAGATAGAGGGGAGGCGGAGAATGGCTGTGTGGTTCTTAATTGCCAGCTGGGGTTAAATATGCATATAAAAAATTAGCTCATGTTTAAAGCTGTAAGGATTTGTTTGGGCTTCTCAGAGTCTTTCTGTTTGCCTTAATGTTATCCTACTATACACTCTTCTAAGTACGGGAAGTTTATTTGGAAACGTTTATTTATTTTTTTCAGTCGACCACAATTCCTTGAGATAATTGTTTTAGCATTGCCTTTACAGCTGGACTGTTTCAAGTCTATGTAGCATAGAAAATTATCTCCAGAAAACCTGTTGAATTTCTTTGTGAATTTTCTCCCAGGGTCCAAAACTTTACAAATGCTACTCTTTTCTTCCCTGAGGTCATTTTCTGACGATAAGAGCTAGTGGGCTTCTAAACTCTTTACTCAAAGCAACTCTGAGGCATTTCCTTCCACACTGTTTTACAAATTATTCATGGCTGCTCGAGAAATTTTCACCAAAGTTCAGCACAAAATTTCACTAATGATTGTTCAACAACTATCAGTGAGAGTACTCCAGGCCATTCAGATGCTGCAAACCATGTTCAGACCGGGGAACTGCTGCAGCCAGGAACAGCCAGCCCCTCAGAGACAAAGAATACGAGGGACCATCAGGGAGGGAGACATTGCATGATTAAGATTTGGGTAGGTCTGAAGAAAATTATTTCTTTATCCAGTTATAATTTAGCTCACCATCTACATACACCTGTTTTAGGAAAATACAGTTGGTACATGCTGACACTCTCCCAAACCTTACAGTAGTCACATCACAACCATGAATCTCTCATTGGCATATCATTGACTATTAAAGTATAGGATAATGGCAGATCATCTGTATTTTAGGGGACTCTTCATCAAATACTCTGCAGATTTAACTTCACTTCTATTATTATGAGTAGACTGTGACTTCGTGTACAAAGATCGGGATCTATGATACGTACATCTAATACAAGACAGTCGATGTCCTAAAGGGTTTCCAAGCTAAGCAGATGAAACACACAGCAGAAATAAAAAGCCGCGTTCATTCTTTGTAGTTGGCGAGCTGAGGGACAGATTTGCTGTAGGTTTCACAGCAGTCACTGGCAAAGCTGGGAAACGATTCAAGACCCGTGTCCTAACCATAAAACCATGCTTGCTCTCCTGGCATGGAGAGAAATAGGAACATGTCAGAGATGCGAAGCTAATGCCAAGTTGTAGAACGGGCCCCTGAAGTATTTTGTTCCCTGGAGAGAGATTAAAATCTTGCAGTACATATAAACACCTGCCTAATGATGACAGAATTGAATTTATTCCTTCATGCAGCAAAAATGCCTCAGAAATAAGATACTAGACATACTATTGAGATCATCCAAAGCATAACACGTGTTGCAGTTATCACAAACTTCAGGTGATCAGCCTAAAACATCTGCAGCATATGTACTATCTGGTGAACACCAAGGCACAGCTTGTAGAAACTCTGCCTAGGACCCTCCAGAGATTGTAAAGTACCTGAGACATGATAGACTCGAAAGAACACCTCACTTCATGAACCTCCACCACTACGCCAGCACAGCAGCTCCAGGAGAAGCACTGCCAAATGCCTAAGCTGCGCACCCTCTCCTCCAGTTTATCACACTCTTGGGTTAGTGAAAACACATTTCTGAGGCTGGGATAATAAGTTTGAACAGAGACCTTAACACAGAACTGCTGCACCTTTTTATTTGAGAATCAACTGCTTTATATAAGCACTTAAGACACAGAGTATTTGTAAAAGAAGAAAACTGGGCTTCATAAACATTAATCGAATGCAACATATTAGAGAAATTTTTCTAATCCCTCTTGATACCTCCACACAGTCATAGCTATATCATAACCATCATCCATTTAAATAAGTAGTATCATGCCCAGACAAAAACCTTTTCCAGCTCTACTGTGTTTGATTGGTATGAGTAAATGCAATTGCCATTAAACTAAATCTGACAGTGATGTTAAAGGTGAGGTATTGTAATTTATATATTGGCTGTAATATGGTTAAAATCACAGGTAAAATGGCAAAACATTCTACACTGCTGTCATCTGATATTGTTGGATTTCTTTTCTCACGAAAGAAAAAGTTTTCATGGCTTTTTATTGATAGAAGGTGTAATCAAAACGGTCACACTTGACTGAAGAGGGTTTATCACGCAGGTTGAGGAGGAACCATATTTGCAGATCATAAATTAGGTGAAAAGATTCATGTTTATTTATTTTCATTTCTTCTCATCTGGACAAATATCCTTATTTTATTATCCGGAGCAACTGGCATATTTTAAAATGTAGTCCTTACAAACTACGAATTTAGCTTCACTGTTCAGATCTCAAGCCAACAACAGCTAAGAGGAAGAAAAAAAAACAAATAAATCCTTGCCCCTACTCACTCTTTCATCACCTTCATGATTCTGTTCCTCTCAGAAAAACTTAAGAGAACTGGTGGAGTTTGTGGTGTGCCAGAGAAGTCAGTGCACATGGGCTATTTTTAGATCAAAGGTAGAATGCCTTCTGCAGCGCCAAGAGCTCCCACACTATTATGCCAAAAAAACCCAAAAAATGCCAGCTCACCTTTTCTGACGGACAAAGTATCATGAAGCAAGAAGAGCTGGTGTCCAATATGATCAGGCCTGGGTCATTAAAGACTCTGTGGAGGGGAAAGAAACAATTTTCAACTCCTTTTGGAAACAGCCCATCCTGGTGCACAAAGGCAATATACTCACAGGCCAATAGATGGCATGTGCCAAATTCAGCCCTGGACTGACTCGTTTCTGAGATGGCTTGATAAGTGAAGTGCATCGCAGCAATGTAATTTCCAAGATGACAAAGACACAGGAGGTATGTCCATTGCAAATGTGGAGCAACTTCAGAAGGAAAAATAAGGTTTCCTACAAGTATCTAGAAAGCTAACTAGATTACATGTGTTCACAGTTTTAATATTCTCAATTTAAAAATGATAGTCAAAAGGCTTATTGTTTCTTTCAGTTCTATAATCTACCACACTGAGTCACCTTCAGTCTCTGCTAGCCTTCACTTTTGAGCAGGCCAATGAGTAAATTCCTGAAGTCTAGCTTCTTGACTTCCAAAGGATTGAAGTAGTCACTTCCTCTTGGCTTGCTTTCTCTTCAAGTGCTAACAATTCCTTTTATATCTTTTTAAGTCTGTTTTTGGCAGCCATTTGGGCTCTTTTAGTACACTTGGGATTGTGCCTACCCTATCTTTTGCTATCAGAAATGCACCATAGAGTGAGAATCAATGGCTGTCACCCAGTCTTCTGCCTCCCACAGTGGCTGTTGCAGAATTTGCTCAGGAAGAGCATATGAAACAAGCCACTGAGGTCCAAACATCATGCTCCTTCCATCTCCTGCTATTAGATTTCAGATATCAGAGAGAATATCACTGCTTATTCCCAAGAGTATCTGTTTAGCACCTTTTATCCATTAATTTGTCTAATCTGCTTTGAACTCTTGATGTGGCTTCACACTTTCTTGCAACGGCAAGTTGTAGAAGTTTACGACAGGCTTTGAAGAAAGGCACTTTTAAAAACCTGTTTTAAATTATATCCTATCAGTTTCAATGTGTGTTCTCTGCTCTAGTATTGTAGGATTTGGTAAACAAGATTAGCACTCATCTTCTGCACTACCTTCTTGACGTTGTAAATTAGCTTCATCCCTCCTCAGTCTTACCTCCAAACTGAAGTGAAATAGATCATAAATCTGCTATTGCTTCCTCGTAAAAACTTTAGATGTCTTTTTTCATAACTTTTTTTTTTTTTTTAAGAAAAACCTACACCCTTCTTGAGATGTGAAGAACAGCTGCACGCAATATTCAAGATGTAGAGGTATCAAGATTTTCTACAGTGGCAAAATGTCATCTTTGCTCATGTTCTCAGTACCCTCCCTGATATGGGCAATTTTGGCTGCAGCTGAACACTAAGCCAACAATGACAAAGAACTGCTAATTCAGCATGGCTTGGATTATTCTAAAGCATCACAGAATCATTTTGGAGACACCCAAATTAGCTCCAGACAAGAGACTCGATCACACAACAACATTGGATAATGCCATGCACAGATACTTGCTTAAGCCCTGGAAGATTTATAACTATATTAATGCAGTGTGCAGACTCCTCCTAGATTTGGCAGTACCTTGCCCAGATAGGGTGCCTACAATCACAGCACATCAGATAAAATGGGCAGGCCAACAGTCCCTCCTGCGCATTTGAAGTGCCTTCAGAAGGGTATCTCCTTTGGGGAGTCCTCTCCTCTCCCTACAAAGCATCCAGAGCTCTGTATCCGATGTGAACATCCGAAGTGCATGTCCAATGATCAATAAAAATCAGTGACTAACAAATTCTCACCTACTTAAAACTTGTTTTCAGTCACTGAGAAAATTTACCGGCACCCCATCCGAAGGGCAAGGCATAGCTGTTTTATGGCAGAGGAGGATGAAAAGTATGAACTGCTTCCTCTTCACCTAGTGCTGCACGTCTTCTCCCTTTCTATGTACACCACTGATGCACCTCAAAAAATATTTATGAGTTCTCATTCAAATACTTCAGCTGATAAATTTAATATCACATTCCCTGGGGTAAGCAAAAAATAAAATATTGCATTGGCCTTCGCACATGTGGAGATTATATTACTTTACAATGAAACCCAGCAAGCTGCACATTACAGTTTTTACCACAATCTCCTTGGCAGGAATGTTTCAAATACATTGCATATGTGTGAATAGAATATAAGCATACTGAAACGCTTTGAACACTGTAATACATCAGACACTTGAGGCAGTGGGGGAAAAAAAGGGCCTTCACCTATCTTGGCTCTTACCTTAAGTCTATACTGTCCTTTAAAATCTTGATTTGACAGTAGTGTTCTCTAGTCTCACATACGGTGGCACTTACACATATAAGGTGAGCTTCCAAACAATTGACTAGTGAAACATATCTCCCAAAGTTTGTACTTTGTCCATGAAATAGCTCTGTGAAAGAAAGCAGACAAGAGTGCTTGCTTGTGGTACGACTCTTGAGAAAAACAAATTAAAGGAGTCGGCAGCTGTACAACAAAGTCCTTTGGTTTATGCAAACACATTTCTACATGCCATAAAAGTCGAACCATCTGACTTGCTCGGATTTTACAAGGCTACGATACTGGAAAATGCGCATAGAAATCGACAACATTCAAAGGCATTAAAGAGGTTCATTTCACATTTGTTTCCTATGTCGCCAGCTTGCTGGGATCACCGCAGCACCTGCTGCTATAACTCCCGGCCCAGGCAGTCAGGCACCCACCCCACAGCCCCGCTCCGCTCCGCGCCCTTGGTGTTTGGCCGTGGCCCTTTAGCTGTAACACGGGCGCCATCTCCTGCCTGGCTCCGGAAGAGCTGCCGGCGGAGAGTCAGGAGGGCCCCGCGGNGCCTGCCAGTACCTTGCGTGTGCAGGCCGCGCTGCCCACAACCCGACCCTGGGCCCCCGGGCAAAGCCCAAAAGTGCCTGGCAAGCAAAAAGGGACTTGTCTTCACCGTCCTCCCCAAGGGGTGTATCTCACCATTCTGCGCTTTGGGAAATTACAATTCATAAGATACAGTCACCCGTCCCTGTAGATGAGCCAGTCTGAGACTCTTATAAACGCTACTTTTTTTCAGGAAAAAAAGAGCATGCTTGGTAGCTTTCTATGCTTAAACTGAAATCAACGGATGTGAAATTTTGTCATTCCTACAAAACAAGTTGGTGCACCCAAAAAATGGAAATGCATCATCAGTCAGTCTCCTTTTGTGAACATTTACCACTCTCTGCATGGGAACTCTGTGGAAGAACAAAACTCCACCATTTTTAATCACAAAACCATAGGTTTGTTTGGGTTTGTCAAGGCTTTTTTTGATTTTGATTTTTGTTTGTTATTGCTGTTGGTTGGTTTTTTTTTTAATTATTGTTATATACAGTAGCCTTCTTCAAAGCAGACCCCTGGATCATTTTTAGGGTCAACTGGCCTGCTTTGCCTCCAAATTACAGAAGACAACTGTAGAAATGGCAGCATATAACTGCCCATTTAAAGAATATATACATGCCAAGCAACTTGAACAGTATGGCACATGCAGCCTTTTTTTCCCCTAATACTATCTTGAGCTTTGTAACTTGCCTTTAAAGCACATGTGTGTGCATACATCTTCACTCTTCCACTGAATTCTTTTGTCCTTTAATAGTCATCCTTCCTATGGACCAGTGCTAGTGGATAATAAGGAACATACTTTGCCACTCATTTCATGGATTATTGGCAAGATATCAATGGTGAGACACGGGCCTCTTGAAGTTGAGTACCAGGTTCTCCTGTGTCTGACTGACTTGGCCTATTGCTGTTTCTGCTCTGCCCCTACCTACTATCAACTACATTGACCAGTCTTTCTTTTCTTTCCTACACATCCAACCCTCCCTCTTCACCCAGCTTCTAGAAGTGCTCTTTCTCTCCCCTGACTTTCATATTATATCTTGAGTCCATGAATAGAAACATTTGAACTTCTCCATGAAAAACTTAAGTTAGCTGAGGTTTCAAAAAAAAGTAAATAACCCACTATCAAACACCTTATACTTAACAAGGGTCTCAAAAGTAGCTATGTTGCTTTAACTAAAGTAAAAATATTTGGGATGGACCCTCTAGAAGGAACAATTTGAGGCCATGGAAAATAAGCAAAGTTCTCAACAATGTAATTAGGATCTTATGGGAAGGGGTAGCTAACATTATATTCACAAGCATACTAGCTCAGTCAACAGCATGATGGATTTTTTCATAAGATAATGGAGATGGCCATACATAGGCTACCGCAAATTCCATCCTTGTTTCTTGACTATAGACCAGTTTGGCTAAAAGTTTTTCTTCTCTTATGAATATATGAGAAATCATTCATAGCTCATGTCCAAATAGCATTTTTATGGGTGTTTTCAGACAACTGCAAGTAGAAGAACACATGTCCAATTAGCTTTCATTTTACGAGGCCATGTAAGTAGGCTTGAGGGTCAGACAGAATGATGCTGCTGCTCAGAATGATTAGGAAAGGATAAGATATACTGGTCTTAAAATGAAATGTTAAAAGCTGACATGCTAAATTTAAAACATTATTAGACAACCATGAGAGAAGAGTCAGAAGCAGCTCAGATTTTGATTTGGATATAAAACATATCCATGGAAGGGTGAAAGTCAGTCTCTGCAGAAATGGGAATTGAATTTATGTTTCTAAAAATACAGTAGCTTGCAAAATTCCATGCACATAAAGTCTTTTTTTTTTTCATGTGCTGACAAACACTGTATTTTGCTGGCGTGAAAAAAAGGAAAGCTGAAGGGTGTTACCTTAATATTGTCCATTCAAATACATGGATGAAAAAGAATATATACCGTAGCTTGTATTGACATACACTTTTATATATGTGGATATCTGAGGGTGTTTCATTTTTTTTGTGGAGGGGTTCTACAAACCATGACCTCCATACCCTTAAAACTAGCAGCATTTCAGCTCCGCCCCCCCCTTGCCTTCCTAAAGCTGTCCTAAGCATCTGTATTATGTTATCCAACACACTGGCTGCTAACAATGCAATCAATGTAACAGGTTATTTAGGGGGCATGGCTTTTTCCTGTCCTCAAAATACAAAGCTGATTTAAACAGGGATTTGAACTGTTTCACTGTGGAAAATGTCTTAGAACTATTTAGGAGGGGGAAAAAAAAAAGAAAAAGTGAAGCATACTGGAATTAGATTTTTGGAGTATGAAAACAGGAAATTTGCTTTAATAAACATTTTTCTGTACATCAGCATAAAATATTATTTTTCAGTTTTATAACTTGATTATAAAATTTTACAGGGTAGGAACTTGGCATGCCAGGCACTGACCTAAATGCCTATTATATCATTGCTTTTAGAAAATAATCTCTCACCACTTATGCATTGGTATTTTCATATTGACGCACAAACTTTACTGTTGTACTTCAAAGATTAAAACTGTCTTACAGGCATTAGCCTCAGTCAGGCTACAGCAAAACTGAACAGCTCCTGACACTGACTGAGCTAGAGGACTGCTTGAAGATAAACAGAAAAAAGCAAAACAAGGGCTAGGTTGGTTTATACATAAATGTTTTTCCCCATATATATTTAATTCTTTGTGCCTAATAATCTTTCAGCAATATGAAATGACAGGTGATAATTAGAAGAATTTTTACTTATCAAAAGTATCCCCATCTTATGTAATACTGTATTGATAGGACAGGTCTCAATGAAAAGGTTTTAAATACTTCTGCTTAAGTACTATAAAAAGTCTCCCCAGTTGTTTTTGAATTGGAAGAGGAGGGGAAAAATTGCTGTTAAGTCAAAGCGATTTTCAAATTGGTTTCCACTAGGTCATATAACGTAACGTGACTGGGACACATTTGGCATTAAGAGGAGGAAGTAGTTACCAATGGCTTAAACTTCAGACATTTGTATAGTTAGGTAAAAGACACTGGCATCATGTCAGGTCAGCTACATGAAGCAGTTAATGGGGATTTATGGCTTTTTGTTAAGTGAACATTCATTCAAATATAATGCCAATGCATGAGAAAATTATGAATGCATATAGGATCATTATTCATGGTAAGACACTAACCACCTCATCTGCTCAATTTGTTAAAAAGAATCGAAATAAACATTTGCTTGTTGACCAATGGCTGAAAGAAAAAAAATCCTGTGTATTTACTTGACTGTCAAAAACTGCCCTTACTTCCGTTTTCCTTCAGGCTATATAAATCAAGCCACAACCCGGCTCCGCCAACATTCAGTATCTGGTTGAATGGCCTAACAAAAATCCTACCGAGGCTTCCTATCTCTAAAGAAGATAGGGCTGACAAATGGATGTATGTTCAGAGTTCCTCACTGGATGAGACACCTTCGCAAGGTCTCCAGGACAGAAAGCATGTTTTTAGGGATTATGTTTGCACCAGCTTCAGTAACACAGACACAAGAGGTGCACTGTCTCACAGGTGGGATATCCAGGTTCTGTAGTACAAACAAGGACCAAAACCAAACAGGTAGAGGCGATTCTAAATTGGCAGCATTACTCAAAAAACACTGGGGCTGCTGCTTGTTACAAAGCGTTAAGGATAGCGTGTGTTTTAATACTAACTATACTTCTGCTTCATGTGGGATTAGTTCTCACCCCCCATAAAATACCTTATGCATTAAGTAAGACTGGAAGATATACTTTTCTCTTGGCAAAGCAGACAGAATAAATTACGCTCTCTGAAGGAATGGTTGGAACCTGCCAAAGTGCTTATGCAGCATTGGCCACTTGCTGCTGACAAGCCCTAATCCCCCCACACTTGTGATACTGTAAAACATAACTGCATATTACAGTGGAAGATCCTGATGTGAATGAGCTGTCCCAGTAAGTTACCTTCAAGCAAGCGCTCAGGCTCCCACTACACATTACCTGCACACATCCTTCCTTCTTAACCACAGTTAGCACAGAGGAAGCATGGAGTAGCACTGCTGTTATCCCAGATTCTAAGGGATTGAAACAGTAAAATGGGCACCGTCTTAGGAAAGAGCGGAGGGCTGGTATAATCAGGCAGGACCCATGACTTCAAATTAAGATCTGTGCAAACGTGATCATGGTGGTACTGTGCAGATTCTCTAGTTTCTACGATCTAAGGCAAGATGACAAGACACACAAAAGCAGTACCGGCCAGGATGACACACGGGTGGTTCCAAAACAAAATGATCTTAACTGTTTTCAAGATTGTATTTATTTTGTTATGTCACATACAATGCTCTTCCAATACTGTCTAAAAGGTCTGTACTTAGCACCTTCACAATGACTTACCAGCACTTCTTCAAAGCACTTTGTTAGTTTTCTACTTCACATGGAAAAATAAGAATGTAGGACTGGAAAGGACTACCAATCCATGCAAACCAAATGAAGCCTGTTATTTCAGTCCAGAAAAATAAATTAACTCTGCTTCTTCTGCTAACCAAAAGCAACAAAACATGCATCATGGAGCAAACTATTCTGCATGATTCTTGTTTTACAAGGAAAGTCTGCAAGGGACATTAAATAATGATCACAAGGAAAAGTCAGGGTCAGTCCTGGAACTCTGAATTCAGTCTCATTCCCAGTCCCATCTTTAATGCTGTGTAACCACATCTTTCCAAGGAATGGGTACCTTTACGGTGATGACTACGGATAGCTGTAATTTTGGAGTAAGACAAAGCCTACTCCTCTGAAACCTTACCTGAAATTCTACAGGACACATCAATATCAAAAATACCATTTAACAGTCAAGTGAGAAGAAACTGGGTCTCTTTACTGTACAAAGCAGGTCTTAGAGAAGTCTATGTCAAGTCTTCTAGTATGAAGGACTAGCAATCACTTGTCTTCTTTGGCCAGTTAAAAGCCAAACAGATTAGCTTTCACAAATTATGAAGGTGAACCAGAAAGTCCAGGTGGAATTTAGTTCTCAGGAAATTTCTGAAAATAAATCAAACGCTAGGCGTAGTCATAAGTATAAAGCATAGTAAGTATAAAGTAAATAGAGTCCCAATCATTTCTCCAGTGCTGACCCTGCATAGGTTTGAAGGGCACTTCTAGGAAATGAAACATTACAGGGAAAATCCTGACTTAGTACCTACAAATTTCCATGAGAAAATTAAGAACTCCACCAAATTCCCTATGACAAAAACATTTAGTAAATGTTGCTTGTATTCCAAGTTAAAGACCATGGCACGAGAAGAGTGGTCATTCCCTAGGATTAATATTCATTGTCTTGTAAAATAAGGTGACGTAAAAACCAAACACAGCCCTAAACTTACACTGAGGTATTGTTCCATTTAGAAAAGAAATGCTGCCTAACCAACTTGCTTGTACGCTACATCTCTCCTGACCAGAACTCCTTTTCCTAAGTTACCTGATCACTCGATAGCAATTAAGAGCGAACATTTAACCCAGCTACTGCTGAAGTAGCAATTCCAATATCCTATGATGCAAGTAAAACAGAAACCATCTTGATAATGAAGATGTTATTTTTCTCACACTGAAAATAAACAGTTAAAATATGTTAAATGAAGTGGAATATTCTGTAAAGTTGAACAGTTGGGGTGTGCTGACTTCTCAAATTGCTTACAGGTTTAAAGTACAAAAAACTCCTTCAGGATCTACTTACAATTAAGACTAATAGTTTGACTAAACATACAGATTTGCAATGTTAACAATTCTTAAGTCTTAGGCAACTGTAGATTCAGTGTGTTCCCCATATACAGCTTTTAAAAATAACAACAAAGAACTTGTTCTAAGGAATTTCACTGCTCCTGTCAGAAATAACTCCACATTCATGAAAACAGACATCTCACCTACCTCTCCCACAACTCTAACTGATGCTGTCATACTACTCTAGCCCAGCTAAATGAATATAATCTTACTGCAACCTCCTTGTAGATTGTGAATGCTCACAGAACATCTTTTTCTTTACCCAGCATACCCTATTCCTCTACAGTTATAGTTAGACAGGAATTTCAGTAACACCACAGTGCAGCATGCTATTGTGAATCATCTGACTCCATAAATATTTGAGAAAGTGAAAAGCAGAACAACTTCACATACTAAACACACAAGGGGAACAGTCTTCCACATCCTCTATGGAGGTAAATGAACAACAGCCAGGTAGCCAGAACTTTATTAAAGCAATAGATTATCAACTTTATTTTCACTTATTCTTTTCAGTGATAGTTCCGTTACCTTTCACTTTATGATCATCTCAGAACTACAATTCACCTGGGCACAAACATTTCTTCCTTCTTCCATTAATATCCTTCCTATTTCCCCTCGCCCGCCAACAGCAAGTCATAAAATAGTCCCCTCGCGCTTTAGTACGTGTTGGTATGAGTGCTTCACGTCGCCAAGACACCATTAGTAGATTTACGAGAAAGTTATATCAGCAGAAATTTTCCATGTTGAGTTGACCTCAAGCTAAATTAAGTTTCACTTAGAAGGGCAAATCTAGTTTAAAAAATAGTACATATCAAAGGTCTATTGTGTGCCTATGCTAAAGCAAACAAAATTTTATCAAATAGACCTAAAAGCTTAAGCAGGTTAACTTCACAATCATATACATCCAGAAAGTAACATATCTGTGATTTACTTGCCTAAACTCCCTTTGTAGTCAGTGAAGCATATGTCAATCAGGGGCCACGCCCTTCCCCATTTTCCTGGGTAATTTTATGTTAAAAACACAACAAAATGAAAAGCATATTTTAGCCAAAAAGCCAAACATCTGGAAAAACTGCTTGCTTGCACAGGCTTAGCAAAGACTTCCTCAAATTTGAGGATTTAAGACTATGGATTTATTTAAAAAAAAATCTTCACCCACTACCCTGGAAGGGCTTATTGGATTGTACTTTTACTATCCCACACCCAGAGATGTAAGGAATTAGGATTTCAATGCTCCTAGTAGGTAAAAAATGTTCTGGTATAGAGCACATTGAATTAAGAAACCATTTTCAACCTCAGCAACACACAGGCCACTGAACCCAGGTACTAAGCTCCAGTTTTGGATTCCAATTCCCTTTTGAGAAATTTTACTGATAGAACAGCCGGACAAAGAAAACCAAGCCATAAATCCTATTAGACTGCCAACACCACCACCATTTCAGACAGATCTTTCCCTACAGTGTAGGTGTAAAAGACATTAGAAAAATATCAGAACAAGTAGCATAACTATTTTATCCAGAACTCTTGGAAGATGCACCTTCTTAAGGTGGGACAAGAGATGAAGTGTGCTTTGCTATGCTTCTGTACACGAGTCAAGATACTCAAAATTATTAGCCAAACTAAACTGACAAAGTTTCTCAATACTTAGTGTCCTTCAGCTCCATTTAAAAAGGAATATTCTTACAAATTGTTTTTATAATCAGTGTTTAGAAACTTCCATTACCTTAATAAGATCTGCAACTAAGGTGCTTATCTACAGGAGTGAATTTCTGTTAATTTCAACTATATTCAAAAGCACCCAAATAAAAAATAGCAACACTGGTATATTTGTGTTAACGTCCCTCTATTTGCAACACTAGCTTGGCATTAACTGCAATGTTAAAAGATACTTTTACTCCTTAGAGAATTTCAAAGAAAACTCAGCACAAGGATACATTTCTTGGTTTTTTTTAACCAGACTTGGAACAAGTGACTTACATCAAGTACACCTGAAAATAGTTACTACAGGAACCTCTCAAAAATCCAAGTCACCCAGATATAGCTACTAGAAAGGCATGACAGGGACAAAACCAAGTGACACTTCAAGAGCTTTAATGAGAGCTGTAAGTGCATCTGAGCCCAGCAACTGGAGACGATGCCTGGTTCCACACTACACGAAGCATTGCGAAGGTCAAAAAAAGGAGTTACAAACAATAATAAAAAAAAATATCAAGCTCAACAGCCTGAGAAATACACAGTGATGCTCATTCTTATCTCCTCAGTCTACAGGTGCCCAGCCACACATATTCACATTCCTGTCCTACTTATCAGCATAAAGGAGCAATTCCTTGCCTCCAATTACAGCTGCTCGGAAGGAAATGTAAAATGTAAATCATCCAACACTATGGAAACAAAAACACTGGGCAAGTCAGAGTTCAACACCGCCATTTTTGAGCAGTGAGATCTCAACTACTCAGCTACCTTGACTGCCGAGAACTCCCACTGAACCAGATCTAGAAGTACATGACAATACTAGTTATAAGAAGCCATCCACAATTTGCTTCAAAGTTGAGGGGGGAACAAAGATGCACACTGTGTCAACTAAGGTCCCTAAGGAAATTAAGATAGCATTTAAGAAATTCCTGCAACATCTCAGAAGACTTGGGTAACGGTTATGGCAGCTCTCCTCATTTGTTTCAGTAGAGGGAGCCAAATTTTCATCACAGATGCAGCAGTATTTCAGACTCTCCCTAACCAGGTACTTAGAAACTGCAAAAGTACAGGCCTAAGCACTGCCAAGCAAAGCTAAGTAATCAACTGTCAGCATTTCTGCAAGTGAGAAGCCGTGCAAAGTTTCCTAAGTCAGTAATGTCTGGGGTAAGAACAGCCAACATAAGCACCCTAGAACAGAAATGACAGGGACTGCCATTATCTCTAGCAAGCTGACAGTTAACATATTAAAAAAAACCTCTAGCAAGACGTGCAGTCCTTTCATCTTCTCACACTATCCTTTGCAACTCGGAAGAACTGTGCCACAGATACACACCCATTAATCACACACACACGAGTCAGGTTCAACATTTATTTTGCATTCATTTCTTGCACTTGAAGTACTCTTCGATGACATCTTTGGCCTGAGACTCCTTGCCATAATCCTGTAACACAAGATAACACATCAATAACACAGATCCATTCAAAATTTTACAATCTTTTTTTTAAAAGGACAACTGAGATTCTGACACTTTCTCATGTCATTCCTAAATATTCCCAAAATTCCACACAGGTATCCTCAAGCAATCTGCTACCTTCTTTCCATTTGCCCTCTAATAAGACTATTCTAATAAAGGACTGATCCATTTCATTCCAGTGTAACACTTATTGGTATGTATCCAAACAAATTTGCACTTTTGCTTAAAGCCAGCCACGTAAGGTGTGTGAAACACCAGCAGAAATATGAAAACACACGCAAAAGGCATTAGCCGTTATTGCAAAGATGTAGCCATCTGTTGGGACCTCAATGACAACAGTGTCTTCAAGGCTCGTACTGTGGCTTTACTTTACCAGTGTCATTTTAAAATATACTCTGCAAAACACTTTCAAGTTGAGCAGATACATTGCACTGGTTTTTTTCTGAAGCAGAACTTTATCTTTTCTAGTTAAAGTATTTCCTTAATGCTTACTAGCAAGGGGGCATATAAAACTGAAGGGCACAAGCATTAAAGTCACAAAATGACTATCAGTTTTTTAAATACTCATATTTCATTTTAAATGAAAGGGAATATAGAACAAGGAAGCAGTTTATTTTCACTATCAACAATGGAAAGCAATTGTAAAAAAGAATAAAATCTAAGGGTTCTGCATAATAGTCCCTTAACTGCAGCTACCTCATTCTTTATGGCTTATTGTCAGAAATCGAGGAATAAGCAATGACTGATTAGCATCTTACTTTGACAACCACGCAACTGCAGCCCACTACTTTGCGAGGTTTCCCTTCTCTGTCGATCTTGCAGAGACCTACCCATTCACCCAGCTTCTTGTTGTCATCAACCTGCGTAAAATATTGCATCACATTACAACTAGCCATTTCTGACATCCCTAGGTTCAGCAAAAAAAGCCGCTGTACTCTCAGAAGCATTGGGTAACGGATGGCTGCTTTCCTCACAGGCATCAGTAGAGGGAGCCAAAGTATCATCATTGTACAGCTTCTCAGCATTTGAATTGTAAGAAAAAGCCATGCTCCACGACTTATGTGCAACATCAATAATGAGAAATATTATACAGGACACAAAAACTTATGTAACCTTTGTAAAATGCACGATACACATCCTTTGCCATTTATATGCAGTTTTTGTAGTGCTTCAGTGACATCCACACAGAACTAAAACAATCTGTGCTGCTAAGAGAAATGTTGCTGTGTACAGAGCTACAGCACAGTGTTTCAAAATTCCAGTTCTCTACATGCTGAAACAAGCGGCTTATATTGCAAGCAGGATAACTATTCCAAACTTGTGCCTGAAGTTTCAACACTCACCTTTATTAAGTTGATCTGATGTTCTGCACAAAGTGCTTCAACTAATTTTACATACGTGGGTTCATCACAATTTGAAGCCAGAACACAAAGATGGGCTTGACGTCTAAAAAAACCAAACAAACAAACAAAAACAAGAGACAAATGGAACTTCAGACCCTGCTTAAACTTTCTTTATAATCAAAAACACAAAGAACAAAATTCAGCACATGCATTACTAGACAACCACTTCCTAGGTTCAGTTACAGGTTTTGAGACACCATAAGCTTCTGAAATATTAAATATACTTTTCATATGATCTACTACTACTTATGTTTTTCATATATGCAACAGACTTCATACATTGTTAGCTTTATCATCAGATTCAGTCTGGAAGTTTCTAAAAATTCCACTAAATAAATTCTCAGTCAGTGGAAAAAGATTTCATCACTGGATGAACATCAGGTCCCATAAAGAACTGGTGTCACTATTAGAATGCAACCAAGTTACAAGTTGGTTTTTCTTGTTTACCACAGATAACAATAATTTAACATTAGAATTGTAATTATTAAAAACTTGAATTTCCACATCAAGTTGTTACAAGCTCTTCAGAACAATCTTTTCTACTTACGTTTAAAGAAGCTGTTCTGACAGGGCCCCAATTCTAATTAGGTTCTTTGTATACTGTGGTACAATGTTAAGAATACCAAAGGGATACCTGACAACAAAGAGAGCTGTATAGGTTTTCTATGCTTAACCTAATGTCATGTGACCACTGCAAAGTCAGTTTTCTCTACAGCCACCTTCATCGGTTTCACCCAAACGTTTCATAAACATTATTTCCAAGCAAGAACCCTCACACAAAAATGCACATAAACCTTATATATACATCATCCTCTTAGCACACAGCATATGAAGTCACAGTTGAACTCAAAAGAGCTGTCACAAACTAGCTGTCAGTCACTCAAGTTGCATTTTTCTCCCACTGTTTAGTGCCTTGCCTTAGAGCTTTTTGCATACAGGTTTGTCAGACTGCTGTTGTCACCCATAACATGAGTGAAGGGGTATCCGACAAATTGCTGAAGTCATCACCCAAACACTGTACCATTACAATGAAGCACTGTATACAGCTGGAATCATAGAATCATTTAGGCTGGAAAAGACCTTTAAGATCACAAAGACCAACCATTAACCGAGCACAGATGTGTATGTACATATACACGTGCATATATAGTACCTCACCCCACCAAGTACCATGGTAGGCACATACACAAGAAGTTTAATATTGTTTTGATATAGTACCAAAGCAATTACTTACAGGTGCAAAATTTTAAAAAAAACAAACAAAAAAATTAAGCCAGCAAAAATGTAAAGGCAAGCTCTAAATTTGTTTTTTCTCCAAAAAAAACCCCAAATCTTCCAGGTTAAGTCTGACATATATATTAACAAAACATACACAAACTTTTGAGAAAAGTTTATCAATTCTTAAAGTACAAAATTAGAGTCACAGATTTCCATAGCTACATACTGCAAGCACCATTTCATTTTCTTCACAAAACCAATCCATGAAAATTCAATGGCACTGAGGTCATAAAAAGATAAAACCTAATAGCCTAGACACTGTTATTCTTGAATCACTGAGTTTAACACCTACATTCTAAGATTGCAGTTGAAGATCCCAAAACAGAGGCAGCAAAAGACAAAACTCATTGGCAGAAAAATACGGTCTTGCAAATGCCAGCAACTAAACATCTGGACAAAGCGACCACTGTATGTGTTCAACATACCTCATCCAGTTATACTGGATGTGTACCTCCTCCAGCGCATACACAGACAAAACAGGAATACACCACTTACTTGTCCAAGGCTTTAGCTGCTTCACGAATACCACGAGCTAGGCCATCATGGATAAGTGCGGTCTTCAGCACTTCTTGCAGGGCGGTGTTAACATCCATTACACCTCCAGCAGTAATGCTAATGAGAAGACAGATATTGCTTCGATCGTGCCAACATCTTACAGCTAAAATCAAGAGCTTCCCGTCACCTGCAAGCTCTCAGCCATTTAAAAAAATATAGAAGACAAAAGCAAGCTAAAGAATTAAGTCACAAGAGAAACCGAAGATGAACTGGAAAGAAACTTAAGAGACTAAACCCTCTTGGAGAGCCAGCTGTGCTCTTTCCGCACTGCCTTACAAAGAGGAAGCTGGGCACACAGCGACCCTGCCCGCCAGGCCCCACGCCGAGCATCCGCCTCTTGCCTGCAGAAAACGCGCAGCGGCACCACGGCGGGCCCTGGCTCTGCGCGGGCAGCGTACGAATAGAAGTGCAAGGCCCGACCTGAAGCAGTCTCTCCGCCCGTCCGCCCGTCCACCCTCCGCCCAGCCCCGGCCCCGCTCACCCTTCCTCGGCCATGGCGCTCTCGGTGGGTGCTGTTCCCGCCCGGGTTCCTGCTGCAAATACAGACACAGGCGGCACCAGTGAGAGGCGCCGGCCGCCCCGGGGCCCCTA
>VWZK01000454.1:0-52002 GCA_013396935.1 Baryphthengus martii
TTCTTGGTACTAACTCTAAACATCGAGCAGTATTGCTTTTTGAAGCAGACACTGTGAAAATACGTTAACTTCAGAAAGTGCAGTTACTTAGTTAACTGAGCTGAAAAATAAAGTCACTGAACAGAATTAGTTCTGTTCTAACTCAAACCAGGACAAGTGACCAGTAAAACTGTAGAGATTGCACAATCCGCATGGAAAGTCATAATCTCATGTCCTTCCAATTCATACTTCTCCAAAACTTTAATATGAGTATCACTTCCTGTCTTCTTTCTCTGACTGGTGTTTGCTTGACACAATTTAGTACTTCTCTGTAATCTCTCTCACTCTTTTTCTTGCTTTACTTTTCTTGTTTTCAGCTTCAAACTCATGCATAACTCCGTTCAGAGCTGCTTTTCTACAT
Source organism: Baryphthengus martii (assembly GCA_013396935.1). NCBI lineage: Eukaryota > Metazoa > Chordata > Aves > Coraciiformes > Momotidae > Baryphthengus > Baryphthengus martii. The sequence continues at coordinate 401 of VWZK01000454.1, forward strand.
CTCTCCTGTTGTTTTTTTTTTTACTGTGATTTCCTCCTATGATTGTGTCAGGAACCAGAAGTTGCCTCAGAGTTTATCATCTTTTACTCAGAACTACACAAAATAAATGGTGCCTTGACCTGTCAAAGCTACATAGGAAATGGGACTCAAAGTCACAAATCTTCTAAACTGCAGCATTCTTATTTTTAATACCTGATTCCTTTCCTTCCCTTCCCTTGTAGTGAAAGGAGATATACTGGATGACTATTTAAGAACAGATGGTGTTTGGATACTTACTAGAAATAAACAGTTTTACAAGACAAACAACGAAAAAGAATGTGCAGAAAAATGTGAAGCAGAAAGAAATTTTAATTGCAGGTAATTTCTCTTGAACCTTAAAACTATGTCATTGTGAGTGTCTGCGTATCAATGATATTTTCCTACTGTTGCTCAGAACCAACATCCCCATCCTGCTGCAGCTCTGCCTACAGCAGTGCCTCCCATGCCTATGCCTTTAGCTTGTGGCTTATCATCATCCATAAATTACCACAAGGTCAAGTAAAGGGTGGATTTACAAAGTATTACTCATTCTATAGTAAATCTTAGAGTTCCTGCTCTTATCCAATGTTACCAATCCAATGGAGAGCTGCTTACACCCCCTTAGCTGGATGCTGTCTTGTTTCAAAAAAGAAGGATGAGATGTTTGTAATTCATTGTAAGGAAAGGCACTAATCTAAGCAGCTAGGGTGCTGTTGATAATGTTTTGCCAATGCAGTAACCAAATTCCACGCAACCTGAAAAAGTCATCCACTTCAGAGCAGTAGAAAATATCAGTCTCTTACTCAGTGTCTCAGTATCTCTTACTTGATACAGTATCTGAAAGGTATAAAGGTATACAGGGCAGTGCCAGTAAATAAATAATCTATAGAAAGATAATTACAAGCTGAATAATTTGAATTTATTTAAAAATATTGCCTCCTATGTCAATATTGCTTCCTTCTCAATTTCAACAGGGCCTTCCTATTCACCAAGAAAATGCTACAGTGCTTAACGCTGGCTGAAAATTCCAAAACAACAGTGACGTTCAACAGCACAGATGCAATTCTTTATGAGAAGAAAAGTATGTATACAGTAAGATGCTACACATTTATACATTAAGCCTATTTTAACTGCATCCTTGAATTCTCTGCTGCAGTGCTGGAGCAAACCATTGCAGGTGGTGGCAGTTCCAGTGGACTGGGTCCCTGCCAGCTATGAACTGGTCTGAAACTGTCTAGAAGATGTCACATGCAGCATCAAGGCTCCTTATATTTGAGCTTATACTTCATTCCATCAGTCATATATTACTGGGACCAGGCTGAATTAACCAGGCTGAAAGGGAAAATCATGCATTTATTGACCCTTTAAGTATTTGCAGTCCTCTGCTTCATGGAGCTAGTAGAGTCCTTGGTCATACAAATTTACAGGACTATAGGATTAGCTGCTTCTATGTATGTATTTCTCTAATATTCTGTGAAATAATTCAGATAAAAATTATTTGACTGAAATATTGTATTGACTTATAATTGTCATTTTTTAAAAAACAATAATCATATGTTCATGTTTTGTAAGCTGTTTTGTTTACACTTAATTCTTGTTTTATGACAGGCTTAGGTAAGTGTCCTGGTTTTAAGATTATTTTTTTAATTAATTAATTAATGCTTTCCTACATTTTTAATAGATGTTGTATAGCTGGAAAAACAATTATTTTGTTAAATGAAACTATCTTCAAAAGATCTCTGAGATCTCTGAGAACTTAGATAATGCAGTCACAAGCAGTCACAAGTATTCACTTCAATGAGTTTTCTAGGAACAAGAAAGCTCCTGTTACCAACTGATATGTAAGATGAATAGTGAACCTTTCTTGCAAGAAAATGTCTGTTAATTTGGAAAGACAATTGTTTTCAATGTCTTCACAATTCTGAAGCATTTGAAAGATACACAGAAAACTGAAACCGCATGGTTTCAGTCGTGGCACAGGTCTCCTTTACAATATCAAAGTTTAAAAGAGAAAGCAGTTCATGTACAAATTCCCAGCTAGTATGAACTGGCACAGTTCTTATGAATACATTAATTTCTTCTGGATAACTGTCCCAAACATAAGAAAAAGATAGAATGCTACCATTTAAATAGTCGTATCCTAATTCTTCTGCTGCTAGACTGGATAATGGGTTGTCAGATTCACAGCACTGGATGCAACTTGGTTTATAACAGATAGTTTCAGTAAGTACTAGTTCAACCTCTAGCTGATTATCAGCCAGTGACATTTTGCTCTTATGGGGCAGTATTTGTTCATTGATATGTTCTTTCATGATAATGGCAAATGGATTTTTTCATCATTTTTTCCAAACTTGAGGTTTATGTTTAGCTTGGATGAATTACTAAAACCTTAAAAGCTAGAATTCGAAATACACTTCTTGATTCTTGAGTGTTATTACAGTTACACTGTTACAATTGTATTTGCCAAAAGATTTTATTTCTACAGTTGTGTCCCCCACCTTGGTAACAGATCTCACAAGACTAAAGCCTGTGGAGACCTTTTTTTATTTTTCACATTCCTCATAGATCACTGATGTGTGAATCATCGCTATGGAAGAATATTGGAGCAGGTTCAGCCAAATAGTTTCTGGCACAAGTGAAATATCTGTAGAAATAATGGGTGCAGCCAATGCCCCAGCATTTTAAATGTGATTTTTTTTTTTTTTACCAAAGTAAAAATTCATTGCAGTTTTCCTTTGAGGCTAGAACAAGATAAAGGAGGGGTATGTGTTTTGATAATTCCTCTGCATGTGTTGAAAGCAAGTAGACAGATGCACAAGTCATTAATTATCAAATTGAAATGAACCCTTCTAAATGAATAAATAATTCCATTGACCCTAATTATATGCTGTTACAGAGGGCTAGGCAATAACTTAGGCTTAAATTGGTACAAATTAAGACAATATTCCTACCTACATCAGGGCCCCTTTACAATGCTTGCCATTGTCCAAGCTCTTCCAAACTTCTGAAACATCTGAAGAGATGATCCTCCCGTCAGTGCCAAAAGACTTGATTTTCATACCCAAGAGCCTCTCAGGAAAAGGAGGGAGCGCTGGCTTCTTTCTCGTTAGCCTCCTCCAAAGCTGTTCCCTGGAAGACTGGCCTCACAGTTCATCCCAGTGATCTTCCTGAATACATGCAATCTAGCAATTTAGCCAGAGTCTGCAGTTCTGCTGCTCGCATGCCCACCGGAGCCATCTTTTCCTGCAGAAAAATAAAAGGCCTAGCTCGGCACCATCTCATGCTTCAGGCTGGATTTGTCTAGTTTACTTTTTAGCCTTAACTGAAACTGTAGGCTATGATATGGAGCTGCCTCTCTCTTGCGATCTTCTTGGAACCAGAACTTTTCCTTCCTGGCCATGATCAGGACTGAAGGAAAACTCACCACACGAGTCCACTGCATGAGCAGTCAGTGTGTCTGGTTCCTCACATTGAGAGGCAGGCTCACCAGCCGATAGCTGTTTGTCATGGCAGCAGCTCCTCCGTGAATGGAGGCACTTGTCTAGGTGTCAGGTCCACCACAGAGACATGGTTACTGGCTGTCTCTCCACAGGGTGAAATTAAGTGGCATGCAGCCACCTCTCTTGCCTTCACTGACATCACTTTGTGGGCTGTTAGAGCAGATACATCCGTCTGCAGCCTTTCTTCTATCAGTCTTTTGATGTGAGTAGAAGACATTTCTTGATCATTTCAAGAGTAGAACCTGGCTATTCTCCCACTGCAGACTGGGCAGAAATCAAGTCTCCTTCATATTAGCACCTATCAGTGTCACTGAAAGACGCAATCAGGCACTGCCTAACAGGTGGTCGTGGACACCAAATCTTTTCATGTGGAATGTATTTTCTCTTTCCCTAGTTTATTCTTGTGCTCATGTTGATGGTTATTTGAAACAACCTAACTCATATACCTGGCAACTAGATAAAAGTGGGAAAAAAGGCGTCTGCCTCATACTCTGCATTTTCATCTAATGAGTTATTAGGCATTATTTGCTCTTCGTCCAGCATGATTTGCAGCAGTTTGGGAACTGCCTGTCTCATCTTCATCTCCTGGGGCTTTCTGCACTGTAGAATACCTGCTTTGGCACCTGGGACAGGCACCGCCTCCCTTGGCTATACTATTCAGCTTCTATGTTGCTGCTATGCAGCACATTGCCTTTGCCTTCTTAGGGATACCTCTCCATAAAAGCTTGCTTCAGTAGAAATTTTGTTTAGCACTAGGAGCCAGAGTATAGTCTCCTTTGTTTTTTCCTGTTTTTTTTTTGTTGCCTTTTTTTTTTTCTTTTTTAAACAGAGGATGTAGAGTCATCTTCCTTCTATTTTTCACTTAGCAGGAATACAAAACTATCTCGTTCCTTCTGAAACTCATGGCTCCACTGCCAACATCTTTGTGAAGTCTTTCAATAATTCAAATGGCAGCGTTTAGTATCTATAATGGCCTCAATCCTTTACAAATTGGAGATAGTTCACAAAAGGCTATTAAAGTGCATTGTAAAAGTGAGACTCACCTTACTACAACCAGCTTATTTTTCACAGCCAGTGTCGTCTATCCTGAACTTGAATTTACGAATAAAGGCATTTAGTTTTCTCAAGCTTCAGAAAAGTTTTCTGTCCCCACCATGATGCATCAGCACCAGGAAACAGCTACTGCAAATCTCCTTTCTGCTGAGATACAGTGCAATATTTTCTGCTTGGAGAAAGTAACCTCCAGAACATTTTGTGATTCTGCCATTCCCTTAGGTTCATGGTGACTGTAACATTTCACTTATGCCTGACTCAGATCTTGGACTTTGTAACAGCTATTATTTTCCTTGGGACTGGATTCAAAATATCTATACTAAATATCCACTTAAAACCAAAAGAGTCATCTCTCTGTGAGTGTAAGAATTTGGCTATGCTGGGCTACCCAATGTTATGTACTCACATTTTACCCCATCACAGATGCTTTGGGATCTGTATGGAGACCATGCTCTGGATTCTCCATAGTTACGAAGGCAATTCCATGAACATGTGTCTGACAATTGGAGTTTTATTTTCCTTATGTTAATGGCAAAGCATAAGGAATCCTCTTTTGATTACGTCATTGTTAATAGTAGGAATAATCCACAAGGCCAAATTACCTAGCTTTTGTGGTCTCGTTACATTATGTTGAGTCAAATTTCTTCCCACTTACATCTCCAAGAGTGCTTTTTCCTTCAGTTCTAATTGGCCTTTCTGAGTTTAAGAATCATAATGGTTTTACTAGCTCAGTGGCCATCTGGGATGTTTAACCTCTTGTAGGGATATTAATAAGTTTTGGCACTTAGTCACTGAAACATTTCTTAGAGATTTGGTTAGGATTTCTTCTTTTTTTACAGAGAATCCCAGTTAAACCTTAATATTGTGTTGACACGTAGTTTTGTTTTTGACCCCATCTGTTTTTGAGGAACACCATCAGGGGTTATAGACCAGCACAACAAACTCCTGTACAGGACAAAAAAAGTAAAAGAGACTTTGGGAGTCAAACAGAAAGAAGCCATGTTACTGAAAATGCTGCTTAAGAGGGATCAAACACCAAGGATTTAATCCATGGTGGTCTCCATGTGCCATTTGAACTGGTAAATCACTTGCTTGTCTTCATTTCCATGAAGACCCAACTATAGAAAGCCTCCATCTTCTCTCCCCAGGTGTCAGATGTGTCCAGCTAGGATTATTTAGGAGGAATTTGGCAATATCAGAAAGCCCATGGGCAAGACTATTAACCAGAGGGACCTCCTACTGAAGTATCAGTGTTGAAGCAGCAATGACAAAACTTTTGGGCACTCCGATAGTACCCTGACAACCAGGCAGCATCTCTCTTTTGATATGACATGCAGCACAGACATTTGTAGTCCCAGCCACACACTGTGATGACCGTTAACTGTTGCAAGGTGTCAAAAAAAGGCTCTGCTTTTCCTATCAAATTGGTTTCATGTTCTTGTTTCAACATCTCTGTGTTGTATTTTGGGTTTAGGGGGTTCCTTCTTGTGCAAGCAAATGGCCGGAAGAGGAACAGAGTCACTTCCCCCAATAACTTGAGATTTTTCGGCGTCTGTTGCCAATAAAAGCATCATCAACATGCTTTGCATTCTCTCTGCCTTGGAATCTCACTAGAAAGTAGCAGGGAGTCTGAGGCTAAAAGGAATCAAAGGTTTGGGGACCATTTATGGGACAAAAGTACTTTGATAACTAAAAATTTTCTGGCTTGAAGGGATAGTTGCATGACACCCACACTGAATATGTGCTTAGGAACAATGCATTTCAAAGATTCTCCAACTGCTGGTGAAAGGCCTTCCTTTCAGCAGTATGATAGTATAAGTGTGCATCTTATACATTTGAAAAACAATTGCAACTTGTCATATATGTTTTCTTAACTAGATTTTATAAACTTTATAAAAATGCTTCAGGAACTTTCCTTTGTAGTTGCCTGGTAGTTAGTAACTATTTTTTTTTAATACTTTATGTAGTCACATCTGTGTTTGCATGCACAAGATTTTCAAAACATGAATAAAATATGGTTCATGAACATCATGAGCTGATGAACTTCAGAGTTATATTTGCAGATTATCAGTTTCAAGAGATGCAATGTTGTAACACCATTGAATTAACAAAGCCAATTCCATTTCAGTTTACCTTCTACAATGTAAAAGAGGGATTGGGAAGGACTACAGAGGAACAGAAGCCAAAACTTGGAGGGGTATTCCATGCCAGAAGTGGGCAGAAAAAACACCCCACAACCCAAAGTAAGGCCTTATTTATATTTGTCTTCATGTTGTTCTGAATCTTTTCCCAGCTTCTCCAACTTTATGTGTATAAAAAACTTTATAGTGTATGTTACCAAAGCTAGTTGTCAGATGACTTTCAAAGAGAACTTTATCTTCATCTCTCTTGTTACTTTCGACTCTTCTGGCAGGGAACTGAAATAATCTGGGTAAGGAAAAGCTGTGTTATAAACTAGAGAAGTTGTGTCTTCATTTTAAGAAGATGAAATGCACCTGTCAACACACGCTGAATATTTTATTATTGGTGATGGTAGGGTCACAATTTCTCTCTTCTGTATGAGATGTGAAAAAAAAAAACAAAACAAAAAAAACCCAAAATAGTGATATCTGTCCAGCTTTATGACCCCCTGCTGGTCATCCAGGCTGTCAGGAAGAAACATCCAACAAAGTATCTAGAGTGCCAAAGGGATCTGCCCAGGCAGAGTGTTCTCAGAGCTGGCTAACACTGGGTTCACTGAAGCAAGTTGGAAGCAGACGTCCTGTTTCTCTGATCTATGCTGAAGTTTCACCTGTTTAAAAAAAAATTTTGTTGTTATTCTATTAGAACTTGGATGAGATTGTTATATTTTTTGTTTGAAAAACATTTAGTCTTCTCTGGGAGGATTGCTATAGGAAGAAGCTCAGGATCACTTTCTTCAAAATCTCTGTGAATTAGGATCCAGTTGTGTTTGGTGAATTGTCTCTAGCAATACTTCATTTTAAAGTAGCTCCATTAAGAAAAATACATGACAAAGCCACAGATCATAGTGAGATGACTAGATCAGCTGTATGCGAGTATTAAAGACAATAATTGTCCTTTGAGAATGTCGTAGTCCTTACAGGCTGTAAGCTCAATCATCACTGGGAACTGGGATCTAGGGACAAAGCTACTAATAATGGTCATTACAGAATGTTTTTTCAGATTTCATTTATGAGTTACAATGTGGAATCTCTTTATCTCATTTTTATTGTGAATGAATAGATCCCACAGCTAGCTCAGCAAGTTGGTCATTTCCCTTTTGCTTCACTAAATTACTGGAATTAAAATAGAATTTTAATACTATTACAGTTATACACCTGAGAAACACCCCAATGCAGGGCTGGATGAAAACTACTGTAGAAATCCTGATGGAGATGAAAATGGACCCTGGTGTTACACAACAGATCCTGCTACCAGATTTGATTACTGTAACATCCCAGAGTGTGAGCACCAGGTCACACACACTGAAGAAGGTATATTTATTTTTCAGAGAAGGAGTGTTCAAATAGGTAATACTATTCCTGCTACTTGTTTTTGCTGTATTATTGGGTTTCAAACATGAATTTCAATCAAGCTGAAATTTAAGAAGTTCTCAACATAGAGGTTGTTCTCCTAATTGGTTCTAGTTATCAAAGTAATTTTGTACATATAGAAAAACTGATTATTTTTAATAATTTACTGATATTCTCCTACCCTTACTCCTAGCAATTTATTTCATTTTAGCAATAGTAAAGATTGACTCAAGTGCTCTGTTACAGGCAAAACTCCCATTGCTGTCAGTACATACAGATACTTGACAAAGTCCGGCCTACAAAAAACGTATAGCCCTAAAGCTTTTATCATTTGGCTAGACTGTAATGTATGGTCTCCTGGATTCTTTTCATCATTAACTGGAGAAAACAGCTCTTTTCTTTTCAGTGTAGTCTTCCATAAATAGATTAGGATCAAAATTTACAGGCTTGTGCAAACCTTGCTTTGTTTTCATTCTCCCTAGGCCCTGCAGTTGAATGCATGCAGTGTAATGGTGAAGACTACCACGGTGAAGTTTCCAGAACAGAGTCAGGGCTTGAGTGCCAGCGCTGGGATGCCCAAGAACCTCATTTGCATGGATTTACCCTGAAACAGTGAGTCATGCTCAACGTTGAATTCATTCCCACAGTGCCTGGGAGACCCGGCCTGCAGACAACCTAATTGCCACAGCTGGCCGTAACTGACTCAAGTTTCTCTTTCATTTTCAATGTACAGCTTTCCTGACAAGGATCTGAAGATGAATTATTGCCGTAATCCTGATGGTGACCTTCGGCCTTGGTGTTTCACTACCAGCCCTAGTAAACGCTGGGAATATTGCAACATTCCTCGTTGCAGTAAGTGTGGTTTCCTGAGATCACTCCAGAGGGTAGCTCTTCTCATTAAAATCATACAGGAAAGGGAAAGACAGGAAGTCACAGTTCTGAGTAACCTGAGGACATCCTTGTGAACCAGAGAAAGTGCACATTAATAAGCAGAATCATTCACTAAATTTCTGTTACATAAAATCATACAAGCTCAGTGCAGGTGTCACAAAGTGCAATAATGCCAAAGATGTTATGAAAACCCTCATTGTCTTCAACCACCTTACTTTTCAATTTACCTGAGAGCTAAGGCATTCATGTGAAATTAGGTGGTGGTTTTCACTTGACCTGCTACCTCAAGGAAAAAACCTAAATCAGCATGTGTCCATACTTTGATATTTCAACTGGGTCTAGTCAGCACAGCTGGTACTGCTTTTTTCTTAGCAGGGTGTGAATCATGAGGAACAAGTACAGGTCTCAGGAGAAAAAGCTGATTTATCAGTGAGCTGGCTTAATCCATTAAACTGAGCACACTAAATCTGGACATTTCCAAAGCACTGAATAAAAAGATTAGCATTGCTATTTGTAGAATTGGACTGCACTGCGAGGAAACATTTTGTGGTTTTGTCTCTAAAGCAGTATTTTTTATACATCTGCAGTTGCCAGTGCTCTAAACAGCAGCATGTGTTTGCAAGATGTAGTTCACCTCATTACGCTCAATTAGGGATGGAAGAATGACTATTTATAGACTTCTGTATGATGAAGTAAATTGTGAAAGTTACCGCAGCATCTCCATTTTGTGCCTAAAACTTAATGAAAGTTTAAGGAACAGACCAACCTTTTAGAGTCATACTTGTCTCCTTGGGAAATTCCATGTACCAAACACATATAATAGGTATGCGCTGTAGATTCATTTTCTCTCTGCCCTGCTCAGGTCCTATGCCTCTGATTGTTACGCTTAATTACTTCCTTTGCTTTTCCCTACATGCCAGACCAATTCACTTTTTTTCACTCTTGCTTTTGCCCCACTTTCCCAATTCACTGATTCCAGAGGCTCAACTTTGAAGGCTGTTTTGCTTTCTTTCACAATTTCTTCTCAGCCCTTATCCTTATCCTTTCTGCCCTTCCACTCTGCCCATGTCTATTTTATTAATGTACTCCCTTCATCCTGCTTGTTTTTACAAGAAAGTACAGTACTACTTACTGACTTTCCAGCTCCGCTCTCAGGGGACTGAAGGCACAAAGTCTGGCTTGACCCAGTAAAGTTATTTAATGACTGCTATCAAAGGGCAGACACAGGACACCTGTCTGGCAGCCCAAATATACACTTCGGTTTTGTCATGGCCTTCAGCTAATGTCACCTCTGATGAAGGAAAAAAGGTGCATATTTGATATTACAGAAAACAAAGGAATTTAAAATATATTTCAAAGCACCAGTTAGCAGCATATTCCCTTTTTTTTTTTTTTTTCCAACTGTGTTATAGCTACACTTGCACCAGTCTCTCGCCTTGGTTCCCAGTGTCTTTCAGTGAAAGGAGAAGACTATCGAGGCAGGATAGCCATCACTGAATCGGGAAATGTCTGCCAACACTGGAACACACAATTTCCTCACAGACATGGCTGGATTCCTGACAGATATCCCTGCAAGTATGCCGAGCCTTGTCATTTTAATACCAAAGAGCATAGTTATTCCTTACTGATCCAGATGCAGAAGCAATAGGAGCACAGGTTATCCACAGTTATGTTGATAAGCTGTTTTTTTGCCTTTTGTCAGCTCTTGTTCCTTCTGTTCCAGTTTTGCTCTTCAATTTCTTCTGCCTTCCTTTTTTTACCAGCTACTTTATTCTCATGTACTTGTTTCATCTGTCTCCTTCACATCCCACTGCAAAGTTTTAAGTATTTACTACTTTTTTTGTTTAAAATTCCCTGGCTGTGCTTCGGCACACTTTCAATGCATTACTCTTCTGAAGAGCGATGTTCCAGGTCCAAGACGCTCTAATACATCCTCATGGCTACAACATCAGAGAAACTGGGTTTGTGGAGCATTATCAATGGGCGAGGGTAGCTGAGACTGACCAGGCTCTGTATTTTGATCCTGCGGGTTGTGAAATCGAGTCTCTAATTTTGCCTGGGCATGTGAAACCCTGTCCACTACCACAGGACAGAGAGCAGCATGCACCAGTGCTCATATGCACACACTTCCAAGATGTCTGTGATATCCAGCCTCATCTGGCTCTTACCATAACAACCAGGTATACCAATGGCTTAGTTTTTGAAGTGATCTTTTACTGCCTTATATTGGCCTGAAAAACAAGAGTAGAGAGTGTAAACCATTGAAAAAGTTCTTTATATATTATCAGCACTTAGATTGTAAATTCAAAGGCAGTTGATTAGTCCCAAAATAGTGATGAGTAAGGTAATCTCCAAAAAAAAAAAATTAATGTAACCACTTCATGCAGTAGTTATAACAGTCTTGCATACAACCCTTCTAGATTTCTATGAGGAGTTTAAAACTGATATTTCTGTTTCAGAGGCTTAGAGGAAAACTACTGTAGAAACCCTGATGGAGAGAAGAGGCCTTGGTGCTACACCATCAACAGCAGCGTTCGGTGGGAATATTGTGCGATTCCCCACTGTGATGTGACAGAACAAGGAATTGCTGGTATGAGCAACGGAGTGCACTTGAGATAAGGAATTTAAAACAGTGAGAGACATTGTTTCTCATTGTAAAAGCGTTGAATACTTTTCCAGTCAATTCAACATTTTTATTAATGCAGTTTTTCTTCTTGGCATGTTACAAAACCTGCCAAATACTGGACTTGCAATGATTAAGGTAGTGCATTAATGGATATAAATCATCAGCTGACCCAACAGAAGAATTACAGGGTTAAAGAAGTTTATTTTTTTATATTCCTTTTTTTTCCCAAAGATAGAGCATTTTTTAACAACTTAACTGAAAAATGAAAATCAGGTTTAAAGAGATGAGTAAAAGGATGTCCCATTTTTTTTTGGAAAGTAACCACAAAGAGAGGACAGGAGCTTCCAAAGTAATAAAAATCTTATCTGAAACATCCATTCATTTAAGCACAAAAAAATAGCAAGAAAGTCTTAGTGCAGTCAAAAGGTTAATAGAGTGACTGAAGTTTAACATAATGTCCATTTTAGAAATAAAACAGGGGAGAAATAATTAGCATCTAATCTTAGAGGACTTTTCATGTGAACTTTCTGATCTATAATTCAAACATGTTCATATAGACCAAATGAAACTGAGTGGTGAACCTTCCACTGAATGACAACTGACATACAAGGGTAATCTGTGAAAGTTTTCTGAATATCTTTGGGAATGACCCTCCAGATTCCATGCTGGCTATGATGCTCTTACTGGACACTGTCTGTATAAATGAGTCATTCATTTTTGTCATCCTGTGTGTTTGATGTTTTCTTGTGCCTACACAGTAAGAACATAAAATTGTGTTGCAAATGACCAGTTTCTATTGCTTGTTGCAGATATGCCCATGCAAGTTCCCCTGCTAGAGGAGTGCTACCGAGGCAATGGCCAGAGTTACCGTGGCACAACTTCTATCACTGCATCAGGAAAAACATGCCAGGCCTGGAACTCCATGTTCCCACACAGTCATGAAAAAACCCCAGACAGATTCCCAAATGCGTATGTTTATTCCGTGTTTTCTTGCTTTATCTCACAATGACTACTGATAATTGTACTATCTTTGCAAATCTATGCTTTAAAACACTGCCAAGGAATGTTCCTATAAAAGTATTTTTCCAAGACCCATTTTCTGTTAGTCTAATTATATTTAAAAATGTGTTTTCCTGTTATTTAAATTCTGAGTAAAATATAGCTGTGTCCTTTTACTCTTAAATTTGAACTTCTGTAACCAATACTGGCAGACTTATAGAATCATAGAATCATTTTAGTTGAAAGAGACCTTTGAGACCATCAAGTCCAACAATTAACTCAGGACTGCCAGGTCACCATTAAACTATGCCCCTAAGTGTCACATCTACATGTATTTTAAATATCTCCAGGAATGGTGACTCCACTACTCACCTGGGCAGCCTGTTCCAGTGCTTTACAGCCCTTTTGGTGAATAATTTTTTCCTAGTCTCTAAACTTCCCCTGGTACAACATGAGACCATTTCCTCTTGTCCTAATGCTTATTGCTTGGGAGAAGAGACCGACCCCCATCTCACTGCAGACTCCTGTCAAGTAGTCCTAGAGGGTGATAAGGTCTCCATTGAGCCTCCTTCTCCACGCTGAACAACCCCAGTTCTCTCGCTTGTCTATTTTTTTTCCTTATTTATGTCGTTACCATTCTTCTGAATATACGAAAGAACACTTCAACATTTCAAAAAAAAAATTTCAGAAATGTGATTGCCCACCAACATTATGGATCTTCCTATATATTTATTACCAATTCACACATTTACACAACTGTGTATGCTTACACATATGTACTTAGAAATTAAATTATAGGCATATTGGGAATTTATTAAGATGCTCAGCACATTGCCATATTACAGTCAGAATTTAAGCCAGTAGTTGAATTAAGTTTCTTTATGTATAAATATATTCATGACTTTGATGTAGGTGTGAAATATAACTCCACTTGTATCACAGCCTTAAGTGTATTTGCTGATACTAGGATGTCTGGCAATAAGTAGAAAATTAATAAATGTATTTATCTCTGCATAGTAGATATCCACATCTTTTTAGCAAGATATTCCTATGATTACTTTCAGTCTCATGCAGCATGACTATTGTACTTATTTTTGCAGGGATTTGAGGGCCAACTATTGTAGAAACCCAGATGGCGATAACAGCCCCTGGTGTTTCACCACTGACCCAAGCGTGACATGGGAGTACTGCAATCTCAAGAGGTGTGATGATCATACACACAAGCCTGCACCAAATGACTCCCCTGCAATAACGACACAAAATATCGGTCTGACTACACTCACCACATCTGGTAACAGCTGGCTATAAGTGTCACCTCCTGTAGCATCTGTGGGTAAAGGAAATAGTAATCTATGCAACATAACAGCCACATTCCTCTTCCAGCTTTCAGATCTGTGCTGTTGAATTTTGCAACAAGTACTCTTTAGCCAGTTAATATCCTATAGCCTATATAATTTTACAGTGCATTCTGTAGGATATTTTTTTCATTTAGGGGAACAAGAGGAAAACAAAAAAATTCCTAGTGTTTCTGTAGCTGTGACTTGTAGTTATTCTAGGAATTTTGCTTGTGCTGTGCTTTATGTCAGGGAGTTGATCTTAGCTTGTTGTATTGTTCATAGGCAACCATGTTTTGCAAAGTGTATGCACCAAGAGAAACAAGCTTTTGTTCTATCCTGTTTCATTGCTTCCTTAATAGTCCACGTTGGTCAAAGTGGTGTGACTTTTCTGAATGTATAGCAGAGCTTTCCACAGATAATTTACTTTGCAAAGTAAGGTGGAAGGGTCAGAGAGAAGATACACAGCATTGTATAAAAATTCCCAAATGGAACTGCGTACTCAATATTCATGTAAAGTAGAAGAAAGTACCCAAAGCAATATCCTTGTAAGAAATATTTCTCTTTCAGTCTAACGGACTGCTAATTCTGAAATAGGTGTCTTTCATGGAAGGTGCTTACTGGTACCAACTTAGCAAAAAGCTTGGAGTCTTTTCAGATGTTTGCAATATTTTACAGAAAATGTTTAGCCTGAAGTTTCTTGAATTTGTTTCCAATTCAGTTATGTTGTATGTCCAGGAAGACATCCATCTTGATGAACTAGGCGATCACATAATGGGATACATTATTGTCTTTCTGCTGTAGACACTAGAGACTGTGCAAATCCTAAACGTACTTAATCTGTCTTGTTTCTGCTTCACCCCCACCACATACAGATTCAGCAGCTAACAACTATTTACTTTTTCTCTTTTTTCACAGACTGCATTAATGGTAATGGTAAAGACTATCGTGGCACGGTAGCAAGAACTGCAAGGGGTAGGACTTGTCAAGAGTGGAGTTCTCAGAAACCTCATAGCCACAAATATTTCACTCCTGTGACTCACCCAAGAGCAGGCCTGGATAAAAATGTAAACAGCTGTTAATTCCACTGGTGTCATTGAACACTGTCTTCTTTCTCCATGATCCCTCAGTAAACACTTCACGTTTGGTCTTTATACGTTGAACGTATCTGGAAGTCATCATGTTGATACCTTAGACCTATAATATAGCATTAAAGTGGTGTTTCAAGCACAGAGATACACCATGGGATTGACACTAATAGGCAAGCAGTGCAAAAGAAATCATACAGTACTTCTCTGATTCTGCAAACCCCAAAGAGATGCCTTGTGCTATTTATCACAAACTAAGCAGGTTTCTGGCAAATTCTCAGAGGTGATCTAACTTACTCTCACTGACTTTAGGGGAAGAAGCCTGTTCTAGTGCAAAGCACTTAGTCATCCTATGTCTAACTTTACTTCTCATGAGGCACTAAAGCTAGAGTGACTCTTGGTGGGTGAAGAAAATGATAGCAAATTTATATTATTTTTCAGATTTCAGCTAATGATTTTCAGATACAGAAAAGAAAGAATCATTTTTGATCATAGGAAATAGAAAAAAAAAAAGATATTTAATATCCAGTAGAAAAGTAGTTGGGAAGACATAATTCAAAGTTTTAGTTTAACATATTTTTTTAAAAAAAACCACACAGTTATAGACCTCTTCATTCTGTGACTAACATTTGGAGTCTTCAATCTCTGTTTTTGTTATTGTTACAGTATTGCAGGAATCCTGATGGAGATGTACATGGTGTTTGGTGCTTCACAACAGACCCAGAAAAAAAATGGGAGCACTGTGAAATTCCACGCTGCTGTAATTATCCTTAAAGACTTTTTTGTTCACCCTTTCTACAACTTATTAATGACAGTTACAAACTGTTTTCAATACAACAATAAAAAACTGCAGTAGGCAGTAGCTTTAGATTTGAATTTAGGAAATTAGGCCTAATCAGGCAACTGTAACAGCCAGCCAAAGTTTAGATAACCTGGTGCTAAAAATTATCAGTAAGATTTTATATATAGCAACCTGTGTGCTCTTTATCATTAGTGAAGCTAAGCACTCAGAGTTGCTAGCTGACTTTGAAGAACCCAGTAAAGATGTTGTTGCGGTTTAAGGTCAGGGCAGCCCCCAAGCCAAGACCAACCGAGCAAGGGCCCCTATCAGCCAAATATGGCATCTATGGGATGGAATNATGGAGCCTGAAGGTTCCGATTCTTTCTTTACCTTTAGTTTCTATTAATCAATGTAAAGAGTGAAAAACTAAGGAAGATAAAAATATGTCTTATCCCTTTCTGTTTTCATTTGGTTGCATTGTGGATGTCAGTACAGAACAGCTTTAAAATTCTCCATTGTAACTTTTTTTTATTCTGTAGCTTCTTCTGAGCATGACTGTGGAAGAGTCCCAATGAGAAGTGAGCGAGCCTGTGAGCAATACAGCATGTGTGATGCATCTCCAGGGTCTTGGCCTTGGCACGTNAACCGAGCAAGGGCCCCTATCAGCCAAATATGGCATCTATGGGATGGAATACCCCGTTGGTCAGTGTAAGGGCACCTATCTGTCCACTCCTTCCTGCAGGTGCGGCTTTTACTTTCTGCACTCCCCAATGTGGTACACAGGATCTAGCAGTGGCCTTGGTCTGCACAACAGTCCCTGGTACTAGCTCTAAACATTGGACATTATCATTGCTAGAAGCAGGCACTGCCTGCGAAAACGTCCTGCTAATTTCAGAAAGTGCAGTTAGTTAAAGAAATTTAGCTGAAAAATGAAAATCACTGAGCAGAATTGTTCTGTTCTAACTCAAACCAGGACAGCTGTGAAGAAAGGTATTCCTTTCCTGGGCTTCTCAAACACAGGAGAGGATTTCCTTCATGTTCACGCTGGGTTTCCCATGCACTTTATGGCAAGACACAAAGAGAACCTGTTCAAATACTTTTCCTCTCAACTGGGAGCACCAGAGATTACATCCTTTAAAACCCTGATCATTCTCTGCTGACTTAATTTTTATTCTGAATTGGATATTCCTAGAGAATTTGGTATTGAATGTTTTGGATGTATTTCTTTAATTATTTTTCTCTATTTTGGGATGGTAGTCAGAACACTGAGCAGATTTAGTGTTTGCTGAAAAATTCAGCAGCAAAAGAGATTTTACCTTCCATTGTGCTCTGGCAGAGGGTATCAGTAATAGCTGGAATGTACTGGGAGCACTGCTTGGCACACCTGGCAGTCATCTCATTTGCTTTGCTCTTCTCTTCCTTGACTGCATTTTGACAGAACTGTGTATTTTTTAATACACCTGGCAGGAATATCAAAAGTCTATTTCTTCTTTACCTCACATATTATTTTTACTACAGTAACATCTAGAGGCCAGATCCCTGCTCTATTAGACAATGTATTCCAGACTTAAGAGCTGTAGACCAGACTTAAGAGCTGCACAGGCAAAAAGAACGAGGAATGATATAAAACCAGCATATACCATATCCATAAAATATTGCTCCCTGGAAGTGTTATAATGAAGCTTCACTTTGAGATCTGGTCTCTTTTCAAAACAGCCTTCGAATACTGACCTTACAGTCTCTTGCTTTTGACTATTAATTATCTCATACTGAAACTAACTGATTTAACATCCATAGCACCATATGTAGCTCTGGAAAGGGTTACTGGGGTCCTTACTGAACACAAAGGCTCAATCCACTTTAAAAATATTCGTAGAGATTTAGATTAACAAGAAAGTAAAGTAAACAGTGTGAGGACAAAACTGAAAAGTTTTATGACTAGGGGACAGTGACTCAATTGTACTTACAATCTAGGGACTGGTTTAAACTTAACCAAGGTGTATACTGTAATGTTTTAAACCATTTAGAAATTGTTATTATTGTCTGGTCAATAAAATCTTCCACTTTCTTTAGTTCTCTTTCCCTTCAACTTCCCTACAGATTTTCTTTTGGAGGTAGTGATCCTTGTAGTATTACTTACATTATCTGACTACATCCAAATATTTGGCATAGTTAACAATTTTTCCAGGTAAATTAATATTTTGTCATATCAAGTGTGATATATTAGCCCCAGGTTTAAATGTGTATCTATATATATATTATATTATAATATATATAATGGAGCCTGAAGGTTCCGATTCTTTCTTTACCTTTAGTTTCTATTAATCAATGTAAAGAGTGAAAAACTAAGGAAGATAAAAATATGTCTTATCCCTTTCTGTTTTCATTTGGTTGCATTGTGGATGTCAGTACAGAACAGCTTTAAAATTCTCCATTGTAACTTTTTTTTATTCTGTAGCTTCTTCTGAGCATGACTGTGGAAGAGTCCCAATGAGAAGTGAGCGAGCCTGTGAGCAATACAGCATGTGTGATGCATCTCCAGGGTCTTGGCCTTGGCACGTCAGTCTCAGGACAAGGTACTGGTACTGCAGACTGTATCACACCATCTGTCAGCACCAGGGTTTCACAGGGAGCAGGCATTAGAAAGAGACTGATAGGAAACAATGCATATGCTTCTGGTGATCGGTTTTGGTTTCTATGTAAAATACCTTAGCAAGTAAAATAAACTCGCTTTTTCTTTTTCTTTTTTTCTTTTTTTTTTAAATCATAATGTCCACAGATAGCTACTTATTGGGTTATTAATCCCAAACCTCCCCACTTTCACCTGAGTCTCTAGAGGGCAAATTTGAACTGCAGACATTAAGTACACCTTTATTTACTGAATTGTGGAGGGAATAATTCTCACCGAGGATAGTAACAGATAAATTCATTCCGAGTAGGGAATTTAAACCCGTGGATATAACCACCAACCTGCTATGTGTATGAATGGATTTTGATCATCCCTTTTCACCCAACATCTAATTAGATTCAACTGAAAATTGATGCTGTGACCACCCTAGTTGTATTAGAAGCCATAGGAAGACCATCATATCTCAGTAAAAAAAAAACAATTATGCATAGCATTTCCAGTCACAATTAGAACAGATGAATAGGCAATGAAGAATTGCTTATAGAAAGGCTACTGAGAATGTCTGTAGAGTTGTCGATGGTGACCGTAGTAAATATTATGCCAAGAGAAGTTAAAAGTCCATAGGAAGGTTTATTTAAAGAACCAGTCCAAAGTAATCCTACAAATCAGAAGGATGTATCCTTTTATTAATTGCTGGTCAGGACATACTTACTACATCACAAGTTAAATTGTTAGGAAATGTATTATTTTTGTTTAATTTCTGAAAGCAAGAGTGCCCTGTTGCATAAATCTCATCTTGGTTTTAAATTTACTTTCATATCTCTCATATTCTGGAGCAAATAAAGCCTATCCTTGGAAAATCTGCATTTGATTTCTCTTGCCATTGGCAAAAGACAAACTGTGACTGATAAAAGGGGCCTATTACTAATTTGTTAATATTTGCCACTGTGCACAGCATAGATGGTGGAGAATTGACTATGCAGTCTTAAAATGAATGTGATTTTCTTCTCTATTCTAGTACCAATGTGCACCGTTGTTCTGGAACTCTGATACATCCACAATGGGTCCTTACTGCAGCTCAGTGCTTGCAAGTGTGAGTATCCACTAGAAGGAGTGTCAGGCATTTCCTAAATCTGTATGAGAAAATCAGTAGAGGAGCAACACGTTCCCAATAAGGCACTTTCTTTACTCTTCATTTTCTATCTTTCTTGCCAGTGAGTTGTTTTTTATCTTCTGCTCCTATCTCAGTCAAAGAACAGCAGAGCATAGCAGAGGTTACTTCTTTCGTCTGCCCTCTTCCCCACCCCAAAGAATGCTGAAAAGGATGTTAATGATTTGCCGGTGCTAATTTGACTTGTAAAACATGTGGCTAGTAGCTGACTGACTCTTAGGGCTTTAGGAGTTGTCAGCACTGCAAGAAGGTGCCACATTATTTACAGCCCATGGGATTTCACTGTCATAAAAACCAAACTGTTAAAAAAGCCACACTTTCCTTCTCCCCAAGAATAAATGAGGGAATCTATGGCCAGAAGCAGCAGCCTGACTACCCTGTTAATTACAGTTCTCTAGGGAAATCATTGGATTTTGTAAAAGTGACACTCCTATTTACACGTATGTATGCATAACCTTCCCACTGTCGTTTCTTCCAGGTCAACAGAGCCTTCTTCCTATAGGGTTTTTCTTGGGATACAGAATCTCAATGCAGCAGAGCCATCCCTGCAAATCCAAACTGTTCAGAAAGTATTAAAGGAACCAAGTGGAGCAGACATTGCTTTGCTGAAGTTGAACAGGTACCATTTCAGTCCAGGTTTTCCACTCTCAACACCTTTATTCTGAAGTCATAAATTAACTTAGCCTGGAGTTATCTCTCAGGGAGTGGTTATAGGTGGTAAGAGAGTGACAGTCCTTTCGAGTGTTAACATAGGCATCTGTGCTAGGGTGAATTCTGAGCATCTCTCAGGCTGGATGATCCCATTGGCAGAACCCATGTGAACTTCTTACACATTTTAGGGAAGGCAAGAACCAGTCAGGATGAGAGGGATTGTCATGGGGAATTCTGAGTCACAACCTCGTAAGCAGCTCCACTGAAGCAGAGGGTGGAGGTAAACTAAAGCAGATTTGTGTCTGGATGATCTTCTGCTTGGAGGCTTTTTCTGCTCAGCTGTGAGGACTGTAAGCCCTAAGTGAAGTTTTGGCCCAGAGGCACCACAGTTTCTGCATGGAGCAAGTAGAAGGGTCCAGTTTCCCTGGCAGTGCTCCAGGCCAGGCCACATACGAGTTTCATGAGCTGCACATTTGGCCAATAGCTCAGTAAAACCAGACCCTGCTTGTGATATAGTGAAAAAATCTTGTGCATAACTGATTACCTGAAGCTCACTTTTCTGTCTTGCTTTGATGTCTGAATGTCTTAGATGTCTGCTCTGAAATGTGTGCAGTTATTTCAATGTTATTTGTTCCCTTTGGGAACACTCCAGAAACTTTTCTACTTACTCATTTGTTTCCCTCTTGTTCTTACGCTCACCACACATAGATTAAAGATCACGAAAAGCTCATGTTGGACCTGTGAGAGCATTTATTTTTTAAGCTTTTTTAAGCCATACAGCTTAAATGAACTTAGAACCATTTCACTTACATTTCAACTCAGGTTCTCTGATGCTTGATTAATAAAAATCCCACTGACTTAAGGTTAGTAGAAGAAGCTCACGCTCCACCAATTTTACTCTTGCTGGTGCTTGTAACTGTCATTTGATTCCTCTTTTCTTGGGTGCTCTATGCATGTTTGCACTGTAGATGCACACTGTAGCGCTGCAGTCAGTTTTGCATCAGTGGCACCCACCATCTGAACACGTTCTGCATGTGAGATGCCATAAATAGCACTTATGGACATCATATCCCTTAGTTTCTGGCTTAGAGCCACTTTGCTTGCTTTCAGCTTCATTAAATTCCTTCCTTACATTTGTTTTCAGATTTTTTTTTCTTTTTTTTTGGTGGATTTTATTGTTTCCAAATCTTCACTGTCTGTTTATAAACCACATCATCAGAAAAAATGTGATGCGAGAAGACTGGTTGCTACTCCTATACCTGCATTTTGTGGCAATAGACTTGTCAGATAACTGATGCAAGTCTGTGAAGATCTTGATCAAAATCATCCCAAAGGCAGGCTGATCCTCCTCAACAGAGGAGGACCACTGGTTTCAGCAGAAGTCTAGTCCCAGATGAATTATATGCCATGCCCCTGAGAAGATATGTGCTGTCTGTGTCTTTATACTTCCATTTCAGTGTAATGTCATGCATATTCTAGTATAATTTCAGAAGGTCTTGTTCCCCGCTCTCCTGTTCATTTTCCTACACTGACATCAGAGGCCTCTGAGAAGGTGCCAGTGTCCACCTTGTGTTCATTGCAATCCTACTCAAAGGCCAGTTCCTTGTATGCCAACAGGTTTATTAGGTGCTCTCATCTTAGGATGGATGTAGAATTTTCTTCATTCAGAGTAGGACTATATGTAGAAACAAGTTAACTTCTTGACATCGGGGAAACAGAAGCTGCAATGCTCTGTTGCTGAGTTCAAAAATCTTTGTTTGGCTCCTGTCACAGCAGCAGGCCAAACAGAAAACAGAGTTGCTGTGAGTGCAATACTACTAGTGTAATTAGACCTGAAGTTCTAAACACTACCTTGAAGATAAAGGTCCTAGAGAAACAGCACTAAAAACCTAGAGAAACCTAGAAACTAATAAAGTCCTCCACCAATCCAAGCTTTCTCGCTTTAATCTCCTCTTGTCTATCAATTTTCAGGAATTCTTTTGATTAAAATGAACTTTATTGAGAAGTGGATAAACTAGTTTTGAAAGCTGCAAACTGATTTCCATTCTTACAGGGAAAAGAACTCAAACAGAATTAATTTTATGGAACCATGTGAGAGTAGAGTTTTGAGATCACTACCTTGGACTTAAGAGAGCTAGAGGATAAAGTTCAACATGATGGTGATGGCATTGGCACAACCATAGCTTCAGCACAGGAGCTGGTCAGCATCTCCTACCCTCCTGGACTACTGTGTTCATGTTTCACGCAGATTTTAGTATCCGAAAAATCTTTCTTTTAAGATGGATAAGAGTCATTTCCCTTGGTCTTTCACTCTCTTTTTTGGGGCTCATGGCCCTGGCATGGTCTCATTAGCAACAGGGGTATTTGCTAGTTCCCTTTAATAGGACATTGAAGATCTCACTAGCTATCACATCATGTACTTTGGAAACCATTCTGGCCCTGAAAAGAGATTATAAAGATTCATTTTACCCTGAGTGAAAATCTAGAGTTCATTCAGGTCCTTCTACTCTTTTTCACAATAAGAACTAACCCTCATAGAGTAGGTTCCTGACAGTGACAGGTCTCATTTAAGAGCTTGTTCAGACATACTTTCACTGTACCAAAACTCTTTGCACTTGTCTAACTTCTACCGCGATATACGTTCAAAAGCCACCTTGTCTTTTCACATCTGCATCTGAAAGTCAATAATGGATCAGATGGTCCAAAAAAAAGACCTCCCTATGCAGTGTTTTCATCTGCTGCAGTACTGCGTCCCAGGGCCCTGTCCACTCCATATGGAGCTTTATTCTAGTGCTTGCTGAAGCCTCCAGGCACAGTGTGGTGATGAGGAAGAGTTTTATATTTTGGTATTTGTTTTATTGAGGTGATAGACTTAGCAATGTATGAGATACTGCACTATGTCACCCATAGTTACATCATCCGTATAACCAGAAGAGAAAGGAATTTTCTGCAACTTCAGCTGTGTCTGCTTATTTACTCATTCATCCATCTTTTCATTCTCCTGTGAAGTCCCTGAAAATGTCCACATCCTCTGAGACAGGGACGAACTGAGATAAGTCAGGGTCATACCACCTGCAAGCATTACTAGCGGTCGGGCTTATGCTGGTGCATGTTCCCATACACGCTACTGGGGTATCCAAAGATGACTGCTCTAGCACTGTCCTGCAAATATATTTGCACTGTGACTGTGCCCACAAACACATTCCAGAGACTTTCAGTTGCTGTAAGGACCCTCATTTTTCAGTAAGTGACCAAGCACCATCTTTAAACCACCTGTGCAGTTTTAAGGCTCCACCCTTCCCCATGCAGTTTTCATGCAGAATTTCCTGAGTATGAAGACTGAACAAAATGATGGTAATTTTTCTAAGGATCTTTTAATTATTCTTTGTTTATTTTCCAGGCCTATAACAATTACTGACCGCGTAAAACCTGTTTGTTTGCCTGACACCAGTCTGATGGTTAAAAGAAATGCAGTGTGTTTTCTAACAGCCTGGGGAGAAAGAAGAGGTAAAACTTATTTGGTGCAGTTAAAAACTTAAGAAGGTTTTCAAATTCTATCCCCAAATAAGTGCACTCATAGGACCTGAAATACACATTTTACTTAAGATTCTAGTAAGCCGGAGGCCATGAGGCAACGTTGTTCTTTTTATTTTTCTTTCAGAGGTTGATTTTCCCCCCTCATTTCTCACATAAACTGAATTAATTAAATGAAAGAAAATTGAGAGGATAATTAGGCTTAAGACTTTACCACCTTTTGTCTCTGTCAATTTTAGTCTTTCTTCAGCTTAGGTATACACTGTATTTGCACAAATAGGGACAATACTCAAATAATGTCTGGGAACCATGAAATCTTTGAGTTAGGGCTTTGGGGCATGGGGAAAATGAATTCAAGTATGGAAGTTGTCAATGTCAGTGAAACCCTTACTTGGATGTTGTTCACAGTCTAACTTTAAAAACACAACCATGCTGACTCCTGCTATCCAGCTCTCACTCCACCAATGCTGAGGGCTGGGAATACCCAGCCCTCTTTGATCTGCTTTTGCCACAGCAGGAGGCGATTCCCCATCACTGTGGCTTCCAGCAGTGATGCTGACACCTGCTTTCATTCAGTCCTTGCTTTCACATACACGCTTTTGGCCTTGCTGAGCTGTGTGCAATGGATGCTCTTCTCACTCCAATTGGCAGACAGCACCTTATTAATACTCCACCTGTAAAATGAAGCCAATAGATTCTTCTTTTTGTGTGCATCCACAGAATCGAAAATAAAAAACAAAAAAAATATGAACAGAACATGTCCCTATCTCTGAATTTCACCACAAAAAAATCTGATTGCAGTACCTTTTTCCCCTTCTTGTGTCATTCAGCTACAAAATTGATGTTATGAAAATAACATTTAAAAATAATCACTCCACTATTAGTGTAACTCATCAAGATTATCAAGAAACACTTTTCTCCTGCATAGTCAGTATTTACTGGCTTTCCTCTTATCCTTTTTTTTCCCTTTCTTACCTTGTTTGGGTTTTTGTCTTTTTTTATTCAGCTTGCCACACGGTGGCAGCCACTTCCTATGTTCAGTCCAGGCTAGATTTCTTCTGGAAGTGCGTGAGAATGAAAAAATAAACAGACCGTTGTTGCATTTAGGAAGTGGGAAAGAGGGACCTGCCATGTGATGCAACTAGCTCATGAAATCAGCGGGGGAGGGAAGAGAGCCAGAGCCCACCATCTGAATAAACTGTGTTTGGGGAAAATTCAGCCTTGGCTTCAGGAAAATCTTCCTTGTCCAGAAAATACTTTAGGCTTGAAAGAGTTCAAATTAATGTAAAGTAAATCCAGGCTAATATTTTTCCCCCTGAAACAAGCCATTGCTGCTGCACCATGATGACAGCCTACAAATTGACACAATGGCTAAAAATACTAACCATCTGGTTTTATTTATTTAGTAACACTTTGCAAAGAAGAACATCCTCTGCCTGTTGAGAGCAGGTATGATCCAAGTACAAAAAAGTTTAAAGATTTAATAAGGTTCTTCAACGAGTCCAGAGACTTTAGTACAGATGGAGATGAATCCCAGTCCTTTAACTACTGAGGCTTCTCTGGAGTACAGTGCTCAGGCTACTATTTATAACTGTTATATTTTCTTGGTTGCTCATAAAGGTATCGATACAGACAACAGATTAAAAGATGTTGAATTTCCTGTACTTGAAAACAGAATATGTAATCGCCCTGAATTTCTGAATGGAAGCGTTAGAAATCATGAATTTTGTGGTGGATTTACTCTTGGAAGCATAGATAACTGTGAGGTAAGAGTACTCTAACCTTGGCTGTAGTCAGGTCAAATGACAATTTGTACTTTCAAGGCTCAGAAGTGGCCTCAGCAACTCAAGGTTTCTGGATGAAGCATAAGAACTGAGGCACACACAGCAATCTTTCTTCACTCACACTGTCAACCAGAATAGCTGTATGGGGCCATTTTGTCTTCTTTTCAGAACTGCATGCTAACATATCCTACTCATAGTAGCCTAATCTTGTGCATATCTCACCTCACCTCACCTGAAATAAAGCCTATAACATACTACCCAGATTTCCCTTTGTTTCTAGAGAGAGAGGGGAAACCAGAGAGTGGTTTTGGCACAGCCTGGAGTTGTACCACATCTTTATTTAATCTCTTGGTTAAATATAGCTTGAAGTGCTTTCAGTTTTCTAATTTTCACAAGTATAGGAAAAGACATTTTAAAATGTCGTTTTACCAGTGAATGCTATCACTTTGGGAGCTTTGCAGTAAAAAGCTGGTAACCATTTGGTGACAGAGTCAGGAAGCAAATACTGGTCTGTCTGAGCAGGTATTCAGGACTGCCAGTGCAAGAGATATCTTCGAGAGTGTGGACAATGCATTCATTGATAGACTCACAAATCACTGGACATAGATATTCATATCCTGCTACTCTTGGATTTTAAGGAACAGCATTAGAAAAATTAAATTCCATTTGTCCAGGATCAAGTAGGTCAGAGGACATGGAAAATTATGAAACTGCCCTTTTTTGTGTGTGTATTTGGACTCACAGTGATCTGGGGATGTTCCCACATCCATGATTGATAAATCTTCAGACCAGAGGAATGGCCTGCATGCTTGGAAAAAACTTTTTTTTTCTTTCCAATTTTTTTGGTTTTTTATACCAGCAGGTCTAATAAAACACTTTCCCTCTCTCTACAGCCCTTGTCTCAGTTGTATTTTGAGGCCTTCAGAGTTATCACAACATTATTCCTGCTGGTATTTTGCTGCTTACATGTCTAGTGTCCACATCACTGGAGGATTCACCTTGTTCTCCCTTCTCCTTCCTAGGCTGAAGTTGGAGGACCTCTGGTCTGCCAAGATAAGGACAGATTTGTCCAATATGGAGTCACCTCTTGGGGACTGGACTGTACCCAGCCATTAAAGCCTGTTTTTGTCCAAGTTTCTAATTTTGTTTCTTGGATCAAGAATGCAATGGTTGCCCACTGAATCTGAATGCTGACTGGCTTTTCTGGAAAGTAGTCCCTGCGTCAGAAACAACGTTCCAAATATGGTTCTAAAATTGTAATAATTCATACAAATCTTAAATAAATATCATTACTGGCTGAGCATAAGCAGTTGTTCCAAAGAAATAGCCAAGTCGACCAATTATTGCTGTCTGTCAGTGTCTATGTGTTGTGTTTGGGTAAGCCAACCATGTTGCATGTGGCACTAACCATAAGGTTCCTACTTCACCCTTCTCTTGTGAGACATGCTCCAACTTATGAAAGCAGCTTCCTCTTTGTTCAGACAACTGCTTTTCTACTCCCTACATGCAAGCAGTTGGCCTATCTCTGTGTACAAGATCTTTGCTGTGCAAGAAACTTTAACCCAAATCAAGCCTGTTCCTATACCCATCACTGGCATCTGGTCCGCTTTCTGTTCCTACTCCAGGAATAAGAAAGTAGCAATCAAACTCAGCTGCTGCTCAGGGTAAGAAAAGGTAAAGCTAGACTGTGCCTGTGCTGCCAGGAGGTAGATGAAGGCTGGGTGGGGTTTTTTATTTCTTTGGGCTAATTGCGCCCACTGTCACCACCCAAGGAGAGCTTTGGGCTGCGCTGTGCAATCGTCTAATCTTCCTAAGCTAGATGGTTACATGGGAAAAGACAACTATCTACTCCAGCAGGCAAAGTGGTGAATTGCATGGTATAATGTATGGTTAACGTGTTTGTGAGGCACTTGCACAGGAATCCTGTTCTCACTTGTGACACTAATAGTTCAACCCCGGCATAGAGTTCAGGAATTAAATAAACTGTTCCTTCAGTTTATTTCCAGAAGAGGCAAGGATGTATTTGAGGGCTGGACAAGTGAAGCTTGGTACCAGGGTGCTAGTGCTTGCCTTATCAGACTTGGCAGCTCATGTTCCCATGCACTCTGCAGCAGGGAGAAGGAGAAAGAAAGGACACCCTCAGGTTAGTCAAGCCTCTCAGAGCCATGGAACCTGGCCTGGTCGCCATCCAGAACAATGAAAAATGACTGTCATTGGAGCTGTCAGGAGAGGCTGGGCTAGAGAAAGACTCCTCAAGCAGTACTGCAGTGACCAAAGGAAACCGCAGCATCACAGATCGACAGAAACTCACCTGTCCTATTGACTCCAAGTCAGTTATCAAAGGTAGTTTCAGAATTTTCAGCTGTTGTTCCAATTTTCTATCACTTAAGAACATATCACTTCCACACAGTGCATGTACTGACCTAATAGCAGAAGAAATCTACACCTCCTTGTTTTCTATTTCTCCTGTACTGTTTGTTGTTTTTGTAAGTCCTGCAAGTAGTGCTCTTCCCTCAAAAATCCTGTATAATAGCTGCCAACACCTAGAAATTGTTTCTGTTTCTCTTGATGCCTGTAAGCCATTCTTCAGTTCCTATAGGCGTTACCTAATGGACATTTCAGGTGTTTGATACCATCTTTTGTTAGTAGATGCTGAAGTGTGCCTGCTGGGGGTCTGCCAACCTAGGCAATACCATTGCCTGCAGAGGTTTTGTACAGTCTGCCTGTAATTCACAGATTGCGGTAGCACAGATGTGTGCAGCTGCATACTCCTGATGGAATCCAACAATCCCACACATTTGTCACTGAAATGCTGCTGCTGTTTCATGTAAACCAAAGGCTATTGTTCTTGATTTTAAGGTTTAAAAAAGGTCATTTTCCTCAAATGCTCTTCTCAGAGTACCTTTCAATACTATTTGGTTAGTTTTGGGATGACTGTCAGTGTAGTTCTCCCCAGACAATCTAATAAATATGACAATTTTCATATCATTGCATTGTATTAGGAAACCAGGCTTCTTTCCCAGAAGTCCATGTGATTCATCAGCTGTCCGTCTTCTTGCCACAGAATGTTTTCAGGGGCTGAAGAATATCTTTGGCCTTCATTTTACAATATTCTCTGAATCTTCTTTGAATTGGTTCCATGGTTATCTGAGTCTTTTCTGGGTGTCATTTGGTGACTTGTTTGGGTTTTTTTAGCTTTTATGAGGAAATACTGAATTATTTTCTCCAGCTGAGAAAATTACTGTGGCTTTAGCTGTTCACTTGCTGCATGGGAATTCTTGATTTATTGTCAGTCACCTGTCCTGGTTTTGGCACAAAGTGATACACTACTTCTGGCAAGGCTTCTTGCATTGTCCAGTCTTCTGTTCTGTCTAAACAATATATCTATTTTTCTATTTGCAATGCAACTCATTACTACTTGGACTGTGTTAATACATTGTCATAGACGTTAGGAACTTGGACCCTGATTCTGATAACACCAGCAGTTTGTTATCGGATGGCATCCCGCATCCTTGTTACTCAAAGATCCTCCCCATTTCATCTGTACTTCCTGGGTCTTCTTCAGTGCACTGCATATTCTTGCTCCGTCACATTTCTAAGTGTGCCACTGGATGTTTTTTTCTTTTTCTGTACCTTAAGCCTGTAGACAACTGCAGCACTTCAAGCCTTTCTGAGTGCGTTTTCTTCAAGAAGCTGTCCTATAAGAGATGTTCCAAGACTAATAGGCAGTTTGTAGCTAGTGAAGGTGTTGCAAGCTCTTTTTGCATAAAGGTATAAAAGTGATTAAAGAATAAGGGATTTTAATACATCTATTAAACTGGAACCATCTTAAACACTTTTATAAACTGCTTGTAAAGAAAGAAGGTATCATCATGTATTTTATTATTGTACTTACATAAACACTCATACATGCATGCACACACACAGAATCTGCCAAAATATTAACTAAATCTGAAGATTATATTCTCACCTTGTTGACATATTGTTGAAAATCTCATTGACTCAAGTGGCTTGAATTGATCCAATTCCACGCAGCCTTGAAAGGAATGTAACAACATTATTTGCTGTCTTACCCTTTTAGCATTCTGTTTCAGTAAGATTAAACTGTTTAGAACATCCTTCCTTTATGCAAGTTAAAGAGTCAAGGACAATCATGGTAATAAACTGATGTGTAAGTGACAGGTAGAAACTTCACTGGCAATTTCAATATATACATTGTATATAGAGGTTTCTTTTCTGAATCAGTGACATTTCTAGACAGATTTCATCACTACCTGGAACCATCAGTGAACAATACACTGCTTCAGAGATCATTGTATATGTCTTTGTAAGTGTGTAGAAAAATACCAGAACAGCACCTTGCAAATAGTAGGCATTTTCTGGGGTCTTTAGAGGCACAAAATCTCTCCACACGTTCTCTCCTACGCAATTCTAACCAGAAATAGAATGGCAGTTATGCTTCTTTTCTTCATTTTCTCTTCCACTTTCTGCTGCCAAATAGTTCTCACCCTCATCCAAGGACTCCCTAGTAACTCTAAACATTTTGAACAGAGTGATCAAAGGGTTAAGCAGCACCATTACGTGTGAGAGAAAGGACTGATAAAAGTTCAACAACCCCTTCTGCATGGGCTCTGTAACAGCAGTCACAGCTGAGTCCTGTGATTTGGGGCAGTGGACACAAGAATTACTTGTCTGCTAAACCCATGTAAAGTGTATCCACGACCTGCCGGGCACCAGTCTTTGAGGAGTCTGAGTGTAAACAGATACTAATTTTCTTAATGGACTCTTCCAAGAAGAGAACAGAATTAATAAAAATAGATATACAGGTTGAATTTCAGGCCCTAATATGCGTTGCTTCTCTGTTTCAGTTGTGCAGCCCCACATACAAAGAATGACAGACTACCACTTACAGGCAGTGTAGCAATTGTGGTATACTAGGAGAAGAATGAAATCGAGAAAGGGCAAGGCTACATGCAGGATGTGCGCTCCCACTAACAGAAATGTAGAATAGACTATAGCAGATCACTGCTTGGCTGAACCATTTTTCAAAGCAGTGCTAGTGCTGGGCTTTATGTGCTGGGACACTGAAGGAAGACTCAAAGCTGCCCACCAGACTGTATGTCGTCCTTTATCCTAGCTATGGTTTCTATGAATCTCTCTGTCTAAGAAATGGAGAATACTTTTGCCCTTTTACCTAGCAGTGACATGAAGTTTTCCCTCATGTACAAAGAGTTCTAGGACACTGCATGCTAAATGCCATGTCTGATGGATTGGGCACTAAGTATTTACAGCTGAGTTCACTCTTCAGCTGCTTACTTTTAAGCCTTCAGTAACGGCTGCTGCCAGATTCTCCATGGCATTAATGCTCTTCATCACTCTCTTGCAGGCAATTGCAGGGTCCCTTTTTTTCAGGTATTTTTTCAGCAACACAGAAACCCCAGTAGTTAATCATTAGATCTTTCTACTATAAAGATGACGCTTGGTTTGCTCACTTCCTAACCTTTCTGCCTCTCACAGGGCTGTCTGACTTTATTCTGCTGGTTTCTTATATTTGGCAGCAGCCAGAACAAATTAACATCTCAAAGACTAAAACTTCCACTACTGCAAAATACACCCTCTCTGTGTCTCCTTACTGTCACTCTCACTGTTAATTCCTTTCCTTGGATACACGGCCAGAAATTACAAAGATGAGCTTATCCATCAGGTCTTCTGTCTATTGTGCTCCTGCACGTGTAGAGCAAGGACAGAATTTATTTTTAACTTGGTTACCGTTTTCCTTCCTGAAGCCCTTCCCACCTTACCCGCAGCAGATCCTGCCTTTAGAGGTTGTCCACATTATCCCTCTGAGGTCACTGCCCAAAGTTCCTTCTGGCTCTGGAAATCAGGACCATATAAGCATCACTTCTGTCACTCTTTCTGGTTGTCTGGTTGTCTTTGAGAAGGAAGTAAAAATATCTTCCTTATTTCCCAGCTACTCATGTATCTGTGCCATAACATTACCCTTTGGAGCTCTTATATGAGTGCCTCTAGTTCACGCTTACCCTAGTCTTGCATCTGTGAGCTTCCTTAAAGCTGCCTTTTGAGATTTTCCCCTCCAAGGAAGTGAATCTTGCCTTTGTTCCTTTCTCCTCTCAGCAAATAGCTAATATCCAAGTGGCTGTTTTCTGACCTTTTCTGATTCTGAAATTTAGGGAAATTATGTTTATCTGAATTTATTGAATAAGGTGTGACCTCTGTTCTGATGTTATTTGCAAACTCTTTTGCAGGCAATTTTTCTGAGCTTACAGTAAACCTAATTTCAAGGGTCAATTTCTATTTAAAAGACCTCCTACTGTTGTTTATATTTTAACCACTGTGCTAACTAATGTGCCCTGACTCTGAAATAAGATCTGATAAATTTCCACCTATGGAAGGTCTCACAGTGGTGAAATAAATGAGAACAAACACCGCAAGACCAGAACTGAGGGAAGATTTAGACACTATGCGGATCTATGAGGGAAAGGAAGAAAGGCACAAAAGGAAACAGATAAATCAACAGTTTACAAGAAATCCTTACAAACATAATGCCCTCAGATGTCACATCTTTGTAACAAGACAGTAGGGAGGAGTACCAGTCTGGCAGACGAAAGACACTTCCCTTATTTTGACATTTTCTTGTGGAAAACTTATAGAACGAGTGTTTTTGTGCTAGGATCCATTGCTGACAATATCCCCAAGTCCACTTTTCCAGGATCAGATCCGTTAAGACAGAGATGAATAATACTTCTCCGAATCTGCATTGTCATCTTGTCAAGGCTGAAAGTAGCAACTGATATAAACCCGAAGGAGTGTATGTGGACCTTTAACATGAGGAATGCTTGCAAAAGAGTGCTTGCTTACATGATGCATGCAGATGTTTCCAAAGTATGCTGGACACATGTTAACACACCTTTTGGGTACCACAATTAGCTCCTTTGGTTCTGAAAGTCTGATGTGATTAAAATCTCTAAACTATAGTGTTTATTAAAGTTTACAAACTCAATTGAAACTTAAGGCTTTCCAAACCTGTCCTGTGCAGGAGAAACAGCCCACATACACAATTTTTTTTTACACTTTAATCACCAGATATGTACCATAATGCAGTAACCTGGAAAATACCTTGGTGGAAATGAGGGATACAGCAGAAGGTGCCAGCAGTATAGAGAGAGGGCAGGGCTGTGCAGAAAATAAATTTTGGTTTGGAGAAAGGAAGAAAACACTATTTGACAGTATCTAATGGGAAGGAAGTACAGAGATTGGCGAGCAGATGCTGTCTGTGGCTGAAGACAAGAAAACAGCCAGGGAATCATGGGGTGTGGAGCAGGAGAGAGAGAACTCAGAATCTGGAGTGAGAACTGAAAATGGAGTCAAGAGTGTTAACTTGAATAGCTCTGAAAAGCCTGCTCACGAGTGAAGGCTGCTTTTGTATTCTGCTCTTCATTTTATCCCTCTTTCCCAGTGAGCAATTGTTTCTAAAACCTGATAAACCAAATCTCACATATAATTGCACAGTATCCAACCCCTTATCCTCATCACCCTTCAAGTGTTTCCTTGAGCTGAGTCCAGCTCTCACCACTTGCTCTCTTGGACCCATTGGATTTGTTTCCCTGGCCTAGGTTAATGGTCTCCCAAGCCTCTACAGATATCCCATACTTTGCTATTCTTCACAAATTATTTTAAAATAGCTTCAAGCACAGAAGACAGACAGATAACAAGGCATTACAGCATCCTACAGGTAAGAAATAGCACAAGACTGCTAGCAGAATCAGCTCTAGATTTTTCACATAATCTGTAAAATGGCAACTAATCTGGTTCCCATATAAGAATGCCTCTCTCATGTATTTATTACTGAACTGCTAGATTTATCACAAGCCCTGAGTAAAATGGAATTTCTACTTAAAGTGGGTCAACAAGAAAGTGGATAGGCTCATTACTCTTTGGAAGAACTCATGATTCTATGAACTATTCACCTTCAGTTGCGGAAGACTGAACTGTGTGATTCAGCAGCACTGATTCAAACCTGTTTTCCTCATCCAATATTCAGCCCCCTCCTGCCTCTGGTGAGTCACTAGCACATTTGATTCAACAAGTTGTTTTGAAGCAACTCTACTAACCTAACATGCAAGAGAAGCCATGAAATGGTGCTGCAGTGCAACTTTTCCAAGGCAAAGGCCACTTGGGAAATAGCGAGTGAGCTGATGTTGAAATAAGGATAACACATGGATGAGCAAAGTCTGGCACCCTCACTGGATGAGTCTATGCATGCAGTTTGAGTTTAAATGTCTAGTAAGCAAGAACACTAAACAGCTATCTATGAGTTTTTAATATAAAGTCAAACTCTAAGTCTTACTTCCAAGTAGAAGAGAAAGAGAAAAGCCTGGATCAAAGAAACATAGCAGAGAAGGATTTTTATAATTAAAAAAAAGTAAAATTAAGCCATTTTACAGACTTAATATTATCTGGATCTGACAATTGTGCTTACCATGAGATTAAATGGAAGTTGGTCATTATAAATCAATACAGGTATGCAAGTCTGAAATTGGGATGCTAATATTGGGAAAAATTAAATTTCTACATGGAGACATGATTTTCCATGTTTTCCAGCAAAATTGTTCCTGTCTGTTCTCTAGCAAAGAAAGACCTAACTATTTGAGAATAAATGTATGCCCCCCCAAAAAACAGAGTGCCTTCAGATTTCTCAGCATCTGGTACAAATGATTGAGTCTGATTTGGTAATCTACTCAATTCAAGGTTGTTTGAATGGCCACACTACAGCAAAGGGGGTCACAGCTTGGGAGAATAATTAACTTAATCCTCCTGCCTTGTTTGTTTGATGCTGCCTCACTCCAGTGCGAGTCAATAAAACTTTGTGCACTGACACGCACAACTTCCAGCACCTGCCACATGGGCCAAAATGTGGTTTAGCAAAGCTGCCTTTCTCTTTCTTTTCTTGCTCAGCTCAGGTAAGATTCCTTTGTTTTCTGCTTGCCTAGGTGAGATGGGGTCAAGTGCTTGTAATCTCCATTTGGTAAAGGTAAGTCCCCAGACCTCTATGTCACCACTTACCAGGACAGCGATGGATTTGGGGTTTGCTGGCCAGTGAGGGCTGCTGCTGAACTAAGCGAGAGCTGTGGTTGCTCCAGTGTTGTGTTTGCTAGAGAGACTTGAAGAGCAACAGCCTTGGTGTCTGCGTGGGGGACTAATGGCTCCCCACAAACATGCCGCACAGGCGGAAATGATGGCACCCTTGGAAAGCAGCTTATCAAAGGCTTGATACAAAGACATGGCTGTGTCTGGTTTCAGCAGCCTTTTATCATAAGGCTGTTTCATTTCTCTGTTATTGCCAAGTACTGTGATCCTTATTTTGATTCTTTTAAAATTTATAAACACATTGTCAAAAGCAAAATCACAAAAAGTAAAAAATTTTCTACACGCTAAAGCTTCGGTTTTTTCATTGTCACAATCTTAACAGGAAATAATTCATTCCATGTGATAGGGAGGCCAGAATCTGGTCAGCAGTATTTTTGGTGCTGCAAGACTACTTCTATGGAAGCTAGTGCAAAATAATTTGTAACACACAAGAACTGAGTAAGTTCAAATGCACAATAAGAATCAAATACACTTCTCAGATAAGTATTTAATACAGAGGAGGAAAATATGGGATTTGGGCATCTGTCTGCAACACTCTGCTTTTGTTTGCAAATTCTTTATCAAATGGAAGTAAATATTTGCATTTCTGAATAAGGCAGTAATACATCTTTATAGCACTGAAAAATTCCATAGACATAGGAAAAATGGCAGCAAGAAAATTTACAGCATTTTTATTTAGCTTGTATGTATTTTCTTTCATTTTTTTCCCTTAAAAGTATTATGTCTTGCCATTTAATTATAACAGAAAATGGGGAAAATATTTTTATGACCCAAATCAATTATGCCTGTGTCAATATTTTTACAATAAAGTACTGGAATTATAATGACAATGTTATTGTAAAGTGTCCAAGCAAAACAGAATTAAGGTTGCATGGAAGCTGTACTTGTATTTCTTGACATTGTGGAGAGCATAGCAGCATCCTAATGATATTGTTTTAACCCAGCTTAATGTTTTCTCTCAAAACTCATTTCTTCTTAATTACATTTTTTGTTTTGAAATAACTAGTAGTATCAGTGATTGCTGTGCCTGTCACATGAAATTTTATTGTAATATGTTTCACTTTTTTTTTTTTTTTCCACAGCTATTCTTTTCTAACAACCCTTAAAGCCAAACTCTCCCCTAGTCTACATGCAGGAAAAGATCTCCAGTAACTTCTCTGGGTTTGTAATGGTATTAGAGGAAGCATAATTTAGCTTTTGTGCCTATTTTATCAATTCCGTCTTGTAGATACAAAACAATCTTACATAAAATACTTGATCGCAGGATGAGTTAGCCATCAGGTGAAAGAATTTAACTATACTAGGAAACACATGAGCTTCCTTCACACTACAAAAGACTATTACTTGGGAAAGGGAAGAGTAGTTCCTCAGCCTGAAAGACATTTCACAGAACATCTCTGTGGAGCCCCTGAGTCACAGGCTATGAGTCTGAGTGGGTTGAGGTTGCTTTCTGTCCCTCCAGCTGGCATTGAGGAAGGGCTGAGAAAAAGAAGGGTCAGGAAGGTGAAGGAAGAAGAAGTCCTTCTCTTCAGCACAGCTGTCATGCATGAGGGGGAAGGCAGGGTCAGATTCATGCCCTATGTGCCTTTTATTCAGCAATTGCATAAACCCACGCACAAAACCAGGACACAGAGCAGGACTGAGATGTGTTGTAAAGACCATGGCCCAGCTGTCTGTCTGGGATTGAAAACCATGCAGAACGGGTAGTTCCCAGAGCCAAATGTTTGTCAGTAGAGTCACATGCTCATCTGATAAACTGTAAAAATCTCAGGACTCATGCAACTCTGTGACCCTGCAGCTGGAAGTCATGAAAGTCACATGCCATGAACTATAGCTAAGCATTCAGAAATGCATAACTGTAACAGTAAAAGAAAATACTAAGTGGCAAAGTCCTTCACAAGAAGGATTGTACTTGAACAGTTTTGGACTTTACTGCTGAGCATAGCTGTCCTTTTTAATATCCTATATATTTCACACTCAACTATAGCCCAGAGGTTGTTCAGTGAATTTATTTACCAGTCTAATGTCTTGTGTCAATTGACTGCAATGGAGGGAAACATCTACTACCTTGATTATTAAGTAAGTTCAATACAGAGTTATGACTAAAATGACAAATGGAACATGAGCACAGTGATAACCCCAGGGACTAGGGATGCCTTGTTTCTTGCAAGAGCAAGAACACTTGAGCAGCTACGGGGTGGATGGTAAAACTGAAGTCATTCCATGGGATAGATATCAGCAATGGACAATCACTGTTTCACATCCTTCTTGAGTCTCATTTCTCCACTTTCTCCAAAATATGAGTGACCAACATTTTCTTTCTGAAGCACCTCCTTCACTTTTTTTTTTCATTCCTTGTGTCTTCTTCTCTGTTTCCATCAATTTCATTGTTCAAGACATTTCTCTGTCCTGCCTTACCTTGAATTTTCAGTGTTGCTACCTTACTAGGAGGGTAAGATTTACCCATATTTTGTCACTATTAACCCAATTGTGCCAACAATTAAGTGGTGATGTTACTCAACTAGGTGACAAAGAATTTAGTATGCAAGTTAGAAATAAATCACAGGAGAAATTCACATTTTTACCTCCCTTTCTTTTTCCTTTCAGTTCAAGGAAATATACTAGACAACTATGTGAAAACAGAGGGAGCTTGGCTGCTCAACATAAGGAAGCAAATTTATAAGACAAATAGTGAAGAAGAATGTGCGGAGCAATGTGAGACTGAAAGTAAATTTACTTGCAGGTAATTTCCAGTGGATCCCATATGTATCTTTCATTGCAGATGGTGGAGCAGTCTGCCTTATTTATAAGTAGTCTGAAACTTTGATGGATTTTTGGGGAGTATGTGCGTCTGAGGTTTACTGGAAAAACAAAAGATATATAGAAACATAATGCCTGGGACGTATAGATGAAGATATCAGAAATAGAGAAAGTAAGAAAATTATGCTGAATGTTTGTTGGAAAATATTATGATATCTTGATGCACAGCTTGGTACACTGAAAACCAAATTGGCATGGTTTTATCAAGACGCTTGTACTCCTTTTGCAATAAAGATTCATAACTAATTACTTGGAAATTTAGGGCAGCAATGACAGCATTGCTTATGTTCATTGCATTACCTATTATCTTACATCCATTATTAGGGATGGCCATAGAATGGTTTCAGTTGAAAGGGACCTCTGCCACAGGCAGGGACACTTCCCACCAGACCAGGTTGCTCAAAGCCTCATCCATCTTGATCTTAAATTCTTCCAGGGATGAGACGTCCACAACTCCTCTGGGCAATCCACTCCAGTATCTCACCAACCTCACATTAAAGAACTTTTTCCTCGTGTCTAATCTGAATCTACCCTGCTCCAGGTTAAAATCATTGCCCCTTGTCTTATCACCACATGACCTTATAAAAAGTCCCTCTCCATCTTTCCTGTAGGCTCCCTTCAAGTACTGGAAGGCCACTATAAGGTCTTCCCAGAGCCTTCTCTTCTCCAGGCTGAACAGACGCAACTCCCTCAGCCTGTCCTCATAGGAGAGGTGCTCTAGCCCTCTAACCATCTTTGTGGCCCTCCTCTGGACTGTCTCCAAGAGATCCATGTCCTTCTTGTGTTGGGGACTCCAAAGTTGGATGCAGTACTCCAGATAGAGAATCACAAGAGCAGAGTAGAGGGGTAGAATCATTTCCCTTGACCTGCTGGTCATGCATTTTTTGATACAGTCCAGGATAGGGTTGGTTTTCTGGGCTGCCAGCGCACATTGCCGGCTCATGTTGAGGGCTTCATCAACCAGCACCCCCAAGTCCTACTTTGCAGGGCTGCTTTCAATCCACTTGTCACCCAGCCTGTATTTGTGCTTGGGATTGCCCTGCCCCAGGTGCAGGACCTTGCACTTGGCCTTGTTGAACTTGTGAGATTGTCATGGACTCACCTCTCCAGCCTGTCAAGGTCCCTCTGGATGGCATCCCTTCCCTCCAGCATGTCAACTGCACCACACAGCTTGCTGTTGTTGGCAAACTTGCTGAGGGTGCGCTCAATTCCACTGTCCATGTTGCCGACAAAGATGTTAAACAGTACTGGTCCCAGTACCAATCCCTGAGGCACTCTACTCGTCACATCTAAACCTACTTCTAGCCCCTCCCTCTGTGCTGGCATTTAATCAGGCCCAAAGGACTAAAAAGCACTAAAGATGTTGATCAGTCTGTACCACTGGCTTTTGCTCAGGCTTCTGTCTCAGGGGAGCCTATCTCTTTGAGCCTAAGGATTCTGAGCCTCCTGTTCCAAAGACTCAGAGCCCATTGAACTTCAGCAGTACAGCAGGCAACTAGAGAAATGAGGAAAGATATCCATCACTGTGGTGGAAGGCAGTCCTCATATGTGACATATGAGGCAGGGAGGTTTTCTCTTCTATTTTCATGAGGTCTTGATGTACCACTTCTGCAGCATACCTTTTTGAACTCAGCAGATTGTCTGCAGGACTGTTTCCAGTGCTTTGTTCTCCATTAGGCTTTTATTTAGGGTAGGTATACCCTGGTACTGACTTTTAAAATGTGTTTTATAACTTTATGTTTTAAAACAAAAGGTAAAATAAGACTTACTTTAAAGAAGTGTAACCCTGAAGGATGACAGGTTTGCTGACTGTGTGAAGAATCACCCTGTTCTCTCTCTTCTCTGAAAACCACAAAGAAAGGACAGTTTCAGTAGTACTTGGCTCAGGAGGGTAGGGAGGAAGGCACAGAGGGCAGATCTGTATATTCAGATTGTTTATTTACAGTTTGCAGAGGATTAGTGTTCGTTTTTCAGGCATATTCAAACAGCATCATTCCTTAGCCTCTGCCTTGGGCCTGAGCCTACCATCACCTCTTACTGGAATAACATCAGGGTGTTTTGTCCTTGCCCCTCTAGTTTGTTATGTAAGATCTATTACAATCAAGAAAGAACAGGTACTATCTGCCAGGGAAGGATCTGGAGTAACAAAGGTAAATATTAGGCAGAACTTTAACACCAGGCCAGCACTGCAGTGCCCTCACATTAATGCTTCAGATCAGTGAGTCCAGACTAATACTTCAGACTTCTAATCCCGCTTTACCAGGGTGTTGGATCATGCTTGTTAACTACATCTCTACTTATAAACGAAACATTACTGAGAGTTAGGCTTGGATCGGGGAGAGCAGTCCGTGTTGTTGTTTTGACCTAGAACAACCAGCATTCCTCAGAAAACTCATGGACAGGGTTACCAGCAGTGAGTCCAGATGTGATCCCTCTCCTTTAGGGAGAGGCTGTGCAAATTTACAAGTACAGGTATGCTGGGACCATGCCAGCTGGTCGCAGGGTTACAGAATGGGCTTTGTCAGTATTTGCTTTCCTGGTATAGACCTACCCACTGAATGCCATGTTGCTATTGCTCTTTTTTTTTTTTGGTTCAGAAAAGCCAGCTGTAGAAATTACTTAGCCTGACAGGATTTTTCCTTAGATGCTATTCTAAAGGTTGCACCATCTGCTCCAGTTTTGCAGACTTACAGCCTAGGGACTTGCTGAAAAGGCAGATAGAAGTATTTTCCAAAGTGCTTACATTGCTTCACTTACAATGACTCAGAACTGTTATCACAAGGTAATTTAAGGTACTGGCTTGTTGTGTTTTATCTGTTCCTTGGTAACTGCTGGAATACAGTAGAATGTCTCACTTCTTGAGTGATCACTAATTTTTTTTAAGTAAAGTCAAAGTCCTTTGTACATATATCCTCTTCAGCATATTCTCTAGAGTAACAGTCACATTATAAATGTTTCTTTTTATCCCTTGTCATAATTTGTTCATCTAGCTCCCTTTCAACCTAAGGTTAGTGTGGACACTTAGGAGTCAAAGTCACCACTGAAGATGGGAGCTGCAATACTCAGTGATTTATAAAACATCACTCAGTCTTAAATATCATGAAGTACAGTGCTTGCTAAAATTATAACTGAATACTAGAAAAGGTGTTCAAGAAATTAATGCACACATTCAGCTATTGTTTCTTACATTGCTCTCTTCTCTTAATTTCAACAGGGCCTTCTTATTCACCAGTAAAGACCAACAGTGTATAACATTGGCTGAAAACACCAAAACAGCAGTGATATTCAGGAGAACAAATGCAGTTCTTTATGAAAAAAGAAGTATGTCTCTGTCTTTTTTATATTATTTCACTGAGATTTACTTTCCAGTGGGACTCACGTAACTACTGTAAATGAGGGCTAGGCCTTCGCTGGCTCAGATGAAGTGGGTAGGTCAGCCCTTAACTAGCAACTTTTTTGCTGCATTGCTAATATAACAGTGGTACCATTTTTTAACTTTTTTTTATTTTTCCCAGATTAGTGCTCTAGCATCTTTCCTACTCTCTAAATCCTAAGGTCCACAGACAGTAAACTCCACAGGTAGTAAACTCCAAGTCCTATTCAGTCTGATCATTTCTGGAGCCTACAGCCAGCTGCCTTTTTTTTTATATATGTAACTGATAGGTAATTTAATGTTTTGAACGTAATATATTTTTGTTATACACAGAAGCTGGGGGGAATTTCCCCGAATCATGATCAAGTAATGCTAAGAAATCTCCAGTTTCTATTGCAGAAGGAAAATTAACAGATCAATTGGCAAGCAATGAAGTTTAAAGACTGAACAAATAACTTAAATGTAAATAATTCTTACTGATTTTGCTTCAGTACTGCGATAAGAAGCTAGACTGTGATTCTGATATATTTTTGAGACATCCCTTGGATTTGCTGAAGTTAGACCCCGGATGAGATTCCTACAATGTTCAGTGAAGGATTTGGTTTTGCATCCTTACAAGCCTTTTCAGGTCATAGGCATGGACTTTAGTTTCTTGAAAAACAGAACTCCATCAGCAAAGGTGTGAAAAACTATAGTTTTACAAAACCGAAATGTCTGAAAATTGCACATTTGCCTACAGAAAAAGAGATGGACCTAGGTAGCACAAACATTAAAAGCACAGACTATTGTGTATGTCAGATCGTTTCTCTGTTGCTCATCTCTTATTTGCAGAGAGTCTCAATTAATTATGTTCCCATTTTAATGGTAACATCTATTATTACAGAACAGAATGGAAAATGCAGCTTTTACCTAGGCAGACTACCTCACTGTCTCCAGCAGCTGCTACTGTCCTCATAATTCAAGGAAATTTCTTTCACATGCCCAAATGCTTTTGCAACACTATTGCTGAAACCAACATATTTTTTTCAGTTGAAGCAATTACTAGATGAGACTCTTTAGCACTGCATTCAGAGAAAATGAGGACAATTGGTACAAAATTCAGTTTTAAAAATTATTTTTTTCTAAGGTATGATGTACCGTAAAGAAGAAAGTTGATCTTCTATGGCTTATAGA
Source organism: Baryphthengus martii (assembly GCA_013396935.1). Taxonomy (NCBI): domain Eukaryota; kingdom Metazoa; phylum Chordata; class Aves; order Coraciiformes; family Momotidae; genus Baryphthengus; species Baryphthengus martii. The sequence continues at coordinate 42,527 of VWZK01000454.1, forward strand.
AAAATGTAATAAGAATTAAAACTAGGATTTGGGAATTGTTATCCGCATATCTGTTTGTAAATAGTTAACCCAAAGGACATGGGTTGAGTTTGGGGACCAGAGTTAGTTATTTGTCATCAGAAAGAAAAAAACCTTAAGGTTATATAAACGGTCAAGAGTTTACGCAAACAAAAGGCCAGCACATGACTGATTCAGTGTTCAGTTATTGAGGTTTTTAATGTTAATTTATTGCAAAATTGTTTGAGGGATCTAAATGGATTCCAACTAAAGTTTCTAGAGTAAACTTGCCAATATATATTCATTGAAATAAAGATGTGCCTAAAAGTACATCTATAAATCCACTTCTAAACTACCTATTGGCCCACAGAAGACCTAAACCTTTTTTTTTCAGATTCAAATATTAGTTCTTTTCAGTGGTGACAAGACAGAAATACATTAAATGGCATTATTTCACCATATTTAGGTTAATATCCTTGTATGTCAGATCTGGTATAACTTCAGTTCTGAGAAAAGCTTATGCAAAACAGGATCTCCATAAGTACGTGACTTGGACACCACTTAAATACATTGAGACAAGCCAGGTCACAACCTAGAAGATAGATTGTTTTATTTCAGCTATAAAGGAGGAACTGGCTGATGAAATACGTCCTGTGCACAGAGAAATGAGTTTCAGAATCAGAGAATCAGAGAATGATAGGAGTTGGAAGGGACCTCTGAAGATCATCTAGCCCAACCCCCCTGCCAAGGCAGGTTCATCTAGAGAAGGTCACACAGGAATGCATCCAGGCAAGTCACCTGCTTAGTTTTCCAAGCTAGGGTACATGGTACTCTAGTGACTGTCGCTAAAGTTGCAGATATAGAAGGTCTGAGGGAATGTGCCAAGAAGCTCCTTCAGCTGTGCCTTGGTAGAGTAGCCCTTTGCAAGGCTCCTATCCCCTCACAGTCACCAGCTGTTTGCTGGGAAAGGTGATTGTCAGTCTTCCCAGGAAAATCTTAAGACATACAGTGGGGTTATTGTTGCTTCCTTCTTCTGGTAAAAAAAACGACAACATTGGGATTTCAGTTCCCATTTAACTTAATGATTAATAATTTAAAAGAATTTAATGTTTTTATGGCTACTGGTACAAATTCCAGGCTTATTTAGCATTAAAATTCCCCTTGACTTAGATATAAAAGACAAGATTTCATAGTTAATGCTTTCACTCCTTCCTTTTCTTTTTTTTTTTTTTTTTTATCAAGGTACTATGAAGTTCCAAAATATAAAAGTACAAAATATATATAATATGCTGCTTCGATTATCCATTTTATCTTGCACAGCGGAGAGTCATTGTTTTAGCATATAATGAATTAATTAAATCTCATTCATCACGTAGTGATCTTTAACAAATCAATGTCACCTGCATTTATATGAACTTAAAAAAAAAATCCTTATTTAATCTGGTAAAATGCTGTGTGTATGCATCTGTTTTTCTGTCCTGCAATCTTCTTCAACTGAATCCAGGTGGCTTTCTTTTAAGGCTTAATTTTAATTATTGTGTGTAACTATAATAATGTCATAGGAGGCAATGAAAAGAAAATGTGTTTCTATTTTGTTGTAGTGCATATTTAAATGCTAAAAGCATATTTTATTGTTTAAAACTACTAAAGCATATTCTTTAAAAACCAGGTTGTGTTACACTTAATTCTCCAGGATTCTGGTTTGGAAGTTTTTGGTTTTCACAGAAATTTTTCAATAATAATTAACCCAATTTAGACATCAGATAATTAGTAGTTTTTACAGCATGAGTTGTCTATTTTTGATGGCATAAGAAGGTCAAAATATGACCAAATGTATTTGCACATATTAGCATGAAAATGGATTTTATATATGCTAAAATCATGTCATGATACTGATTAATTAAGCACATATCATTTCAGTTCATCTTCTAGAATGCAAGAATGGAAATGGTGTGGATTACAGAGGAACGGAAGCCAAAACTCAGAAAGGTGTGACATGCCAGAAGTGGGGCGATAACATCCCCCATAAACCAAAGTAAGGCCTTTCCATATGTTTGTACGTTTTTCTGAAATTTAAAAGCCATTTATATGTGCTAAGTAGTCTTATGAGTTATTTGTTTGGTGTTCAAAGTCTTCTTGTGAAATACTTTTCTACTCTTACCTAGAGCAAAATAATTCTCTAATCTGAGCTGTAACCCAGACACGCCTGCAATAGGGGCTATATGATCAATAGCGACATTGTCAGTCTTGGCAGTTGCATTTAAGTTTTGTGATCCTTACATGAGCAAAACACTCTGGAATGAAGCATCTGTTTCTGCTGAAACAAGAATTTTTCATTTATCTCACCATAGCAAGAACTTCTTCTCTTGGCTAAAGGCACAATATGCAGCAGATGGGATAGAGGTACATCATTTTATCAGTGAAACCACAGACAATTAACAGGGCGGTATTGGTTGTATTTAATGTAAAACACCCAACTGAGTTCATTGATAACCTCCTGTTGAGAAGGCATAACATATAAGTTACAGAAAGCTCACATTTCAGCAAGTATCTTCTCACTGTGTCTCCCAGAGAACATGTCCCAGAGGAGACTTTCCTCTATATGCTACATGGTATCTCGGCTGAGCAAAAATTACTGGAAACTGAATAGCTGGAGTAAATGCAAGTATTAAGACAGAACTGGCCTTAAAGCACTGTATTTCCTGAAAGCTATAGCTATGGCACTTCTAACTCCTCAGCAACGGCACTCAGTAGCAATTAGGAGATTTCTAATGAACAACATCTACAAAATGGTCCTCAGACAAAGATTTCATTTTTAGAGTTTTCAGCTGAACAATTGGGACACTTCCCTGATTCTCTAATCCCACTTATATTCTGTTCCAGTTACACACCTGAAAAATATCCTAATGCAGGACTGGAGGAAAACTACTGCAGAAATCCTGATAACGACGGAAAGGGACCCTGGTGTTACACAACAGATCCTGCTACCAGATTTGATTACTGTAACATCCCAGAGTGTGAAGGTGAGGATATATACTGGTCTCTTTCTCTTTTTGGAAGATGTGTTCAAGAATGTGAAATTATTGATATACTTTCCTTTTAAATCGAGTATTTTTTTCAAACTTGACTTTAGTTCAACCTGAAGCTTTCCAAAGACATTTTCAACACCAACAAAGAAGGTATCAGAAGAACCCCAAAACAGCTCTACTGTCTTTTTTTTACCCTAGATAAAAAAAATGGTATATTCATATACCGTAATACTTGAATTGAACTAAATGACAAAAATCAATAAAACATGACAGTAGCAAAGCACAGATTTTCAGTTATAGCTTAGTAGTTTTAATTTAGCTCTTTAAAACTATAGTCTAGAACGTGTTTCGTTGTTTGTGCATGTTTTTTAATGGAATATTATAAACACAATCAACTTGTTGAAGTCATCTTACCAAGGAAAATAAGTTTCTACTTTGCCAAAAAAAGGCTGTCCTTCAGCCTTGTGCTCTAATCAGGCTCTTGAGCTTCATGTGAGATGTGTATAACTATTTATTGACCACTTCCTCAGGGACTTTCTGTCTCTCTTGTCCTTGTTCTGCCTTGTTTCTACAGTAGAGTGTATGCACTGCAGTGGAGAAAACTACCACGGAGTAGTTGCAACAACAGTGTCTGGGCTTAAGTGCCAGCGCTGGGACTCCCAGCAGCCTCACTCTCATGGATACCTCCCAGAAAAGTAAGTCTCTGCGATGTGTTGTTCATCATCAATGCTGACCTGAAGTCCACCCTGCTCCAGAGAGGATAGTTACAGCCATTAGTGACATCTTAAAAAAAAATATTTTTCCTATTCAGCTTTCCGGAGAAGGATCTGAAGATGAATTATTGCCGTAATCCTGATGGTGAACCTCAGCCCTGGTGTTTCACTACCAGCCCGACTACACGCTGGGAATATTGTGACATTCCTCGCTGCAGTGAGTCTGACTTCTAGACTTCTAGACGCAAAGCCTTCTAGACACAAAGCCATCTGGGCAGCTTCCATTCAGAGTCGTGCAAGAGGCTAGAACAAACAGAAGGGGCCCCAAAGATAAATAAAAGAATAAAAAACTTCTGACTTATATCTCAAAGAAAAAAGCAATAACTATGAAATGAACCTCTGATAGTTCTTTTGAGACTAGACATCTTTGTCATTGGCATTTCTAATGTTTTTTCCTGGAGCATATCTCCCTTCCTTTGTGTGTTTTTCCATGACCAGGCATTTCAGTGGTTCTGATGGTTCAGTGGTTCTTTTGATAACAAACGGTTCAACTCTTCCTGAAAATCTTTTGGCTTTTGTTTTGTTTTTCCAACTCAATTTTCCACCCTTTCAATTTCTTTTTCCCCTAAGGGCCTGTACTTGCCATGATACTTTTCCTTGGGGCTTCTCACCAGGTCTCATCCTTCCTGTCTTTAACTCTCACCAGTTAGCATACATCCACTTTATATCTGCACCTATCTGTGATGGACCTGACACTTTCACCTCAGTTTTCTTCGCTTACTCACTTTGCAGCTTTATTCTGATGGGGCTGCTAGTGCTTAGTTGTGTTGTATCCTGGCTGCTGTGAAGGGGTAGATGCAAATGCCCTTCTGGCAGTCTGAATTCTTGTGAAGATGATAAAATAGAAGAAAGAAAAGTTCAGATATTTTTCTTTTTTTTTCCTCTACCTTTTGGACTTGCTAAATATTTTGGTCTTTAAACCTTAACCTGCAAAGAAAGCTAAAAAACCCCACTTAATTACAAAGCTCTAAGTAATAGGGGGCGGGGGTTTGTTGTTTTTTTTTTCACCATATGTAGAAGACACTGCTTAATTTAATTTTCTTTTTCTGTAATAGCAACACCTACACCAGTTCCTGCACCAGGGCTTCAGTGTCTATCAGGAAGAGGAGAAGACTATAGAGGCACGATAGCCGTTACTGAATCGGGCAATACCTGTCAGCACTGGAGTTCTCAGTCTCCTCACAGACATGCTCGCACTCCTGAAAACTACCCCTGCAAGTAAGTGAAACTTCACCATTACTTAGTGTCCATGAAAAGTACCAAACACAGAATTACTTCATTTTTCTTCAACTATATTGAAATGTTCTTTGGTAACACCAACTGATTTCCATCTTTTTGATTTTTTTTTGGACATTTCTTTTTATTCACTTCATTGCTCTTGAATACTACTGTCTGCTCTTCCGACTTTCAAGCTCTGCTTGATTGACTTTTTCCCTCTTCATCCTTTTACTGTATTGTTGCTCAGGTGAAGAAAGTTGCAGTTATGATGTTTGCTTGGGGCTAGATTCTTTCACCCTATGTTTCTGCTGTGCTGCTCTTGGCACCAAAGTACCACAAGAAATACAATCTCTTAGTTCATCCATACATCGAGCATGTGTCTGGTTTAGCACATCCAAAATACCAGTGCGTTGCAATTATTAATCTACTAAATGGCACCAATAAAAGACAGCAGCAGTTACTCACCAGTAAATATAACAATAAACTAGTCAACAAGGTATATTTTCCTGCGGTTCATAATCTCTACTAGGTTTCCAGGAGTCACCTTTCTTAGTCAGGTTTTCTGTTTCAGGAGCCTAGAGGAAAACTACTGTAGAAATCCTGATGGTGAGAAGATGCCATGGTGTTACACCACCAACACAACTGTCCGGTGGGAATATTGCACCATCCCCTCCTGTGATGGAACAGAGCCGGAAGCCCCTGGTAAGAACAACAGGAGACATCTGGAAGTAGAGGGTCATCATGGTTTATTTTGAAAATTCTCAGGTGACTCTGCTTATTTGTTTTATTGCTGTCAATCTCCGTATTATTATGTATCAATTGAACCCCTGAGCCTGGTGGTGTAACCCACACTGCTAAGTTCAGTCTAGTGAATAAGCGCAAAACGTTTTAAGTCACCTACTGAACCAGGTCAGGAGTCAGAGGTCATTTCCTTTTGACAAGTGTTGGTTTGCTCCACCTCTAAATTTTTAAATGTTCCATGGAAAAGTTAATTAGTTGTACATGGCCGTTCCTGGAAAACTGAATGCAAAGCAAATCCTAAGATAATTTAAGAGCACTGAACCAAGACTCCATAAAAGCAACCAAAAGAAAATTTTCCTTACACAGGGCAGGCTTGTTCCACACATGCATCTGTGGCAAAGCCACAGACATTCTCCTGTGCTGGAGAGGTTTGATTCATATATGAGCTATTTGGATCATTAGCTGAAGTAAATCCCCATACATAACAGTAAAATTGAAGTGCAAGTGCTTTTAATCTAGTGTATCACGAAACTTTTATGAACATTTTTGGAAATCTTCCTTTTGATCTAGAGTCTGAAAAGTATTCTGTTACAGAGATCGTTCTGTGGCAATCGGTGAAATATTCTGGCTTGCTCTTTTCTGTTTGTTTTCTATGCTTATGCATAAATATCAAGTATTAAGATGCAAGGGACTGATTTCTGTTATTCACTACAGCTATTGATGTGCCTGAGCAGGCTCAAACTACTGAGGAGTGCTACAAAGGCAATGGTGTGACTTACCGTGGCACAGCTTCTTTCACTGTCACGGGAAAGAAATGTCAAGCCTGGAGTTCAATGTCACCACATCGACACAATAAAACGGCAGACCGGTTCCCAAACGCGTACGTGGATTTCTCATTTCTATGTTTCTTTGAACAATGACCTTTCATGAACTCATCCTGATTTGCGCGATCTTTACATAAAAAGGATTTTAAAGCTGAGTAGGGAGTCTACTTCATTTTCTTTTCTTTTTTAATGTGGAAACATTTTATATTAATGTCATTTTGCAACGAACCACAGTTGCCACTATTATATTTTAGACTAATTGTGTTTCTACATTGCTTCTTAAGGAATTAAGATTTATCATAAATTTTCCCTTATGCTGAAATGAACTGTTTCAATACATGAGCTTATCCATGAGTTTAAGTCTTTGTTTCCTAGCCTGCAGTTCATTAGAACTTTGAGGAAGGGATGGGTTATTTTCTTATTCCTAATATTTACTATTAATTTCTTCCAAAATGAAAAATCTATTTCTTCTTAAAAGCTCTTAATGTGTTCGAAAAAGTAAAAAGAATTATATCTTTACTGTACATATGTATACTTACTTATCTGATTTTGTAAATGCTATTCTACCGTAAGTGTTAGTGAATAAGTATTTGACATATTTAAATAATCTGCATCTGTTTCTTGCTTACTTTACAGTGGAAGAAGGATTTCTGTTGCACTCTGTATATGATGAATGATATATGTAAAATCTGTAGCAGACTTGTTTTCTAAAATGTTCTTTAAAGCTCTCCTCAGATTAATGGCATGGATGGGAATACAATATGCTTTTATTTACAGGGACTTGAAGCAGAATTATTGCAGAAACCCAGATGCTGATAGCCGCCCATGGTGCTACACCACTGACCCCCGTGTGAGATGGGAGTATTGTGACCTGAAGAGGTGTGATGACCATGTACAAGTGGCTTTACCAAAACCCCCTCAGACAACACAGCAACCAAATCCTGGTGAGAATACTTTCATGTCCTCCAGAAATGTTCATAATCAGAAATCTGTTTTTTATAGAAACTTTATCAGGAATTTAATGAGAATGAAATACAGAAAACTCTAGATAATTGTGGGATTTGATATAATACTGTATCCACTCTCTCCATTTTTTGAACTTTCTTGTAGAATTTTATAGTGGGGTTTCTGTATTTGATCTTAGATTAATATCATATTTTTTCTCTACTACATCTGGTAATATTGGAAACACAAGGAGAGAAATGGCTCGTAGTCTTCACACTGCTGTGGGAGGGCTACTAGCAATGACAGCAGATGTAGAGGTGATCACATTTTGCTTGCAACTGTTCCAAAATAGTCTTTTCCTGTGCCATGCATTTACATTTCCAGGGCTCCGTTTCCCATCAGAGGACAGCTTGCTTTTAATTCAGTTTAGATACAGCTATGTTATCCAGGAGATGTTTAGAGTGCTGCAGCTCTCTTTTTTGCTAAGACATGTCCTTCTGGTTAGAAGTCTAATAATTTAGGCTGCTTTTTACCAACTGTAAATGTGGCATTCGACAGATACCAGTGTCCATAAGAAAAATGCTTTATCAGTCCATGGTCTTTGTGGTCCTGGTTTCTGCAGTCATGAGGGGTCAATTGAACACAAGCTTCTTTGATTTATGACTTTCAACATCATGAAGAAAACATTTAAAATGCAAGGGAATTAAAATGCGATTGTGAGCCATCATCGACACTATGTTCTTTCCTTATATACATATGTAAGACGTGTAAGTTCTAGCAGTATTTCCTCAAATTTGTTTCTGCTTCACCACCATGAAGTGTGGACATGGCCCAATAGCTCACAGATAACAATTATTTCCTCTTCCTCTTTCTTCACAGATTGTATTCATGGTAATGGTAAAGATTATCGTGGCACAGTAGCAAAAACTGGAAGGGGCAGGACTTGTCAAGAGTGGAGTTCCCAGAGACCTCATACACACGACTATTTCACTCCTACAACTCACCCAGGAGCAGGCCTGGATAAAAATGTAAGCAGCTGCTCTTTTAATACTTGCTGTCATTGAGATTTGCCTGTCTTCTTCATGTTTTCTCAGCAAGCATTTTATGGCAAGTTTTTGTAAATTAATTTGTTTTCCTCAATTCAATCCAAGAACCTGATCGTGCTAGTTCTTGTTAACATGAGCAGTCTGTACTTCTGTGGGACACACAGATGCCCAGAAGCTCTGTTGAATGCTTCTGCAGCACAGTCAAGGGATTGCAAATGAGCATTTGCTTCTCACTACTGAAGACTAAATGGAGTTGGTCTGTGGATAGCATCTCTGTCTCCATTGCCAGAAAGAGCACCTGGGGTCATAGATTTTGGTAGTAACAGTGACAGGTGAGATGGCGAGAGATACAATGTTCAGTACAAGTTCCTTGAAATACAGAGCTGATAGATTGCATCCCCCATCCTCTACTAATTCCACCCCCACCCCAGCAGTCCAACTTCTGCTGCAAACCATCAGACAAGGAAATACATGCATCAGACCCATTCTGCAACTCATTCTCCATCTCTAACCTTCATGTCTCTAGTCCCAACACATACACTCATCACTAGTTCTCTAGACTTGCAACATCCCATATACAACACCTAGCCTGGTTTGTAACAAACTCTGTATGTGATACAAAGAACTTGTCCAATATTGCCAACTTGAACTATTTTATCTCCAGGTACATGATTTCAGAGCTTACCTTAGTCAATCCTCTGATGGCATCACATAACTTGTACAGAATTCTAGCTCAGACTGGGGAAACGCTTCAAAAGGCTGCACCCATAACTTTTTCATTCTTTTCAGAGACTTTTGAGGAAGGGAAGTATATATTTCTCCTTTTTCCTAAAACATGGGAATTATTTCAGAGTATCATCATAGAATGGCCTAAATTGAAAGGGACCTTAGAGATCATCTAAT
>VWZK01000472.1:5658-17847 GCA_013396935.1 Baryphthengus martii
GTTTTACAGGGAGCTGCTATGTGCAAATGATTTGATTCCATCAGTGCAACTGCTGGTTATCCCTCTCCTGCAGTCTTCTATTGGCAGGAGTCTGGGCTTATTGAATAATAACTACATCATCCACCTCCACTGAGAAAGGACATTATCTGCAAGAATTGTAGCTTTCTCTCAAATTCAGTCTTCTGCTCCTGACTGCATTGCCAGAGCACACTATCCATGTGGCACTTCAGATTGCTTTTATCTTGCATATCAAGAGACATAGAGACATAATGAAAAACTGCAACTTGGTCAAAGTTTTCTGTTAACACCTGTGGATCAGAAATTCATCTCCTGAGAGAAAAGGATCTTTTGTGTGTTAGGACACACAGTAGCTAAATAGTAAGTTAGATTTTGAATTTATGTTGTGTGCTTATACTCCAAGGTGTGATAGATTTTTATGTTTTTAAAATAAGGTCTTACAAAGAAATGAAATTGAAACACTAAAACAATGTTAGTAAATCCATTTAAAGTGCATAAAAGTAGATTGTGCCACTTTCTAAAATGACTCTTCTTTTAAGACGTACTTTTTCACAACAGTAGCGTTATGCATTTACTAGAGCAGACATGGTATACATAGTTGAATTCAGAATTAATTTCTGTAAATTAAACTCAAAATTTGGTAGTTTTATGTCTCCTTGCACCTATCTTGAAAATTAAATAAAGCCATTCTTAGTCTTCAATTAGAAGAAAAAATGGTTTACTTTTGAAGACTGCTTAGTCACACAACATATGTGTGTTGGATGGCTTTAGTTCTTCGTGGAAGGCAGAGCTGAACGATATGATATCCTATGATACAATAAGAAGGTCACATACACAGATAGCACTGCAGAAACATTGTAAATATGTAACTTCAATACGTTATGATAATACTCCTCTTTCTATTACCAGCAGCTTCTGGCTGAGTGAGGTGTTCCTAGAGAATTACACATAATACAGAAACGATCAGATTTAGCTAATAGATAGATTTCGATATTCAATACATTAACATCACAACCTGTAAAGATTATAGTGTCAGGAGAGAGGCTCAAGATCTGAACACCACAGTGCTGTGAAAAAAGGAAATAAGAAAGTGGATAAGAATTGTTTATTCATGCGTGAACGGGTTATAGTGACTCGGACTTCTGACATACTCTGTTTTCAAGGCCAGTTTCTTATCCCAGAAGAACTGCAGAACTGCAAGCTGAAGAAAACCTGCTACTCAGCTTGTGTTCATAGAGATTTGATTTTTTTTTTTTGCGTTACAGGGATAGCAGATACATCTATAATTGTGAAACTTTCCCTTTGACTCTTTGAAAGACAGAATTGTTATAGATACTGCTATCTATGTATGGGTTCCACTGATTCCTGGAGTTTATCCACCTACTTTTAAAATTAATATTAGTAACTTAGCTGAACGAAATGCATTCTTAATAATTTTTCCTGCTATCCCCCCAATCTGTTTAACATCTCAGTAGAATTAGTGCCATCTGTTTATTCAGTAACAGAAATCAGTATGGCTATTGACTTAACAATATCTTCTGTGAAAGACACTGTTGCTATAATAAGTACTTAACAAAGCAAATATTAAAGTACATTTATGGTAGCCACTGTAAAATCTAATTAGAAATTAAAATCTAACTAAGCAACCCAATAAGTTAGGGTCTTATAGAGTAAAATGCCATGGAAACACACCATGAATGAGAAGTCTTATCTGAAATACCTAAGATGCTACAATAAGAAGCAAAAGGTTAAAATTCACCAGGAGGAGAAGAGTGTATCCTAATAGGGTGGTTTACAGCAGCCCTTGGTTGGCAGATGTCACTGACGAAACAATCTAATTGGGGCTGTGAATAGAGCTCCCTCCCCTCCCAGCCACTAACCAGGGACATTCAAGGAGGAAAGTATTGGTTATGTCCTTTTACTTTTCTCTATCAGCTACACGTGGGGAGACTTGGAAATTAACTCTTTTACCTCCAGTCACGCCTGTATCGTGGCTGACTCTCTGAGGTATATTTTACAGTGTATTTGATGTGCAAATGATGATGTACAGATGTAGCCCAAGTGTGTAGCCAGAAAACTGAAAAACAAGGGAGGAGAAAATATATTTTATTGAATAAAATATATTTTATCAATACATAAATCAGAGAGGAGAAAGACATTTGCAAAATTTGTAAACCATTAGGCTTGGGATCTGCAATGATCACTTTGGATGATCCTGCATAAAGAAATCTATTTCTTTTATAGAATCTTATATAGATTTACATGAATACATAGAGGGAGTGATGGAGGAAAAAAAGCATATTGACTATCTGTTAAAATTATCTTAAGAAATAAAACCACCAAAGCTAAAACCCCCGACCACAACCGTTTTCATCCTTTTCATTTTTGTTGTTGTTTTCACCGAAGACTCAAAGAGCTCGACTGACTTAATGTCATTTTATCAGTCCAGTTTAGAAATGGAAGCCATTTCTCAGCCTAGATTTAGTTGCCTGTCTCAGTTATTTATTTTGTGGTGATGAGAAAAGAGGGCTGTTGCTGCCTAGGGTGGCCAGGAGTAACAGCTGGTATTTTCTCCTCTTGAAAGGATTGCCAAGGACAGAAATACATGGAGCACTAGTGGTGCAAAAGACTCAGAAATCTGTCTGAGCAGCTGTCACTGCGATGAACATAGTGCAAATATGCAAAACGTTGACTTTGGGTTGCCAAAATCTTCAGTGGTTTTGGCACCTCTTAGCTATAAAGCTGAATGTTCTGTGGATGGTGAGAGTAATAGCAATGTTAGGCACCTCTCTGCAGTAAGTAGGAAGATACAAGGTCTTTTATTAGATGTTTACGGAGATGCTGCCAACGGGATGGCAGAGGCAAGACAGGCATCAGTATGCTTCGGTGACTTCATATATGGATTATTCTTTAATTTAATTTAGTTTCACAGTCAAACAAGTATAAAGCAACCAGTTAACATTTTTCACAGTAGGGTGACAAGAAAGAGATGTGTTAAAGAGCAAGTCTTCAGCTCCAAAAAGAGACAAAGAACTCAGAAGAGAGATTTAGGAAAAGAGGAGGGGAATGGCAAGAAAATCTGGTATTTCCACAGTTGTGTGTTTCTATATAAAACAAGCTACTGTTTGGAAATGTGCCACTCTAGAAACAAAAATTATTTTTTTTCTTATTTCAGTTTCATATGAGTGCAGCTTTGCTGATGGAAATTCCTTACAAAATCATGACACCTAAAATTTTTGCCTTTATCCTTAATGGGATGATATTCCCTCAAGTGCATTTCAGGCAACTCATTCATTTTGGAGAATCCATTTCAGAGTTAGAAGGTATTGTTTCTGCCTTGTCCTCTGCCTCACGTGGTAAAATGGAAGGGACAATTACATGCGATAGTTTTGTAATGGTCTGCTTCATCTTGTTGGGACTAGAGCATTCCTTTCAAGGTCCTGGTAATAGAGCAGCTAATGCATGGTCCAGATGGACTTTGCTACAGGACGTGACCTAAAGATCAACCATATTTCATTTTTGAAGTCCATGTCACTAGTTATCAATTAATATTCAAACTCCATTGACAGGTAGTCTATGTGGGAAATCTTTGCATGTTTTCTTTTTTGACTGCAGTGTTTGAGATTTACTCACAGGCATTCAAAAGGAACAGAAACTTCTAGGACATACATCCTTTTGAAAATATGATTGCTGGACAAAGTACAATTTGTAATTATTAGGCATCTAAGCACCATGGGACCCAAAAACTAAATAGAAAGCACATCTATTAAAATAGGAATCCAGAAGAAGAACCAAAGAGGTTGCCTTGTTACTTGTTTTAATATAGCTAATATAAAGATAATCATGTAAAGAGGCACTATATTTTAGCAAACAGTTACGTAAAATTACTCCATATTTTTCTGAAGACAACAAAAAGTGAGATACACACTGAAGGAATATCCAGAAGGAATAATAAAGTCAACATGATGTTGTGAGAGAAACTATCTAACGGTCCAGGATTGGCACTGTTTTCTGGGCAATGTACAGCAACAGTAAAAACAAATAAACAAAATGTAATGATGCGTAAGGAACAGGGTGGAGAAAACCGTAGAAAATATAATGTCGCAAAATAAATCAGTGACTTTCCCTCATCTGGAATATCATTCTGTATATTCCAGCTCTGAAGAGATACATCAGAATAGTGTAAGCCTTCCAGGGGAAGATGATTAGAACAACTTAATACACAAAATTTCTTTTTTGAAGAGAGATTGAAAAGATATGGCTGGTTTATTTTAAAGCGAACATAAAGAGACACACAATAAAAATATATGCCTGTAATTTGCATAAGAACTACAGTACAGAGGATCAAACAGAATCATATCAGTTGTCATCACTTTTTCAATTTTCTGTTTCAGGAAAGAAGCATCACCAATACCAGATACAATACACAAGTCGTATCCTTTATATTTCAGAAGAAAACTTACCATAAACACAAGTAATTTTCTGATGCTTTAGCTGGAGCATGCTTTTTCACAGGAAAATGTAAAGATGGTTTTGTGCTTTTATGGCACAAAGGCTTGGAGGTGGAAACTGCCTGAAAATACTTGTCACAATCGCGAAGCCTCACAGCCATTCCACCAGATGCAAGAACAAATGCCAGTATGTGTCAATGAGGATGAGGTAAAAACTGCTGAATAACGAACAAGCCATATGACCACTGGTTTTGATTTTGCAGTGAATCTTTCTATAATCATAGGCAAGTCAGCTACTGCAATGTTTTTGAAGCTGTTCTGATTTTTAACATTTTTAATGTACAAAAATTTGGTGTCTCCTTTTGTATACTGTTTGTCCTGCTATTTCTTTATCATTTAAATGGAGATAAAAATCTCTCCATCAGGGCCGTTTTGAGGTTTACAGTATTTGAAAAATGTTCTATGATACTTGAACAGAAGTGGTGTGCAAAATTCAAATGTGCTATTATCCTAATAGGATTTTTGTAAACACACATGGAAAAGGTATATGGTTTCATCTGCTTTCTAAAATTTTAGCAGGTTTGGCTTATGCTTACAGGAAGTTTCCATAAACTATTGAGTATTCACAGCCTTTCAATAAAATGAGCAATATATAACCCCATATAGATCTTCCATCTCTCTCAATTATGCACATATGATGCATTAGTGTAATGAGAATTAGGCTCTTCTCACAGCCAGACTCTACTTCTTCTCTACTTCCCATTTTTGAGACACATTTTCAGTTTGCAATTTATTACAGATGTTACAACAAATTGCTGTGCTGAAAACCAAGAACAATCATTAAAAACAAATTTGTCCTTAAAAGAGAATGGTCCATATTACCTATTTTGAGGACATAATTTGTTTTTAATGTGCACTTTAAAGTATGAGAGTTGTTTTGTTATTGTATGTATGAGTGTATGACTTTTTCTTCACATTGGTAATGACGTTACCAGATTTCAATTAAAATTTAATTTTCAAGTCCTTGGTATAATGAGTCTTGCATAAATTTAAGCTCTGTTTATGTAAACCAGACTATTATAAAGAAATAAAATGTTTATCTTTAGCCATTTATAGAGGATAACTACCAGGCCATTGGCCTACGTGAAATTAAGTCTTTACCTTTCTGCTTAATGTACTATATATTCTTCTTCTCCTGCCCTACTTTTTCTTCTTGGCCTATTTTGATTTTTATATGCTATTATACTTGGACAACATCTACCCCTCTTTTTCCATTTCTAGAATGGAATAAATATGGTTGACTGCCATACCTTATGGATGTTAACTACTCCCAAGAAGGTCTCTTGTACCCATAAATTAGAAAAATTGCTAAGGTAAGTTAAGAATTTGGAGATTTTTCACCTAGTGTCCAGAAAATAAGAACAGTAATAATATTTGGAACATGGCAAAAGTTACTCCAAGTGGCAAAGTGGCAAACCGTGAGTATATATCTTAAGAGGACAAGGAAGCATAGAGAGAGTGAGGGAAGTGCTCCCATAGGAAAAACAATTATGTTTATTTTAAGTAAGTGTCATGTCTCTTACGTATATTATGCACACAAGTGATGAGAGACCTGTATTCTCTGATCAAAAGCTAGAAGAAAGTAGAAGGACCTCATACACATCTGAAAAAAAACTTTACCAATTTGAGTTTTAACAAATACATATTTAATGAGCAGGTATGATGAATACACCTGATAAATAACAAATGATCACTTGTTTTTCTGAGGAGGGGCACACTAGGGGTAATTTTTAAAATACTTTCAAAAATTCATTAGACCTACAAATATGTGGGAATTCACTAGTATTCACACTGTATAAAAATCTTGTCTGTCTATAATTTCTATAGCCTTAAAAGCAGTTTCATTTAGAGCTTTGTAATTGTTATGAAATCAAGTACATCATAATCTAGACAAAACAATTTTACATGGAAATGAAAACTGAATGCCATAGCTAAGGCCAAGAAAGAAAGAAAAGACAGCTAATTAGTAAACGCTGGGGAAACACACTAAAGTATATGAAACAGAAGACTCTGACTTAAGAAATTCAAGTAAGAACAAAAATTTTATTTTGGAATTGTTGACTCAGAATATAAAGCAAATGACAATTTTCTGTAGAGTTTATGGTAGAAGCTATAGAATTTCTATCCAACGCCATAGCAAAGTAAGAATTCCTTAAACACCAGTAAACTGGAAAAATATTCTTCAAAGAAAGGACTAACATTAGATGAAAAATTTTCTCATTATCCTTTTCCTAAATGTGCACAGAAAATGTTAACGTGTAGGACAGGTGGGTTTCTTTTGTTTGTTTGGGTATATTTTTTGTTTTATTCTTTTGCATTGCTGAAGGAGAATAGCCTTTGACTATGTATGAAGAAAAAGGGAGCTCTCGTAAGTCCTGCTAACATTAATTATTCAACACATGGTCTGACTTATTGGTATCATTATATCCTGTGCAGTGTCTTACACCATGACACTATTTCTGGAACCTAAATATCAGAAATATATTGTATGATTTTTAATCACAGAATCATAGAATGGCTAGGGTTGGAAGGGACCTTAAAGATCATCTAGTTCCAACCCCTCTGCATAGGCATGGATACCTTCTACTAGGTCAGGTTACTCAGGGCCCCATCCAACCCAGGGATGGGGCAGCCACAACTTCCTTGGGCAACCTGTTTCAGCATCTCATCACCCTCACAGGAAATAATTTTTTCCTAATGTCTAAACTAAATCTCCCCTCTTCAAGTTTGTAACCATTTCCCCTTGTCCTCTTGCTATGCACCCATGTAAAAAGCCCTACCCCAGCTTTCTTGTAGGCCCCCTTCAGATATTGGAAACCTGCCTTTTGAACAAGATTATATAATTTCCCACAATTACTAGAATAGATGATAAATGAGCGCTTTACTTAAATATGTTAAATAGAATGAATTATCATAACTACATTAACTCTATCTTCTGGAAATATAGAATGCTGTTGAAAAAAAGTAATGTTTTAGTGAGCTACTTGATATTCAGGCTCCTAATGTAGTCAATTTAAATAGAATATGACACTTTGTTGGCAAAACCCTAGAATATTCCCACCTTAGCATTCTTCTTGCTTTCTGTAGGATGATTACAGGTCATAGCTTTATTTGCACTGGTGATGGTTTGAATTCTAATATTTTTATATTTGGCAGAAAAAGGTGATTATGGAATAGACTAGAGATGCAGAAATTTGAACTCAATTTCTCTTTGTCTTTTCTACTAAATAGTACAGGTACTCATTGAATGAGTGATTTCTTTTTTTTTTTTTTTTTATTCCACACACGTCTTAGTTTTATATCTTTCAGATAAAAAATCTGGTCTTTTGTACAATCTAAACTGAAGAGCTGTGATGTGACTGTCATATCATTTACCAAGTAGTGATAGGAGATAGGTTCATTTAATCATGAGAAGTTATTGCTGAATGTTTGCAGGGATGAAACAGTCTTTCCCTTATATTGTAGGATCACTTTCAGCCAAAACAATCTAATTAGTATTCAGATTATTCACAGTGCTGGACAAGATCCTTGATTTCTTCTTGCTACAGCTGATAATAATGATTTTCAGCACACGAAAAAAACATTTTTCTTCTTTATAGTTTTTTTCCATATATTTGCTCTATTCATATGGTAGTAAAAGTCTTCATTCATGTGAAAGTATAACCGTAAATCTAGAAGTTGTGCCCTGCTTAGCTCATGTCCATAAAACAAGTTGAGAGCATCAGGCCCTTAACTTAGTGGTGACATTATTCTGGAGCATGGCGCAAGGTCTCTCTAGAACACTATCTGCACTGAGAGTTTGACTGCTAAGACTGCAGATTCTGTATGCACCCATTTGCTGCAATTAGTTGCTTTCCATTCTTAACCTCATAATTTTTTTCAGGAATACTTTGGGAGGAAGCTTAAATGCACGAATGAAACTTCACTATTTCAGTGGAAGTCTAAATAAAAATGGAATAGCTGCTTTGAGATGTGTTTTTATTAAAAATGCACATATTTATAGTTATATACACGTGCTAACACTGAGCAGCCTCTGATTGTTAGATGGCTGAAAGCAACTTGAAACTTGTAATTAAATTACACTCCTTTCCCACTTGTGCAATAGCACAAAGGTATGGATCTGTCTGGTCCTTTTTTATAACTATAACTTTTGACAGAGTTAAGCAATAGCTTTTGTTGTGAGATTCTTATCTAGCAATATACAGAAGAAAAATGTAGGCAAATAGTCGACAGAGTTAGTATACTTTGTGCAATTTTAACATAGTTGAAGCATAGTCAGTTAAATTTAAAAAATAAAAATATTTTAAAATATTTAAATCCTCAGCTTTGATACCTGCTGAAATCAACAAAAAACAGAGACAATTCTGCATGAGCAGTGTTTGTATGAAAATGGAATTAACTCTTAAGGATTGCACTGGCTTCCTCAGCTTTAGTGAGTTTGAAAAGAAGGGTGTAACATTTCTCACTATATAAAACTCCCTCTAAAGATACTAACTAAACTCAGTGTCTTGTACCATTAATTTTAACAGTATTTTTTTTGACTGAAATATTCAACACTCAATTAGAAACAAATCGATAAATCCACCTTTTTTTTTTTTTTTTTCTAATGAGCTCTTTCCTAGAACAGAAGAAACATTGTAAAATACACAGATTTGCTACTTTAAAANNNNATACACAGATTTGCTACTTTAAAAGAATATTAAATGGTTAAAGAATAGAGGATGAAACATGTTCAAAAGTAATAAACTTTGCAAAGATGTTAACAGCAGGTGTACTACCAATAAGCTACAGCTTAAAGTCTTAAAAGGTCATTTGCAATTCATACAGAAATCTATATCTGCACTGCACGTACTTTAAAAGGTTACGTGCAACAGAGCAGCAGAAGGAATTATTTTAATCCACTAAATATTGTTCTTATACAACCTTCTGAGACAAAAATGTTAATTTAGTACCTGAGGCATTCAGAATTCTTGGAAGTATTTGCCTATTTTACATGGTCATGTGACAATTTGTTTAAGATACAAATTATTATCAACAGCAGTCTTTTATGGTAGAGGAAAGTCCTACAGAAAAATCATGTAATATGAAATTCTAATGAAAATGAGTGCAGAAATAAGTTCTACTATTCTTTGTACTTTCAATGAGAGTACTTTAAGCAAACTAATATACTCCTTTAAAGAATCAATGCATGCAAGAGTCATAAACACCTAGACAATGCGGGCAAATAATTTGGACAACCTAAACAAGAGTCATTGCAGAATTAGAGAGAGGGGCAGAAATGGAGCCTCAAGTCATGCAAGAGCTGGTCCCATTCCCAGCATGAAACCATCCGGCTTCCAAATTGTGGTTATTGACGCACTGGCATCTGAGCTGTAAGATGCCATTTTGGCAGCTTGCAATATCAGAATGGAAAACAGACTCCTTTCCACGACAAATGCTGCCTTCACTGGTGTGTGAGACTGGCAACAGTAGAAAGCTTTTCTACCAGCTCTCCACACTATAATTTGTCATTAAGAAACGAAACCTTAAGTAGGCAGCTAGGCTTTGTTCAGCTGATTTAGCACTGGGAAGAACACTTCTTGTTAGAAGGTGCAAACTACTGAAATGTTGCCTAAATTAAAAATAATAATAACCTGACAGTTACACATTAGGAAGTTGTAAAGAATGAAAATTTGTAATCTTGGCAAAAAAAAAAAAAAAAAAAGATGTCATATTCAATTTAATATGATACTGTAGTTTCATTACTTTTAAATTGAACTATACTTAGCTAATACTTGACAACCAAGACTCCTTATTTTATAGGAAGCCATTTCACAATGCAAGAAGTCTTAAGTGATCAACTAATTGGAAGAGCCTTCTGAATGTTAAGCATTACGTAAATGAAAGTCCTAGCCTGTTTAATCTGCTCTTCTAATGTAGTTTTGTGAACTGTGTCCAAAGAGCGTAGCAAAGTATGCTGAGTTACTTCAGTAATACAGAGAATAAAATTTATGTGATGAGTGTTCTTTTGTTCTTTCACCTACCTTTAGTGTTTGTTACATTATCCTTGAAAGTTATTTTTAAAAGCACTGTTCTACACCATTTTAAAAACTCTTATCTACAATTTTAGTTTATTCTGTAGAATTTTTGTACAAAGGAAATTATCCTTTAAAACTTACAAATGTGTGAATCTGATCATGTTGTCATTAGATTTCTATGCCTTCTCCCACCCTGCCCCAATCTGGACCAATAAGGATTGTGTTGCATCTTTCTGTCATTTTTTTGCTTTTCAGCCAAGAGCTCTCTCTCTACTTTGTTTATAAATATATATCGGTACTACTTAGACTGCTGAGAGCAGATGAGTGTCCAAGGCGGAGTCAGATAGTCCAGAACCCTTCGTGCCAGATGCTTTAAACTTGGTTAAAGATTTTCCATTAGCAGAGGTTTTACAGCACCTCCTCAGGCAACACGTTTCAGTGCTGCACTAGACTTTCAGTCACAACAGTATTCTCCTAGTATCTTTGGTTGTAATTTACTTCATTTCTACCTGTCTTACCGCTAGTGAAAAGAGAGGAGTATGAAAGTGATTACTACATTTATTTTCAATCTTCAGCAAGGAAAAACACTTATTCTTGCAGTTTTGTTTTTCTGATCACTTTTGTTGCTCTTTTCTGCATTTCCTATAGCTGATCTACCAGTAAATCTGCCTTCGTTCGATCACTGTGAGATGGACACATAGCAGTATGAAACTGCACAGCTTCAGAACCAGTAGATATTGACAGGTTCATGCAAATGACTCCCAACAGAGCATAGCCTCCTTAGAAACAAAAACATCGAATATTCTGTATATTCCAGTCTTGGGGAATTTATATGCTTAAATGCAATGTATTGGACAGAGTACTACCATCACAAGCTGAACTATAAGATGTGGAATGATCTAATTCCTTATATACAGTTGCAGCAGCATCAATCACATCAGCATTGGCATCAGGCACGTCAGCCCATCGTTGGATTCAACCCCCAGCACTAACTTTGCTGATCAAAGGTGATCTCTGAGTGTTTGCGTTGAATGATAGATTGCTACAAGAAAATGCAGCATCATTTCATATCTCACCAGCAAAACTCCTTCTCTTTCAGGGACTTCTTCTGTCCCTGGCATGCCAGCTTCCAGACCATTTAACTTTTTTTCTGCAGTCAAACCTTCTTGTCATCCATGCCAGATCATTCTTGGTCACAAATAATCATTACTCAGTGGTTACAGGTTGAATTTTCCCTCCATCAGGCAAGGAATGACTCCAAATCCATAGCATAAAGGAGGAAGTTTTTGTGAAAAGTCAAACTGCAATATTGTAGAACGTCTATCATGTAACAATCAAGTAACAGCCTCATTCTTTGTAGAGTGTGTTTTTCAGCTGCACTTTTAATCCAATTATTCATGCTCGCAAGCATACATTAGTAAAGTGTATCCTTGAGAGTAGTTCATCAATATTATAATCATAGGCTGATTACATTACGTAAGATTTCCTTTCTAAGAGGGGCCCTAATATTAAGACCCTAGATCTTTCTTTTTGAAGGTAACTACATGAGTGGTCTGGTTTTTTTATTTCTAAAATGTTAAGTATCAGCTTGTTTTCCAGCAGGTCAGGAAAGAATTTAAGAGATAGAGTGCTCATTTATTTAA
>VWZK01000473.1:0-12796 GCA_013396935.1 Baryphthengus martii
CGCGGGGTGGGGCGGCCACCGAGCTCCGGCCGCGGGGCGAGCCGCGAGTGGTTGGTGCCGTGGCCGACTTCCAGCTCAGCGCCGGACTTTCATGGGTTCGGGAAACCGAAGTGGTCTGGAGCCGAGGACTCTTCCCCCGCCGAATGTGCTGCCTTATATAACGCTTTGCAGTGTCACCAGCCCGGGCCCCAGCGCCTCTCGGTAGCCTATTTACTCTGTCGTCGTGCTTTAAGCAGAACCTCAGCCGAGGCTTCGGGTGGCATCGACACGCCGCGTAACTGCGGCTTTGGCTCCTCGAGTTTACACAAAATAGATGCTCTCAGACTTCTAGCACTTGGGGAATCACACGGATGTTTTTCTTGCTCGCTATTGGAGGCTGTTCTCCCTACCCACCCATCGGAGAACTGAGTATTCCTTTTCCTGCCTGCTTAGTAAACACTGATGTCATTCACCTCTTGTGTAATCATTTTTGTTTTCTGTTTGTGTACACTGGTCTTCAAGTTCTCTATTTGGGGAGAGGGAGTCACATCAGTCTTTGTAACTTCACTGTGAAAACAAAAGGGAGGACGACGGGGCTCATAGCATAGGGATTGTTCGTGGTGGCGGTGTGGGATTGTATAGTCTAGTTCTCTGAAAAGCGGGCCTCAAATTGTTCAATCGATGTAGAAGCATCCCCGCTGTGTTCAGATAGGGATCTTTTAGAGAGTTCGAATCCCATCAGTACTAACTTTTCTGTTCTTTCCTAGGTCATGGTAAAAATCACAAAGATGCCGCCTCAGTCAGGGCTACGCACCCTATACCTGCAGCCTGTGGCATTTATTACTTTGAAGTGAAAATCGTCAGTAAAGGCAGAGATGGGTAAGTGCCCTGTTCCAGCCGAGTGGTTGGTGATTGGGATTTCGCAATTCTGCTGAACTCTGACCTCCTTTCCAGAAGGGTTAGAGTTCCCATGGCTGCTGGACATGACAGGCAGGTTCTCTTAAAAGTGGTAGAATGTCCTGGAAGCAGAGGCACTTATACGGCTGCTTTCTGTGCTCATTAGTATGGGCAATTAAAAAAAATTTAGGAAACTTTGGGTCTCTAGTGCAATCGGAATTAGTTTTTCTTCTTGCTAGCTAGGCCTGGTCACTCAGATTTCTGGAGTTACGGTGCCTCAGAAGTAGAGTGAGATAGAAGGGAGGATCCTTGTGCTTAATTTTGGACTGTTAAAGAGATGTTTGCGTGGTGAAGAGTAGTCCCAGCAGTACACGAGCAACGGAAGGAGAACATCTGATACTTTTTTAGAAACCCCATCTGTATGATCTAGGCAAAGATGTTCAAAGAGAAGGAAATGAGATGATTGTGAATATAAGCTGGAATTTGTGCTACTTCTGTCATCTCTAGTCTAGGAGTTGAATTTGAACTGAAGTGTTATCTCGGGATGGGTTGTACCACAGAGCGCCTATCGTGGCAGATACCAACTGTGCGAGCATGGCACAGTCCGCTGGCGCCAGAATGCTAAACATGAGAACCATTTTCCAGACCCAATTGTGTTTTTGTGGTGATATTTAATATTGCAGGCTGTTGTTGAGCCTGCGCTTGTCCTGTCGCTCTGTACAGCTTTGACCAGTAGCAAGTGGAAGAACTGCAAAAGCAGCAAATCCTGCCAGTAGCACGAGAAGCAGCCGTGCCTTACTAGGCGGCACCTCGGTGTCCGAGCTCAACTGGCAGCGGACTCTGGATCTCATCCAGTCTTGCGGTCACTGTCTTGGGCAGTATTTTGATCCAAGATGTAACCGAAGCAAACAAGATATCTGTGACGTTCCTTTAAAGCAATATTCAAGATGTTGGGAAACATGAGGAAGCAATAAACGGGTGTTTCTAGCAAGGTCTGGGTTTCTACTGCTACTTAATCGTTAATCAGCTTTCTGTGTGTGTGTGTCTGTTTGGCCTTTTTACTTGCTAAAGGGTGAATATCACAGATAGAGCTACACAGAAGGAAAAGCCACGCGGAAGAAGATATTGAGTATAATTAACATTTGCGCTCTGGCCGATTTAGGGGTCTCGAGGAAGGGCAGCAAACATCCCTCCTGAAAAGCAAATTAAAGCCATGACTTTTTACTGTTGAAATGTTTTGCTGTCGTTGTTGAGTTGAGAAGTGGCCTGTTTGAGGACGTACTTGAAAAGGATCGTGAATTGTGCTGCATTTAGACCCGTAATAATCATTAGGTTATCTGTGCAGAGGTGGGTGCTGGGCCGAGTGCGTTACAAGCAGAGGGAAAAGGCCATCTCTATCCTTTCACTTCACTGCTTGTCTGCTTGGAAACCCTGTGCTTGATTATTTTATGTAACTGCTAAAATGGAAATAACTTACAATGAACTTCAAGACAATTTTTCATAGAAATCGCATGATGAAAGGTCACTGAACAGCACTGAATTCTTCCTACCTTCTAGATCAATCATACAGGGAGGTAGTGGAATTTGCTGCTTGTTTCCCAAGATGAGAGTTTTCTGTATTAATAGCCCATTGTTGTTTTTACTATATTTTGTAATTACAGTTACTTCCTACGAATACTTTCCAAGATACGGAAGCGTGTGTATTAACTTCAGAGCAATATGAGCATGGGATGTTCATAGCTCTCATCCAAAGTCAGGGCGGTGGCGAGCCCGTGAGAGCTTGGCTGATGTACCAGCCAGTCCTGGGCCTTCTTTTTCTTTTGCTGATAGAGACACCTCCAATTTTTGCCTTGCATGCCGAGGATCTGTAATTGTGGATTTATACCGTAGCTGCTGCCCGTCTGTCACTTAAGAAGGTGCTCTTGTGTGTGTCTCATCTTTAACAGTTTGAAGTCCACCCATTCGACACTCGATGTGTTGTAATAGTGAACTGCAGCAGAGACAGCTCTTCTTAGGAAGCTCTCCAGTGTTTATTACACCGTGGTAGTTTCAGCTTAAAGAAATAAAACTCCGGAAATCTAAAAAAGGGATTGGAGGAAATGAAAAGAAGTTTTCAAGTGGTGTAAGTGGCAAAGCACGTCCCTAGGAAGTCAACTGGAAGCCCTTTGGCAACGGGAGACAAAGGGGAATCTTCCTGAGCTCATTTCCACAATGGATACTTCAGGTGTAAAGTCTCTGCTAAGTAGCTTTTTTTTTTTATTATTTATGCTGTATGGAGTAGTGACCATGTGATGTTACTCACTGTGTGTCTCTTGGTGGAGTTTGTGATTTAAAAGTTGTGTAGATATGGTGCTGAGAGGCATGGTTTAGCAGTGGACGTGTAGAGTAGGGTTAATGGTTGGACTGAATGATCCTGAAGGTCTTTTTCAACCTGGATGATTCTATGATTCTGTGATTCTCTATCTTTTCACATTTAGGTTTAAAATGTGAGTGACTGGGTTTTGAAACAAGACTTAAAAAATACTGTGGTGGGATGGATTTCAGGAGATGTGCTTTGAGGAGCTCTGGTTGGTTTTGCTCAGTAACTCCAAGGTCTCCTCTTCCTGTGCTAATCATTGTTAGTGTAGCGCTCTGCACTCTGGTTAGATGCTGACGGTTGCTAATAAACCCCTGAAACTAAGGTTGCAGGTGAGAAATGGGGTAGAAGCTCCCAGTGGCTTTTTCTGGAGATGTGAGAATCCTGGAGTTCACATGATGGCTTTTTGCAGCCTGACAAGAGACGTTGCCTGTCTGCGATACACTGCGATAGGAGTGTTCTTGAACTGACATCAGGCAATTGCCACTTCCAGGTACTGGTACCACCCTTGTAACTTCTCCCTTCTGTTACTTTCATGGGGCTAAGATGCTTTAAATCCACTACATTGTGCCTCTCTCCTTTGTTATCTCATGCACGGCGTTATAACCACAATCCTCCAATCACCTCCGTGGTGTTGAGGCTTTTAGCGGAACGGTAGCCATTTCTCGTTCTGGTGGTTTTAATCTTTACTGGTAAGAGGTCGTGTTTACTTACTGGGTTTGTTTGTGGTTTGTGTGTGCGTGTGTGTTTTGTGGTGGTGGGTTGTTTTTTTTGTTGTTTGTTTTTGTTTTTTTTTTTTCCTGGGAGTGGGGACACTGCCAGGCCTTGAAAACTTGCCTTGACCAGGAAGCTGGGTACCACAACAGATCAGATCTGTCAGTAGACTGGTGTGTTGTTTGTGCCACTCTGTTTGGGGAGATGGTTCTTATCCACAAAGAGTAGAGGAAATTTTGGTTGACAGTCTCTAGTTCCAGGCCTCTTCTCACCTCCTTGTCTGCCCTGAACACACAGGGAATGATTCTACAGCACTTCAAGATGATATGAGTCAAGACTGTGGGATTCTGCCCTTCCATTTGCCATATGTTTCTGTGCCTTTCCTCACGCTGACTATCTGCTACCTGGGCCTGTGGTGAGCTGGTTCAAGTAGGTCACTGGCTGAAAGCTGACCACATCAAAGTAATGATGAGTTGATTTGTTGATGTCACTGTCAGAAATAGTTTCTATTTATTTATTAAATTGAGGATTCTGCTCCCTGACATGAGTTGAAGGCAAGTAACTAAAGGGATGGGCTGAGCTGGGAGAGGGAAGAGTAGGGTTGCAGCACCCTCGTTTAATTCTGTTCAGTGCTGTTGAACAGTTTTGTCTTAAGACTTGATGGATACTTAATCCCTGAGCCATTGTGTGTGCCCAGCTCCTCCTGACTGTTGTCAACTGGAACAGAAGAGTCAATGGGTCACAAGTTGTGGCAGGGAAATGCCAGCTGGACATAAGAAAGAATTTTCCTTGTGAAAATGTTTAAGCACCAGAACAGGATGCCTGGAGAGGCTGCGACATCTCCACCTTCAAATTTGCCTGGGCAAGGCCCCAGACCTCCTGACAGAACTTTCAGAGTTACTATCCTTTGGGTAGGAGGATGAAGAAGGAAGGTTCCAGGGTCCCTTCCTATCCAGACCTCCCTATGGCTCTGTGAATGGCTTGCTTCCAGCATTCCTGGGATGAACAGACTGGCAGAAATGTACATGACACTTCTGTTCCTGAGCTGCCACAAATAACTCATGCTTTTATCACAGTGGTGTTTCTAACAGCTCAGCCCTCGCTCTGTTTGGAGCACTGGACTCTTACCCTCTCTCTCAAATATGTATTTCTGTTTGATGTTGATATGTCAGCACATCTCACAGCTTCTGTTTCCTCATTAGATGGTTTCTGTGTGGTAAACAGGAGCAGTGTAAGACTCATTGGAGTAGGGCAGTCAATACACAACTTACAGGCTGCTGTGACTCAGGAGGACAGTTTGTCTTTGTCATCCTCTTCCTGCTAGGACAAGGTGAATTGTCTCGGGTGGCAGTGCTTGCTCCTGACCACCACTGTGGTTCCTTGACTTGTTTTACTTCCCCTGGCCGTGTGGTGGGTTGTGATTGAGCGTGTCCGGGGAGGACGTCCTGGATACTGACCCTGATTGTGAACAGATTTCTGATTCTAGCAAAGGTCACCTGTCCTGCAGCCTCTTCTCCCTTCCTGAGCTGCTCCTGGGAAAGACAGGCCAGCAGCCTGTGGGGTTACCTTTGCAATGGCTGGTTTCTGTCGACAGCTGTCTTTGCTGGTAGTTGTTTGGGTTTGGGTAGCACCTCACTCGGGGACGCTGCGTCGTGCTTGTGTTCTGCAGCCGCTCTGACCTCTTTGGCGCTGGCAGAGCCCACTGCCTGTCCACGACGGCTCCGCGTGCTCTGTGCAAACAGCAGGTGTGGTCTGTGGGCAGAGGAGGTGCCGAGTGGCACAGGGGAGACGGCTGCTTTCAGGAGGGCTCGTAGCTGTCTCGGGAAGGCTGCCGAAAGAACCAGTCTAGCTTTTCTTCTAGCCGTGATGGTTCTTTTGTTAACCTTTTCCTTTGCGCTGGCACTGATGATTGCGTGGTGAGCTGGATCGCGTTAGCTGCGTTTTTGCTGGGTCGCTCCTTGATACGGTGCTTTCTGTGCAGTAAGCGGAGGGGACGAGGCCCAGAAGAGTGGAAGGATGAGGGTGGGGAGACATGAACAACATGTTGGTGTCCTCCTTCCAGCACCATTTCACAGTTGCTTTGAGATATGCAACCTGTCATCCAGAGATATCAGTCAGTGCTATCTTAGGTTTCCAGCACGCTTCTTAGAGAGGGAGAGAAGTCCTTTGAGGAGAACGGCCCAAGAGCTAATTCAGCTTAGTCCATACCATAGTTAATTTAAAATCTTCCTTTAGCTTTGTGCTAAAGTGTACCATATCCCAGACTTAAAAATACGTTGGTTTCTCTCTGAAAAAGAAAAATAAAGGGCAGGTGCCTGGTGTTGTAGCAGTCTTTACGTTAGTAGCAGCTAACCTG
Organism: Baryphthengus martii; assembly: GCA_013396935.1. Classification (NCBI taxonomy): domain Eukaryota; kingdom Metazoa; phylum Chordata; class Aves; order Coraciiformes; family Momotidae; genus Baryphthengus; species Baryphthengus martii. Next base: position 6,303 of record VWZK01000473.1, read on the forward strand.
CCTCTCTCTTCCTTCCTTCTCCTTGCCAATTTTCCACTTCTCTTCAGCACATGGTGAGTGTGATGGCTCTTTGCAAAACCTTTCACTCGTGTGCTCTAATGCTTTCCAGATGCTGATAGAAGGCTGGCCCGTCTGTGAAGCACTCTGACGTTGGTGGCTTTAATGGCCGCCTCTGTGTGCCTCTATCAGCTGGTCATACCTTATGTCATGTGTGGCTGGATGTGGCTGCAGGGGACATTCTGGGACAGCTGAGGGTTTCTGGTGCCTGCACGTGCTGTGTGATCTCTTATTTGTATCTGATAAGCCTGTAAATAATTGATTTCCTCCCCCTTTTTTTCCATCCTGGTTTCCAAGAATCCAAAACCATGCTGGTTTGGATTTGTGCCATTCCGCAGACATTCATTTAAAGAAACCAACGCATAAATAAATCCCCCAAGTAGATTCAGTAAACAGTGCTCACCTTGTTCCCATTCGCAAACATGTCTTGCCCGAGCAGGTCTTGCTTGCTCAGCTGCTGCCTGGCTGAGCTTTGGTGCTCTGAAGTGTAGACACACTCTCATTTTCTGTGCAGGTTTCACGTCAGTTGATGACGTCTCATACGAGTTATTGTTTTGTGTCATTGTTCTGCAAAAGGGATTAATATTGAGAGCAGCTTTTTTTCAATGTAAAGCAAGTTCTGAGATGGGACTATCTCTTTTGCAGCAACTGACTTTTTAATTGTGGGTTTTTTTTTTAAATCGGTGACGTAGAAAGTGAAACTCGGAGCTTTCTAGCAGTATGGTGAGCACATCCATTGTAATGGTAGAATATCAATTTCTCATTAAAATAATTTGTGAAATCAGGAAGAAGAATGGAAGTAATGAGGCTGTGTGAGTTGTCCACTTGTGATGTGTGCATTTAGGTATGTCTGAAGTCTGAGATCCCCTGGATTTCAGGCTGTGATAACTTCTTTTTTTCTTTAGGCTTTGGTGGTTTTTTTTGTCAAGTTTAAACTGAGAGATTTTGCACATTAAGGAAGAAAAATGTCAGGAAAAGGTGTTCTTTTTTTCGTGTGTGGTTTTTTTCTTCCCCTACTCCCTGCTGTTTCTGAATATCTGTTCCAGAAAAGTTAGGAATGTTGTAAAAGTAAACGAGCAAAATCAACTGAACATCTTTGAATATGTGTAAAATGTTAGTATGTGTCAGTTCTTCAGAACATGTTTACAGTTAATAAATAAAATCAGGGAAGGAGGGGAACTAGTTTAAATATTTTAAGCTTACAGATCTAAGCAACTCTCTGTTGAATAGTTAAATTAAGTTGCATAACTATTATAGAGGGGAAACTTTTTTCCTTCACTTGTTACGCTCTAGGATGATGAGCAACTAAAGAATTTATCATTGCTGTGGATCCCGACTCTTCCACTGGCCCTGGAAAGCCAGATTTTGTTAATGGTGTTACACTGGCTGCACTGCCACGTTCATTTTCTCAACTGCTTTTCTAGGAATGGGGTCTGCATTGTAGCTGTGGTGTAAGACTGGATCTCTGCTTCCAGCTTGCAGTTTCAGGCCTAGGGATACAATCTTCTTGTTTACAAGGTCTTTGTAGTGGTGCTGTCCACATCCAGCCTTTGTTCCTTGTCTGTGGAAAGATCTGTGAATTCAGTGTGTGGTGCTTGCCCAGCGCTCACCCGAACTCTGTCTGTCACTGGTTTAAAGAGAAAATATTCTTATTTCACTAATACATCTATCAAAACTTTCTCTGTTACCTATCCTGTAATATGTTTTCCACATAATTAAAAAAAAATTAGATCTTGTGTAAATATTGCAGTTATTTCTATAATTTCATGAAAACTTGTGTTAGCAGGTAAATCCTCCTTTTGTAAAAATGGTTACTATCCATTTCCTGATCAAAGCTTAAAACAGAGCAAATTAGCCTGTGAGGATGGAACAATACCTCCTAAGAGGACCATCTGCCTGGAAGCCGAGTGTTTTTGTCCGATTTGGGCATTGCATTTACATTGTTCCCCCAATTTTTTTAGTGGAGAAAACAGAAACTCAAGTTGCTGTTTGAAGCCAACTGTCTGTTATGATGGACTGAAATCCAGGATTAGCCTTCAGGGTGAAACTTGTAGTCTTTTTTATTACTTTCCCTCTTTTGGATGCCTTTCTGTTAGATATTTGTGGTACCTGTAGTGTCTTTTTTTACTGTTTTCTAGTCTTTGTTCATGCTGGGAAGAATGGCCGGTTGCTTAGACTGGCAGTCAAACAATCTTAAGTCCATAAAGTTGGGGGAACCTCTTTAATTTCCCTGATTTATTGGACAAAAACTTTCAGCTTCTCTGAACAGTGCATTCGGAAGTGAGATTTGTTAATCAGCAGGACAAGCTGAACAAAAATTTTACTTACTCAATTGGTTGTAACCAGAGCAAATAATCAGAGAATGAATATCAGTAATACTTTCTGCTGTTCCCACACTGAATGTGCCGTTTGCCGCTAACGTGCCTTGTGTGAATACCATGGTTTTTTTGAATACCAGCTGACCTAGAGCACAAGTCAGCTGTCAAGAATGAAAACAGTTGGAAAACTAAGCTGATGGGACACCTTAGCCTCAGATTCAGTTATTCAACCACAGTATGTTGCAGGATTCAGGGTCCTGTCGTCTGTGATGGTGCTTGGGGTGGCAGATGGGGAAGGTTGTTCTGGCCAGATCTTAGCGGTGATTTTAGCCTGGTGAGGCTTGTATTATGTCTTTTCTTTCTTAAATGGTACTCAAGTCTTCATCTCTGATCTGTATTTCTTTCAGTATTCCTACATACGTTGCTAATTTATATCATCAGTCTTTTCCCTTCCTGAAGGTGACACAGGAAAGGGATCGATTTGACCCTTCTTGCAACGGACAGATACTAGTGGAATGCAGTCCTAAAATGGGAAGGGAGCTGGGAATATGATACCACAGTCTAGCAAAAAGATATTTTTTTATTCTTCCTCTGTAGCTTTGTCAGTATTGACTCCTAAACAGCCTAAGAAGATGTGTTGTTACCAGATTGCTCCCTCTTAATTTTGTTCTGTTCACTCTTCTCTTCCATGCTCTTTGGCTTTTAGAGCTTCTCTTGCCTTTCGAAGGGCTTATGTGCAGTGCTCTCCTTCATGCTTCAGGATAGTCATAGTTGTTTTTAATGGGCTCTTAAGAGCTTTATTTTGTTGCCTTTATCTGCATGTTTTCAGCCTTGTATTACTAGTCTTCACTGACATCCTCTTGGGGAATTGCGATTCTTCCTGGAGCCGGTCGGTGCTCTGTCTGAAGCACCGTTTCAGAGTATCCACACAGTATCAAAAAGTAGAACCAGAACAGCTTCCACTTTAGAGATTCATTATATTCCATTATGAAGTAATCAAAAATGTTTATTCTTAGACTGAGGAGTCAGAGACAGTTGGAATCCAGTATTTTATGTACCATAGGTAATTTTTTTAAACAGATGTAGCTTGGGTTTTTTGGTTTTTTTAAATTTTTTTACTGCCTTAATATAATATGCCACTTCCCCCACCAGCCCCCGTCACTGCAACAGTTCAGGTGGGTAAACTGATAGGGGTTATCATTTCTCACCACTCTTTAAACCTGGCACAAAGTCAGGGCCCACCTCCGACAACAAGAATGATAATTCAGAGCTTTGCGCAAGAGACTTTGAAAGTCTCTGAAACGCTGCCAGTGTGTTATTAATCTCTACCTTAATAGTTTAGCTTTGTGTGGTGCGTGCTGGCTGGGAGGACAGGATTCCTGTCCTGATAGGTGTGGTTATTAGAAGAAATTGCAGGATGCAGTAAACCTTTGAATCACCCACTCGTCTCTGGAAGGGAAGAACGTCCCTTGTTTAACTCATGGCTCAGCTGGGTGGCTTTCTCTTGGCTGAGCCACATAATAAAACACCAATCCCAGGAATTTCTAACCCGTGTTAGCGATGCAGTTTGTTCACTAACCGAGCAGGGAACGACTGCTGTCCTGAAAGTAACGACCTTCAAAACAAACTGTTTAACGTCTCTGGTTTTAATGCTTTAAGTTACCCCAGCGTGCATAGTAAAGTGTATTCCAAGGAGAGACTGCCCTGTCAGGGTGTCACTGGCACAGTGAAGAACATTTCTAGACTTGTGACCATTAGATAGCCAACCAACACTAAAGTGATGTATTCTTCCACCTTTGTTTCCCCAGCTTTCAGATGGGATGACTTTTTCCTGCCTTCTCGATAAACTTCCCCGGCACTTGGAAGAGGAGCCGCAGGGAATGTGTGACCATCCCAGCTTGGTACCTTTCAACACGGTTAAGAAATAAATAAAGAGGAAACATAATATCTTTATTTTCATGGCACAGCTTTAATTCTCCTCTGCTGTTAGAACTAGCATTTGAGATGAGTACTCTTTCTAACTTAGAGAAAGTCTTGTAGCTTTGTGGGTAAAGAAATGCCTCCTTTGTTTCAAGTACACTGCCCTGGTCTGGTTATGACCGCGGACTAATTATTTTCTCCCTTGTTGTGCCCCACCCTTATTTATTTTGTGTGTAGCAATGCCTCCCAAGTGCTGGGTGCTTTCCAGGCATTCAAAAGGAGATGTTCTTTTCAGTTTTAACAATCTTAGGAGGAGAACATAGTTAGGTATACGTGATTCTGTTGTATACGTCATTGTGGATATGCGATTCTCTGTTCTACCCAGTGGGTGCTTCAGCCTTGCACTTGAAAAACCAAATAGGTGCAAGTGCTGAAATTTTCAGCGTTTAGTTACTCCCTGTCAAGGGGCAGGTCTGTTCATCAGTTTTTCGGCTGGGTTCACGAGGATTTTTGTGGATTGTTCGCACAAAGTAGCTTTAGAGTAGCCAAAAAACTTTTCTGGTGTTGACTTCTTGGCAGATTCTCTGAGTGTCGTGTTTGCTCTGAAGAAACATCTTTGACCTGGCAGAATTGCTTGTCACAGGTGTATTCCTCATCTGGGGTCAAACCAAACAGAGCCATCAGCGGACTCCTCAACTTGTGCGATGGTGTAACACTTAGAACAGCCACTTTAAGAGATTGTGAATTTAGGGTAGTCAAATATTGTCACTCTTATGAAATAACTTCTCATATAGCTTTTTCGATAATTTCTGCCCAGTGACAATATATAATGCTTCCTCAGTGCATCTGAGATCTTTTGTATCTACGAGTTACGTTTTAATTTAGAAGTACAGTCATCATTTTGGCTCTTTCTATCTCTTTTCCTGGGAAAGCCTTGTATTGGCAGAAGTAAAAAAAAAAAAAAAAAAAAGAAATTAAAAAGTATATACAGATTTAAATTGCAACATTGAAAATCTCTGCACCCACTACACTAGTTCTGTCAGAAGCCAGAAGCGAATGCTGCTCTATTTAAATGTCACTGTGCTGGAGTAGCGTAAATGCTGATGTTTACTGCTGAATGACTTGGGAACTGGGGGAAGGAACTCAAAAGCTTTGCCTCTTTCACTTAATGTCACCACAGTCACAGTGCTGTAAGATGTGGAGGGAAGAACATCATCGATCCCACTAGTCGTTTGCTCTGCAGGGGTGTGTGTGGAGCCGGTGTCTTTTGGTAGAAGGTTTGTTACCAAGGTTGTTCCTTCATCTACTGTCGCCAAGGAGGTGCGCGGGTAAGAGGCAGAGGTGCTGTTGTTGTGGCTGGTGGTTACTGTGGCTGACTGTGTCTATGCAAATTTTTGAAAGCAACCAGTATTGACTGGGCAGGGCTGAGGTGCAGCACAAGTCTGGAAGAATTTGGTGCTGTGTTAACTGCCCAGGCTGCTGGTGAGATGCTGTTCTTCTGACTGAATCACTCGTGTGTATCCACGTTTCTTTTTGTCTGTCTGCTCTATTTGGAATTGGTCTACTGATGCCGCGTTTTTGAGGCGTCTGATGAGACGTGAGGGGCAGTTCCAGCTATTCAATGTTCAGTGCTGAGGAGATGGGTTTAGGATGTCGTGTTTGCCTGGATTTAGTTAAGGTAGATATCTTATGTATGATGAATAATGGATTTAAATGTGTCATTACCCAAAACCCTAAAAAAAGAAAAAGATTTCTTTTTTTTTCTCCTGTTTGAAAGTGGGCACTAGCATTTTTGGGCATCCTCTTCTAAGAGGCTCTTCAAATCCCTGAAAAAGGGACTTCAGATACCCAACATGGAATCTGTCTACATCTGAAACCTCCAAACCCATAGATGATACGGGCAGGCGAACTCTGGAGAGATTTACCTTGAATGATACTGGATGTTATAATTTATTCATTTTAAAAAACAAGCGGAGTGTTGTGCTTGATGATGCTCATAAATACTGTTTATCTAGTTCTGAATTTGTTGTATATACAAAACTGTTTTGGAGCATTTGAACCCAAGGAAGAAAGAAGCTGTTCCGCACTAAGAACTTCAGAAAGCAGCTAATGCTGCTGGTGGTGGTAGAATTGAAGATAAATTTTATTATTTTTTTATTTCTCTGAATTTTCAGGAAAATAGAGTGATTTTTTTTTTTT
>VWZK01000481.1:0-62013 GCA_013396935.1 Baryphthengus martii
GGGAAGGGGAAGAGGAAGGGGAAGGGGAAGGGGAAGGGGTAGTGTTCAAAATTAGGTGTTGAAACATTTCAAAGGCAGTATATGAAAGTCTTGTGCTCTAGGTGTTAGGAGACAAATACTAATCATCAGACTACAATTGACTATGTAGCAGAAGTTTCCGATGTGCTAGGAGCCTGTACTGCATATCAAGCAGGTCTTAAAAGGTGAAAAGCTGACTTAGGCAAATCTAGCAGTCTTCTGGTGACAGCTACAATATATTTTGGTGTTTGGCCAGCTGGAGTGTTGCAGTTGCATCCAGCAGCTAGGTACTCTGTTAATGCATGGGCTGGAAGGCACTTTGCAAGGCTTTCACATGTACCACACTTTGTGATGTTTTTCAGAAGTAAGAAAGGAACAGTCAGACATTACCATGTGCGTAAAACCCCTCAGAACAAGTATTGTCTTGCTGAAAATTACTGTTTTGAATCAATTCCCAAGCTTATACAGTACCACCAGCACAACTCAGCCGGTAATACCATATGCTCTTTCTACTTGATTGGCTTTGGCTTAAGCTTCTGAACTTCTCAGCATTGTGGTGAATCTCTTCCAATACTGAACACTCTAAATATTGAAACGTCTTTGGGGAGAGTTTGGGTGGAACTTGATCTAACGTATTCACAATCAGTTGTTTTCCTTTACTGTACAGTGCTTTTTGGTACTGTACTACCCCTTCTTGCAATACCTTTGCTCAACTATCCCTTAAGCCCAGCAAATTTTCAGTCTTGTGAAATGATGCAGCAGCTGCTGAATATTGAGTATTGAATATCTGTCATTACCTGGATAGTTGTAATATGTCAGGGAGAGGGAGTTATTAGTTTCCCTGTATTTTCTTTGATTTCAGAAGACTCACGTATATGTTGTGACCTTTAACAGAATTTCTTTGTAGGTATGGTGACGAGGCTCCAGCATGCTGTGTCTACTCAAGTAAATAAAGTCCCATCCACAGCTTCATTAGGAAATGGTATGAAGATAACTTTCATTTTTGATACTGGTGTCAACCTTGGCCACCAAGAAAAGAACAACCAGAAAATCATGACTCTTACTGCTTTCAGGCATACAGAAGGTTACAGAAACTTTGTTTGCTGGCCATTTCCTCCTATGCATGCAGAAAGCAACACGAGAGTTTGGGAGGGATGTTTTTTCAGTCAATAGCTCCTTCTGTAGTTTCGTTTTGTCCACTGTAGCACTGAGACTGTATGGTTCTGTGATGAAATAGGGTATCATTTCCTACAAGTGCATCCAATCTACATCCAGGCCAATGTGAATGCAAAGGCATTTTATATCAACTTTTATGTTGTGCCCTTTTTAAAGGCATTTTACATCAGGTATTATATCAACTGTGCAAGACCTTTCATGCTTCCTTTCCCAGCACAGCTGAGTCATTCTTTCCCTTTGCCACATTACCTGGCATGGTAATACTTGTTGTCCAATCTCCTAAATGAAAATATATCAACATTTGATGCATAAATCTTTCTCAAATCTATTTCTAAGGCCTAAATCCAAGCAGTATGAAAAAAACACTCTTAGGAAGTATAGTCTTCTTCCATAACTCAAGCACAAAGCTGAGACAGGTATATTGCTTCAGTGCTGCATGGCTCTGCAACCTGTGAAAGAAAACAACAGCATTACATGTGGGGGATGCCGTGATTGCATTTCGTCCTTTTTTTTTTTTTTTGGCTTATAGGAGTTTCTTTTGTCCCACTAGGAACCTGGGAGCTGAAACGAGAAGAAATTGTCCTGTTGAGAGAGTTAGGGAGTGGTCAGTTTGGAGTGGTACATCTGGGAAAATGGAAGGGACAGTATGATGTGTCCATAAAGATGATTAAAGAGGGAGCAATGTCAGAAGATGAATTCATAGAAGATGCTCAGACCATGATGTAAGCTATTGCATTGCTTAATTATTTGGAAATAATGCTGTCTTCAAACATTAATCAGTAACACATAGTGCACACAGGGAAGAGAATTTCTTTTTAAAAATAGCATTAAGTAGCGCTGAGTACATTAGGCACAAGCTCAATAGGTAGTCAGGTATAATATTTGAAGTATTACAGAGAGAACTTCACAAAGACTGATACGGTCATCTACAAAGTTTTCAATTAATATCTCTTCCACAACTTTAGAGGTTCCACATACTTAAAACTCTGCTTCAATTAGCATTTATACAGAAACAGTTAGAAAGCGGTTCCTGCCATCCTGCAGGTAGAGATGAGAGACAGATCAATAACTGAGAAATGCCAGAAATATGAACATGAGACTTGAAGTTGTCATTTCATCAATACTGAGTCTTCTGATTGTCATCAATACCGAGGTTCAAAGTAATCAGCAGAAGGACACTCACTTCTTCTTGAAAAGCAATATTCAAAGTCTGAGACAGGACTGTATCCAGTCTAAATAATTTCTTTTTGTATGTTGTATTAATGTTTGAAGAACAAATCTTACAAAAATGCACAAGTATTTCCATTTATTCTTTTATTTCTATTTTTTTCAGGAATCTTAATCATCCCAAACTTGTTAGACTATATGGTCTATGCTCAAAATGGTATCCCATCTATCTAGTGATGGAATACATGCGTTATGGCTGTTTGCTTAGTTACTTAAGGAGTCATGGCAAGGAACTACAACCCCTTCAGCTTCTGGAAATATGTTACGATGTTTGTGATGCTATGACATTTCTGGAGAGCCATCAGTTCATACATAGAGATTTGGTAAGTTATCCTATGGGAGAAAGCAGAGCAGGGAAGGTAGGGGAATGATCTTAATCCTACCCCTCAGGGTCAGCCACGGCTGCACTGGTTTTCTTGACACACATCCCAAAAAGCATTGTGGTCTGCAGAACAGAGATACCCAGCTGGCTCAGGACACAGTGGATCTGGACGAGCAGCACTAAAGCCACATGTAAATAGCGCTGCCCACAAGCTAATACGCTCTGCTCCAGAGCTGAGCTGACAGGTGTACAGCACTGCATACTGTGCTGCCTGAATTTATGGGCTCTAGCCTCAAGGATTTATGCACCACTCGGCAGCACGCACATCCAATTGCAGAACTAGTCCACTGAATTAAAGGATTCTGCCCAATAATGCATGTAGTCTTCCAGGAGGAAGTGGTGCAACATTAGAAGTTTGGGTCCCTTCAGATTGTTTCTCGATGACTGAGGGATTTATCTAACTGGGAACTAATTATCTTATAAAACAAGTGTGAACACTACTAGGATGAACTGAAATTTACTTTGGCGCACAAACTTGAAAGTCTGCAGAAACCTAGCTCTTTTAAATACATTTGTCTGCCAGTTTACACACAAGTATTTCAAGTAGCTTTTGATTAAAGGATCAGGCCTTTTCAAGGACATGAACCAAAAGTTTATGCAAAACTTAGCTTTCAAGAATGCTGGCTCGAGGAAGTAAACTTTTATTTTATTAGCTGATTAAGAGTGAACCTAGCCAAATTTCTGGTGCATTGTGCTTTAGAGTCAGTAGCAGTATTTTGCCTTATAACTCTAGATGAAAATATGTTGGAAGATTGTGACAATTTGTGTTACAGACTTAATTTTCCAATTTGGAGTGTAGTCTCCTTAGGCAGCATTTTAAATGTCCTGTTGATGCTTTCAAAGTATTGTCCTTATGTGTAAACAAAGTTGTTAAATCCATACCTCACCATTTTTCACATCTTCATTCAGAAATCAGAAATATCAGACTGCTTAAGCAGCAGAATTCAAGTTGTAAGTAAAGAGACAGTTTCCCAAAAAACTGGTTGTGCACCATGGGAAGAAAAAAAAAAAAAGAAAGAAAACCTTAGCTTGATTTCAGGTTGAAAACTGTAGACACAATCTGTATCACAGAAGTTAATAAGCATGCAGTCAGAGAATATAGCATTGGATAAATATTCTCAAGTGAAGATTTGCAGAACTAGGCTTATATTGAACTTTTCATAAATTAAACCATTTAAATGGCCTTTCATTGCTCCACTCTGTTTATAGTGCATTCTGAATAATCCAATCAATGATTTTTGCTTTTTGATTCCTTGGTAAATTCTGAGACTACTGAAAAGGACCCTGGAGTAGGATGTCATTTGAAAATCAGAGTTTAGTTTCTGGATCTGTTGCTGGTTTAGTAGGTAAATGTGGGTTTCTCATCTGTTTCTTCACTGTTTAATGTCCTTATTTGTAAAGCTGGGATAATGGTAAAGAATGTTTTTCAATCAATAGTCAAAAAGTGAAAAAAAAAAAAAAGAGCTACTTAGTGTCCCCTTGCAGTTGCAAACTTAATTGCTTCAATTAAAGAATCGCTTCAATCAAAGAATGTCATTATTCATTGAAATGCTAGGGGACAGAAATAACCACTACAAATTACCAAGACATGAAGTTATTTGCTTCTCTTTTTAATATTTCCACTCATCTCTTTTCTCGTTTCTCTACTAAAGGCTGCTAGGAACTGTTTGGTTGACAGCAATCTTACTGTGAAAGTATCTGACTTTGGGATGACTAGGTAAGTAAAAGAACTGGCATTCTTGTGAAGCTGTGATGTTAATGTGTATAGAGTTTACTGCCTTTGATCAGCTCACAACTGGCTGTTAGGAAACTTAAGTCAGAGGATATGATACAGCTATTTGTGTCTTCTTACCATTAATTGTCTTTGGTGGGTTGACCATTGCTAGGTGTCAGGTGCCCACCAAAGCCACTCATCACTTCACCTTCTCAATTGGACAGAGGAGAAAAAACATAACAAAAATCCCATGGGTCAAGATAAGGACAGAGAGAGATCATTCACCAATTACTGTCACAGGCAGAAGAGATTCAACTTGGGGAAATTAATTTATTGCCAATCAAATCAGAGCAAGGTAATAAGAAATAAAATCAAATCTTAAAACACTTTCCCCCTGCCCCTCCTTTCTGGGCTTAACTTTGCACCCAGTTTTCTCTGTCTCCTCCCTCCACAGCATATGGGGTTGGGGAATGAGGCTTTTGGTAACTTCATCATGCATTGCTTCTGCTGCTCATTGCTCCTCAGGAGGAGGATTCCTCACAGTCTTCCCCTGCTCCAACATGGGGTCCCTCCCACAGGAGACATTTCTTCATAAACTTCTCCAATGTGAGTCCTTTCCTTGGGCTGCAGTTCATGAAATGCACGTTCCAGAGTGGGTCCCTTCCAAGGAGTAACAAGTCCTGCCAGCAAAAATGCTCCAGCATGAATAAAGTTGATAGTAATGATCTGTTGTATGGATTATTGCTAATGCTTCTATCAGGTAACCTTTGGAAATCTGGGATTCTGTCCAGGCCACTTTTTAGGAACCTTGTGGTACACATGGAAGAAGCAGTAAATAGTATTTCACTGTAACTTGGTCACAAACAAGTTTAACTCTTGCCTTGTAGGTATGTTCTGGATGACCTGTATGTAAGTTCACTAGGAACCAAATTTCCAGTGAAGTGGTCAGCACCGGAAGTTTTTCATTACACCAAATTTAGCAGCAAGTCAGATGTATGGGCCTTTGGTATGTATGGAATTTGACATATAATATGTATGCATATATGCTATCATGTTTGGGTTTCCTCAGCTCACTAAGCAGAAATGCTAGGCATTTACATACTGAAGGAAAGTAAAAAGCAGTTACAGCTTTTGGTTTTGTTTAATATTTTTATGTATCCAAGCCGTATCCTTTTTGGATTTTTTTAGCCCTACTGTTTTTCTTTTAGGCACATAGAAACTCTGCCCACTTCCCATAGAGATGCTTTCGCATGATAAAGTAACCAGCAGTGTAGATCAAACGGTACCTTTTACAAGTCTAGACCATAAATCTGTGCTGCCTAAGCCAAAAGAGCTTTTCTGTTAGTCACAGAGGTCAAAGTGAACTCTGCACAAGTCAGCTGTGGAAGGGAGTTTTTGTGATCTGGGACTCGGTATCTCAGTAAAAATAAGATGTGTTTGCAAATCACTTTCTACACAGGAATTTCAAACATTTGAACTTCTACTTCCATGGTTTTTGAGCTATGATTTTCAAATCCCTGGAGTCTGTTCAGTTTTTCTAAAAGTCTGCAAAAGGTGTCAAAGGAAAAGAAGCTTTTTGTGTGAATGGGTTTAAATTCCACTTATATGGGTTTGCTCCTCCAGCAGGAAGATTTTGGCAGCTGTCAAGTGGATGAAAGACTGGCAACCCGCTGTTCTTAGCATTGAACAATGGTGAACAAAGCAGATGAAAGTATTTCCAAATGCTGGGCTGCTTCTTATCTTTAGCTTCAGCTAGTCTCCCAGTATTAATGACTCTGGCAGAAAAACAACTCATTCATGCCCTTTTTATAATACTCGTGCCCTGTTTATAGTATGATTAAATCAGAAGTTGGATTTTTCTGGTTTTCTATTTGCTCTTATCAATGAAATCCTGACCTCAGGCTTTATTGTCTTTAACTTCAATATTGTCATTAACTTTAATGAGAAACATTTCTCCTTGCAAGGTCTTTTCTCATTCTAACAGTATCCATTGATGCAGTAGAAGCAAGGGGAGAGCAGAATCTGTCTTTTCTTGTTCAGTTGCTTTTAACTAATGAGTCTTTAAAGGGCTAAAGAGCTGCACTAATGTATTCATGTCCCAAAAACAGATGTCAGAGAACAAATAATCTTTGGGTTTTTTAATATTCTTATCAGGGAAATCTGGAATTCAGGTACCATTTTATTCTGATCCCACTGTGACACTACAATACTCCAGTCTCCACGCTGGAGGAAATTCAAAGCTCCAACAATTTCTATTAAAAAAAAAAAAATTACTGCCAGTTCTGTTGTCAAGTGTTAGGACTGGGCTGACCACTAGACAAATGACAGATGCTCTCTATTAATCCCTCTCCCTTCCCAAACGGGAAGAGAGGGAATAAGGGAGAGAGATTTATGGATAGGTAAAGAAAACTAAACCAGATATAATAAAACTACTAATAAAATCTAATATATACAAATATATACAAAATCAATATCGAACACACCGCACATACGCTGATGGCCGTTACGTCACCTTTACTACTGATGCTGTGGAGTAGGCACAGTTTGGAAGTCCCAGACTGGACACAGATGGGAACTGAATTAAAGAACACACAGATCAGGATGGATAGCAGAACGGACATAGTCTTGGGATGCCGGCCATTGAAGAAGAGAGCTTAAACTTCATGATCCCTCAGCTTTATTCCAAATATGACATATATGGAATGGAATGGAATGGAATGGAATGGAATGGAATGGAATGGAATGGAATGGAACACCTCATTGGCCAGTTTAGGGTCATACACATGTCCTGTCTGTTCCTCCCTGCATGTGCAGACTTTTACTTCATGGCACCCCAAACTGGTACAGAAGATTTGTTTCTATAGGAGCAGGTATAAGCAATAGCCTTTCTGCACACCAGTCCTTGGTACTAACTCTAAACATCGAGCACTATCACTGCTAGAAGCAGACACTGTCTGGAAATATTGGCTGCTAACTTCAGAAAGGGCAGTTATTTAGAACAGACTGAGCTGAAAAGTAAAATCACTGAACAGAATTAGTTATATTGTAGATCGAACCAAGACAAATATGTATCATTGTGAAATAAATAGTTCACTATTTTATTTTTTTTTTTTACTTTATGGTTGGCATGATTATCACATATGTTCGGTTGCCACAAAAATTGTTTCTTGCAAAGCTATCACGAATTAATGATTATGCTATTAGCCAGTGTTTCTTTTGCTTCAGTATAATCCAGTTTTTATAGATATGTGTAGCTGACACTATAAAGTATTCAAGAATCAATTTGACACCCAAAGGAGTATATGTCCCGCTCACTTAAAAAAAAAAAATAGCAAAAATTTTCTTATTATTCTATATTATTCTATAGAAACATAGAAACCTATAGATATAATTTCATTTTCTTTCTGTCTCTCTATGTACACACACACACATATATATACAAGGTGATGTTTGCATGTATTTTGTGAAAGCTTCAGTCCGTGGATACCTATGTGTTGGTTTTTCTCTATCATAGTCCATATTAAATGTATTTCATGATTAACTTCATAATTTAACCTTACCTTCTTCTTCAGTAGAAGAAGAAGTTGTTTAATATCGGGGTACAGAATTATACTTGTCAGTCTTCTCCATACTTTTTTTTGGACGATATTCTCTGTAAAAAGCCTGATCGATTACATGTTGCATTTGTGTCTTGTTCCAGGAAAAAAAGGGGTTATCTTGCATTTCTTCGTTTTCACTTCTTGTCTTTCATTGCCATGAAAATTTTTGCAGGTATCTTAATGTGGGAGGTGTTCACTTTGGGAAAGCAGCCCTTTGAGCTTTATGATAATATGCAAGTAATTGAGAAAGTTTCTCAAGGATACAGACTTTATAGACCACAACTAGTTTCAGACGTTATTTACCAGATAATGTACAACTGTTGGCATGAGGTATGTATATCTGCACATACAAATTGTAGAAGTCACTAGGAGTCTCTGTTGATAGCTGAACAGGTTTTTTTCGTAGTTGAAAATATCCCTTATAAAAGCCATTGCTTGTAGGTAGTCCGTTCTGTAGAGCAGTCTAGTTCAGGACATTGTTAGTATGCGAAACGGGGCATAAAAAAAGATTGGCTCCCCTCTTTTTGGAATCATGTATTTGAGCAAATAACTTTATCTTTCAATATAATATACAGGATGAGATTCTTCTCACTTAATTTTAATGATTTAAAATTTGGGTACTAAAATAAGTTAATTTGCTGAATTTCTTCCATGGTTACAGGACCAGTACTGGTACGTCTCCATGCTCATTTGTTCTTTCTGTCTTAGCCGCCACGGAATAAAAGATAGCTGCTTTCCCATACAGAGATCTTACACAGCAAATGTAGATGAGAATGCTACCTTTTTAGACAGTTAAAATTGTGTGAAATAGCCCCACCCTTAGAATGAGGATATGTTACCACATCTCTGAGTCTTCTAGGAGTTGTAAGTCAAATGCTGATCATGTTCACTTTATTTTGAGAGATCTGGATTTTCTGTGCCAAGAATTATCCTGATTTATTTTTTCTCTTCATCTAAATTTTAGTCAGCAATCTATGGATCATGACTTGTTTCTCACCAGCAATGAAAAGCTGTTTGGCATATTATTGGTGATATCATGAAATGACAGTGATTCATTCGGGATTTTTAAAAAAATAATTGTCATAAAAATGGAAAAAGAATTTACATTTGAGGACATGTTAATGCAAAGAAATAATATTAAACTCTTACAACATAATATAGATATAAAAAGTAACTTTAGCGTTCTTTACCTCATAATCATCACTGTTTCTACAAATTTCCGTGTGCTAAACTCAAGAAAAACTAATGCAAATTATAGTTCCTGAATGACTTCAAAATCAAATAACCATATCCGTTATCTTTGCGTCATTTAGCTACCAGAAAAGCGCCCTGCCTTTTATCAGCTCTTACCATTTTTTGAGGCACTGAGAGAAGACAACAGAGCTTGAAAAAGAAGATTGAGAAACAGATGACTGTGCATACTGGTTCCATATCACCTGTCCTCTGTACGAGAGCTGAATCTGAAATCTGCCTGACATTCACCACCCTTATTATTCTATATGTTAGTGTTCTTCTCATTTAATCAGGGATTTGACCAAGTAGCATATGGAAAAAGCTTTTGTGACGCTCTGTGGGTGACAGAGTTTGGAACGATGCTGTGGAAGAAAATAATTCATTTTGTTAGCATTGTTTCAAAAGAATTCTCAGACACTGAGATAGATATACCAACTGTGTATACTCCTTAAATGCTTCCAAGCTGTCATTATTTGGCCTTAACTGGAAATGTAAGCAGGGAAATATAGGCTTTTGTAGGTTTTCTGATTATCATAAGTCATCTGAATATGTTTTTTTTCTTTGTAATCACTTGAAACTGGTGCCTGAAGTCAAATTTAGAACCGCAGCAAGTGACAGCAACATATATAGTTATAGTCTCACTTTCAATTACTTAGAAATTACTACTGGTAAAACAATGTATCAGTTTGCTTACCAGTACTATTGACTTTAGCTTCCATCCTCAGGGTGTATGTTTGATTTGGAATTTTTTCTAAGATGTATATCTGAGATATTTGCAACTTAGCAACATATGAGATGTTCATTAGAGTGTTATTTCTTTCTAGAGAAAAAAAAAAAGTTTTATGCAGAATTCCATCGTCATTTCACTAGTAAATAGTAAATTTGCTGATCTCTATAAAACATGAAGAGCAAAATTTCAAGAGAACTGAAAATGCTATTGACATAGTTGCTTAGCTGCATATTTTACCACTGAGGAGTTGAAATTCGGCTCCTGATGTTAACACTTAAATAAGAGCACCCAAATTTCAAATGTGCATAGCACTACACAGATTAGTGCTAACTTCAGTAAGTCTAGAGATATCAAATGCATCTGAAGCTATCTAACAATAACAGAGGCATCTGAACTTAGACACTAACGTTTGTAAAATGTTGATATAAAATGTTTAAACTAAAGAGGCTTTAAAATAAAGTAAGGTCTGAAAAAGTCCTCTCCTCTCTCCATATATTTGAGCTAGTTCAGTATGTGATGCCTTTAAGACTACAAGTGACTTCTGCTTGCCCTTTCCCTGGTGGAGCTGGCCCAGCCCTAGCTGGGAACCCTCTGCAGCTTGTTTGAGCTCACCTTAACTTAAGGAGTAAGAAATGCAGGATGCAGACATGTGAGGATAAAGGAGAAAGACATGAAGAAGGCCTCTGGCAAGCCAGAGGCTCCAGTACCTGTGCTTGCTGTCATTGACTGGTCCCAGCACTGGAAGTTGGCTGTCAGGCCAGATCCCGCTCTATGGGGGGAGCTGTGTGCATGTTTGAGGAAAGTAGCGTTTGGGGTCATGCAAATGACTATGAGGATCTACACAGGCCTGGGAGACCATGGAAAGCTCCACATGAGTGAGAAGCAGGGCATGGTATGGTGCCTGTGCATGACGTTGGGCCAAGGAGTGCTGACCGAGACAAAGGGTCAGAAAGGTCCCCTATCTAGCTAGCACAGACAAAATAGGAGAGAAGGATGCCCCTCCTCCACTCCAGCACAGAGGGTGTGAGGTATTGTTAGGGCTAATGCATGCAGCTGAGTTTTTAATATAAACATTGTCTTTTTGTTCCTGTTCTTCCAACATCCTACTATATTTTTTTAGTGGTTTTATGTGTTACAAATTCTGATTGGTGTTTTTTGATTCATACCACAGCTTTTTAAATTAATTGCTTTGAAATGAAAGCATTGCCTTAAAGGATATACTAATCTTAACAAGAGATCTGAAGATGGTTGGCATGACTAACTACGTTGTTTGATTGATTCCAGCTTTGCCTTTCCCCTTTTCTGTTACTGCACTGTCAGTGGGAGAACCACATATACTTGAATTATTTCTCTTAAAAGTTCAGCTAAAGTACTAAGGTTTGGGGCTGTCATAGCAATGGGGTATGTGGTGTAGGTAAGCAATTAAAGAAAAAATGTTTTCATTTCTTTACATTTCTGTCTAGTTTGTAGACAATCAGCATCATTTGTCTACCATTTTTGAACTGTGTCTTTTAAGGGTCTTATCTCTTAAACAGAGTGTGAAACATTAGGAGACCACAGAGTTTGTCCCATTGTGAGCCCGCAGAGTCCAGCTGTATGTTTTCAGAAATATGTCTGACTGCTTTCTATAGTTTCTGATCATTTTGAAGGCCTGTGAGTTTAAGTCTGTGCATTTGCTGAGCATTTTTCATGCAGGCTCATGCTTTCTACTGGTTCTTGGTCAGAACGCAGGACTGAGTAGATATCTTGTGCCTTTCAGTGACACTGGTGTGTACAGAACAACTGCACTGGCATGGTGGCAGTTAATGCATGGGACCTACAAGACACAGAATCATAAAAATGTTGTCTGGAAGGGTCCTCTGGCAGTCATCTAGCCAAACTTCTCACTCAGAATGGGACTGTCCCCACTGCTCAAACAGCCATACATTCGTTTATCTGAGCTCTGGACGCTTCTAAAGGTGGAGATCCTACATCTCCTCTAAGAGCATGGAATAGGTAACCTGTTCCATGTACTGAACTACCCTCCTTGTGAACAACTATTCTTTTTCAGGTGCAACCTGAACCTTCAAAGCCTCAGTCTACTGCCCCCTGTATGTAATAGTGCAATTTATATTTGTAATATGCAGAAATTATAATGCAATATTTGTAATAGTGGAGGCAAACAAACAAACTACTTTGACCATTTAGTATTAAGGAAGTTTATTCCATTTTTAGATGACAATATAACACAGAGATCAGATTTATTTCATTTTTTTTTTTGAGGGATCATGGAGTGTTTGGTCTCTATAGTACATATCAAGCAAACAGTTAGAAAAATAACTTAGGTTACAACTTGCTAACAAAGTTCCAGTGCTTGTTAGTCTTCATCCAGTTTCATTTAACATTAATACAGATTTCCTGAAGGTGCAAAATTTGCAGATATTTCATAACAAATTGAGTTCTGCATCAGTGAAGGTCTTCTGATGGTCAGGTTTTTTTCTTATTGTCTATGAGATACAGTTTTGAGGTCTCTGTCTGGAAAGACCAAGATATTCCTCTTGGGCATCAGGAGTGTATGAGTTATTCTTATGTCTCTCTTGATCTGTATACAACTGTATACTTCCAAGCCTTTGTATCTCATTACAGAAGAAACAAAGAGAAGCTGGATGCAGCAGATGTATGAAAAGCAGCACAAACAGTATGCAATATTATGCACATAATTCATAGAAAGGCCACAGGACATATATATCTGCCTTCAATTTTTGCATGTTTTCTAGTTACCACATAAACAGCAGATTTAGCTGCTGTTGTCTACGAACCTGTAGATTAATGGTCAACCAGAAGATATTATGTTTAATGACATCCACAGCGTTTTGG
The DNA here is from genome assembly GCA_013396935.1 of Baryphthengus martii. Lineage (NCBI taxonomy): Eukaryota > Metazoa > Chordata > Aves > Coraciiformes > Momotidae > Baryphthengus > Baryphthengus martii. Next base: position 12,936 of record VWZK01000481.1, read on the forward strand.
TCCCTGCTAGGCACTATTATTAAAAGTGAAATGAAAAAACCACACCAGAAACCCTTAGTGTACCCATATCTTCTAGAACGATGTTTGTGTCTCTTCAGATGACTGAAAACCCATGTTGGTTTTTCCCACTTCATTGTAAGGGTTCACCTCTTCACAGTTTGATCCTGTTTCACTCCTATTTTCTCTCGCTCTCCTGTAATGAAAATTCATTTTATATTAGAAAACCCTCTTCTCTTCAAGTCTTTCTGCATCCTCAGAATCCCTTTCTGTAAATAATACAGTGTCTAATTGGGAATATTTCTATTAAAGGAATTGTGTTGGTTTTAAGGGGAACTGTAGCAAACCTACTACTTTCTTAGAAATGCCATTAACGGAGAGACATAAATAAACAACCCAGCTATACTGTTGTTAATGCAATAATATTTAAGGAAAATTGCATTACTGGTCAGCCTGCAACAAGATTATCGGAAATTGCGGATGTTGTTGAATGTGGAAAATTTTGCTGTTGGAGAAGGCACTGTGTTTCCATCAGGACACTCTACCTTGCAGCAGGGTTGGCAGAAGCCTGGCCATGCCTCAGCTTCTAGTGGCCACAGCATCCAGCTGCCTTGCTTAAACTGCTGATGATGGGGAAACTGCATTAAGCTGCCAAAGCTGTCGTACACTGAAAGGCAGGGAGCTGAACCTTTAGCTATTGCTGCTGGTGGGAGGGGGATAATAAGATTTGATCCCTTAACTTACTTCGCTTAGATTTGGCAGCCTATTTGTAAACACCTTGATGATTCAAACATTGGGACATCTTCCAATGGTCACGATCATAGTACCAAAGACAACACTCACTTTCTGCGATCTCTCTGCCCAGTGATGATCAAGACAATAACTCCAACGACAACCAGGCTAATGACCACTCCAAATATAATTAACCAGATGGTGACTGGTGGTTCATAAGGTGTGGCCAGGGTTGGAAGTATGCCCACAAACTCCAGAGTGTTATCATCCAGTCTGAAAGCCTCATTGATTCGGCCTCGAGACATCCTGTCATCAAAAGCAAATCCAAAGAGTTTCACATATTTACTGGAATGAAATAAACAGTTTTTAGCTATTTTATCAATCTCCAATGTTCCAAGCCTCCCCTGAACTGCTCAGTTGAAAAGGCTGCACAAGAAGTATTGCTAAACCCATATTTCTTCTGGCATTGGGTGGTAAGTGACAACCACAGCAATTAAGCCCTTAACCTGTTAAGCTTAACTGATGTGTTCAGACACTGTATGAACTCTTAAACTCAGTCTTAACATTTATCAAAATGAGGCAAATAGATTTGTGATCTCCCTCTTTATTTGCATTTCGCCCCTCATTCTCTTCACCCTAATTTTCTTGGCTATCCAAAAGTTCCTTGGATACATAACAAAAAACACAGCTTTTACATCTTCTGACCTGTTTCTCTCCTACAGTCTTCCAGAATTTTGATTGTTGTGTTTTTCACTGCCCTGAAAACCTTTGCCCCGGTATATTTTCTGTTTCTTTCCCCGCCCCCCCTGAACTTTTGCTTCCTCTATTGAGTGTTAACCGGACAGCAACCTTCACAGCCATATTCTTCTCCCTTGGTTCACCAACTTATCTCACTGCTTTTTCAACCACATCTCATGTTACTGCTGCTTTTAGATTTGTTCCCTCTTCATTTCCCACTGTACATTATCCATGACCATCTGCAGAGTTTTACTCATCATTTTTACAGCAATGACTTAACAGTTGTGTCATACTGTGATATAAAAGAGCTCTTCATTGACCCATAAGTGGGAATTAGCTCCTGCTCTAACCTCTTCTTTTCTATGTAATCAAATAGATCTGGCTGTCTTTTTAAAACATTGTTATTCTGGAGTCCTTGCTTACAATAACTGTTGCACTGAATATTCACTAATGAGACCAAAAAACCACGTGTGCATGCACACACTGTTACCGTGCTCTGTATTTCAGAATATAGGATAGTTTGTGTTAAAGTTTGAGGCATTACATTTTCTGGCAAGGTATGATAAAAGTTCAGTGCATTATGGCAGTTTTACAAGCCCCCTGAAGCATTTTACATCGGCTGCTGTCCAAGACACCATCAGATAGATGGACTGTTTTCTTTCTGTCATAACAGTTTCTCTCATCCCACTATTTCCATGCTAACTGCAGAACTGACCTTCCTATCACCCCTTCTGCCTCAGCTGACTTAAGCACTGCTTTCCCTTCCACCCTTTCATCTGGTTGGTTTGGTTTTGATTGTTTTTTTTCCCAGAGAGCAAAATCTCACCTGATGGCATGTTCCACGTCAGCTTTGGGCACAATATCATTGATATTACCTGGCATGCTGACAGTAAGGTAGAAGGAGATCCTTTGCGTAAGTTCCCCAACATGAATGTCTGTAATCCTGAATGAGAAACAGAGGAGAGAGGTGGGTTTTTTTTAATAGTTGAGATGACACTAGCTTTAAATTCAGGCAATGGAACAGTTGTTTTTGACGAGCAATGCCAGGTGATTAGTTTATGCTTCATAGTGACCTCAACTGGGAAATTAAATCAATTTTCCTGACAGAACTTCTTTTTCTGTATGCTAATTTGTAACTTTAGATGGAGAGAGTCTACCCCATACCTAAGACAATCCTCAGCTTAATTTTCCAAAGCACATAATCAGCTGCAGAACAGGGAGCGTTTAGGGTAGGTCACATAAATTAGATGATGTATGAAGTACCAAGTGAAAAAAAAAAAATCCTTCTTCCTTATATTCTGCTAGGAGTAGATCCTAGATATTACATGAATGATGTTCTAAGAAGTTACATCAAATAGCTTAAGCAGATAGCTTCCAAAAACTTTTGAAGATAGCTAACAGAAAGGGTTGGTTTTCTTACCAAAATCAATTTTGGATAATAGAGTTTATGTTTGTAAGGGAACCTAGATAAGAGTAGTAAGTCTCTACGGAATTATAGTGCTTTACAATCAAAAAGTTTATCTTTCCTTGGCCCAAAACCTATTGAATATTCAGTATCATACACATACACTGTTAACGTGTATGTGCTCACTTCCATCCCTGATCAGCCGTGGAAGACAAAGTCTTCTGCATCCTGAAGTTACCTCACTTCAGCACATTATTCCTAACCTTCAAACTCCTGACTGAAGAGGAAAGACAGCACGTACTCAAGCTGGCATCTTGCCTTTTACAACCAGCTGATGTTTGACATTGATTGCTATCGCCTTACATTTGACAGAAGGCACAAATAATTCCACCAATTCATGCCACTAGTGAACCAGAAGCAAAATAGACATAGCCAGCACAATTAAATGAGCCACTCACTGGAAGTCAACATTCTGTTTCTTCTCATCTGCAAAGTATTTTCTCATGGCATAGGCGACGGATGACTTGAACAAGAAGAGCTCACTTTCATCCCATTTATACTGCAAAAACAGCACAAGAGAAATTCATCAGAGATGGCAAGTTATCTGACATTAAGAAATCATGCTTCCCCTTCAGTATTACTTATTTGTGCCATGATAGCACTTTAGGAACCTACTCAAACCTTTAAACTCTGATAATCTGGGCACTCCGCACAAGAATAGCAAAGCAGGCATCTCCACTGCCAGACATTGCATCATGTAGTCCCTCTGCAATTTCTGGTGCCTTTACATGGGGCTGCTGAAGATGCTGCAGTCCCAGCCCGTTTCCCCGCTTTATGGTGAGCAGAAGCAGCAGGAGTAACATTAACATTACACCTACTAAATTTGTGCATTTTGTTTGAAGTCTAAAGTTTTCATAATGTAGATCTCGCTTTAATCACGTAATTTTATTTGCAGACCTGTATTTCTAAGTAGGAGAAACTTTAGGGTGGGGTTGTTGTGTGAAGGTGGTTCATTTATTTGCTTGATGAACTGGGCTTTTTGTTTGGGGTTTGTCTTGTTTCAGTAATTCTGAATTTAGTACTTCTGCAGCAGGCATGTATTTGTTGTTTTTCCCTGGAGAATAAGTAGGTGATACAAAAATTGCACTGCCCCTGTGCAGGTTCCTCCTACCTCCTTATGGGTCCAAAGTTATTTGCAGTAGAAGTCAAAAACAGCTTCTCTGGGGCAGGAACTGAGAGCTGAACACAGGGGGCAAAAACCACTGCAGGAGCTGATAATGCAGCCTGGTCTGTTGTGCAACACCACATGTGTACAAAGGGAAAATTCCCGTTTGAACTCTATAGGCAATTTTTTTTTTTTTTATTGCATTTATGGTACCTGAGCAGGAATGCCTATAAATGCTGTCAGTGACAGTTTAACACAGCTCTTGAGTATCATTCAGGAAGGTGTGTTAAAAGACAGCCCTGTTGTAACGGGCTTTATAAAACCCAGCGACATTTTTCAACCCTGTCCTCCTCTTGACACTGATAGAAAATGAAGAGAGAGAAATACATGGGAGGAAAGCCAGAAAGAGCCCACTATTATTAATCCATGCAGGATCAGACTCCAGGAAACATGAAGGCGACCCAAAGCCATTGCTGGCAGAGCAGCCCCCGTAGTGTGTGGAGGACAGGGACAGTGGCAGCTAGCAAGGGCTGGAGCTGTCAGTCAGCTTTACATTGGCAAATGCCCCCAGCTTTCTCCTGCTTGCTGAGTGGCAGGTAATGCCCTGAGCTAAAGCACTTCTCAGTTGTTACTGCTGTTGTCTCCAGCAGCTGGCAGTGTTCACCATCATAGCCTGTAATGCTGTTGGGGCGGGTTTCTCAATTTCTCATTTATCCCCAGGATGTTTAGGCTCTACAGTGCTTTATTTTTTGGACCAGGTGCTAATTGAGCTTGATTCCTCTGCTGCTGCTTTCTGTACTTAGCATCGTAGCTTTTCAATCATTTATTCGTTTCCATAGTGTATATTTTGTCCTTTTCAGTCTGATGTATTTTAATTGCCACTGTGCCTCTCAAGTGCCTTTATAAATACCATTACTGGCTGTGTGGATGGGAAGTACCTGGCTGGCTTCTCATCTGTGTTTGAGTAATGACTACCCACACGCCTTCCCTAGACATCTCAGAAACCTGCCCTGGTGCTCGCTGCTCGTTACAGAGGCTGCTTTGCTTTCAGAGCAAAATGAACTTTTCCAAGCGCCTCTGCTCTATTATAGCATGTTCCCTCCAAGATCCTACGTGTGACTTGAAAGACAGAGTAAGTCTGCCCTCTGATTCAAAAAGGATTTCCCTTTGTAAAATACATCTAAATGCCTGCAGGCTGACAGCTCCCCATTCCCTACCGCTGCCTTGTGTGCCAGCCTTTTACAATGTAATCATGCTATGACATTGACTCAGTGGGGAATTTTGAATTAATGTTTGAAAACCAGTCCCATTGTCAAGTAATGGTCACGGGGACTGATATTCCTGGAACCCTTTATTTTAAATAAAACAGACCAGAAGTGATTCAGCGAGGGTCTTGCAGCATTTTCCCTTGGGAGGGCACTTGCATAAAGCCCCAGCTGAAGCAAAGCAGAGGTGTTTCAGCCTCATCAGCTGCACTGGTCATCTAGCAATGCTAGGCTGTAGCTTTAATCACATCAGCCTGAAAACAATTAGCAGGGTAACTGCAGCAGCACACGCTCTTGTACAGCTGGCGTGAGCCCATCCGTGAGCCTGGGTGCTTAATTTGCCAGAACTTTGGGCTATTGACACTTCCTTGCTGGTAACAGCCAGGGTAGTAGCTGAGAGCTGTAGGACGGCCTGTGTGAGCTGCAACGGCCCCCGCAGTGCTCCCTCTACAGAAGAGGAGGGATCTGTCCCTTTCTTCTCTATCCAGTGCTAAATAGCAGAATACAAAAAGATTTGCAGGCATACTCAGAATGCTTTCTGCTGTCCTAATCGTGCAAAGCGGCTCGAAACGACATCTTAAACAAACACGTGCATCAGGTTCCCAGCTTCTGCGTGCTGTGAGCCATGCAAAGCAGCCAAAACATATTGCTCTGTGCAGTTGGGCTGAGATTCCTCCCTGAGGTTCCCCCTGCCTTTTCTCTATGCCAGTTCATGCATGTATCATTACTCTCTGCTGGCATACCAGCGTTCAGAGGCATGCCCCGGGGGAGCTCAGCATAAGGGAAGTTTGTGGGGAGGTAGAAATCTACCGAATGGAAAAGTTTTCTCGTGAGGTGGTGAGGCGGACTGGTTTTGAGAGGAAAGCGCACAGCTTGCTCTTCACAGTTTAGGAACCTACTGTCCATACAATAATTCAAATTAAGTAATCTGCATGAGATTGTTTTACAGCTGCTCAATTGCACAACAAAAGACTACGATGGCAAAAGGCACGCATAAAAATGGTATTAAGCTAAACATTAACCATAATGACTAATAAATGTGTTGTAATATGGAACCTTTTCATGCTGTTGATATCGGTTCTGAATTGTATCTAACTCGACTCAGCGGTCTAGGAAGCAATAAAACTCCAGTGGGGCTTGCATGTGAGAGTGTGATAGAAGCGAGAGCATCAATTCACATGCAAAATGAACCCATGGTATTGTGTCCTTGCTAGTCCAATAGGCTCCGACGCACAGGTCTAAATGACCTGCCTGATGACATGCCCATTCTTGGAAAATTACTCATGTTCTGCAAGGTGAAAATGGCTATTAACAGGAATGAAGTGTCTGCACTTAAGCCTTTTATGCAGCTTCTATGAGATTAGCATAAAGAGGCACAGCTAGTACAAGGAGCAAATTTTCAGCCTGGGTTAAGCAGATGGGCTAAGCCAATGCTCTGTCTAAAATCTTAAAAGCTGCCTTTGGCTTTGATGAGGTTTTTTGGTTGCTGTCATGCATTTTATTGGACCAGCTGGTATAACTGGAGAAAGCAGACAAGCTCTTGGGAATGAAAGCCCTTCTCCCCTCCTGAAACAGAAGCAGCTGCTCTTCCCCCTGCAATGTTAATAACAAAGCTGTCTCTGCGTAAGAGTTGGAGGGCAAGGAAGCAAACGAATATATCAGGGCCTGGAAAGATTACAGCAAACAGGCAAACAAAAATCTACAAAGGAATGCTGACAGAAGTCTTTCAGTGTGAAATCAAGAACGTTTGAGAATAGAGAGTAGGATTCAACTCCTCTGCTTTAGCCCCACGTTTAAATGTCAAGTAGCTGCTCTAATAATAACTTCTAAAGGCAGTCATCATAACCATAATAGAAATTAGAAGAAATTAGGTAGAGACATTTAGACACATCAGCATAGCTTGGAAAAAAAAATACAGCTGTTTTCTGGTACATAGGTTCCTCTATGCTAGCTCTCTAAGCCTGTCCTGTAGCAGGTAAAAAATGACAGGTACCTCCACAGAACAACCCAACTCATCTAGCTGAGATGTGTTACTTAAAATGGGTGCAATCATTCCCTGGAGAGGTCCCTCCACTAATTCTAAAGGGAGTCTTGACCACAAACTCTGAAGAGACATCTTTTACATGATAACTCTCCACTTGAGCCGATGCCACTCTGCAGTCACAAATCACAGAATCACAGAATGTTAGGGGCTGGAAGGAACGTCAAAAGATCATCAAGTCCAACCCCCCTGCCAGAGCAGGTCACACAGGAACATATCCAGGTGGGTTTTGAATGTCTCTGGAGAAGGAGACTCCACAACCTCTCTGGGCAGCCTGTTCCAAAGCCCATATATAAGACATCTATACCCTGCCTTATTTTCTGAGAGCAATTAACACAACATCTCTGTTCCTCAAGCAATGAGAAGAGTGCCACAGCACAAACACACTTACCGCCTGATCCCCCAGTGCTGACTTCAGGCTGATGCGCACTTTGATGGCATTGCCAGAATCTGGTTTAAAAAGAAACAGGGCTGTGTCAGAGCTGCAGTGACAGAAAGACTGTCCCTGGGAAATGTTGAGATGGCTAGAGTCTCCTTACAGGTTCTCCTGCTGCCCCTGGCTATCTTGGTGGGGTTGATCTTGGTTCCCTTCAGCCACCTCTACTGCAAACATCCACATTTCAGCTGTCAGGCACCCAAGCCTGGCTTTGTAGTAGACAGAAAGAGGGTGCGCAGCTAGAGCGCAGTCCTCTGGCCTTCTTTAGACGTGTCCTGAAGGAAAGGACTCTTTTCCACCATTGGAAATGAGCAGCTTAGATGCAATGTTGGTGTCTGGTTAGGTGAATCCCCACAGACTGCCACAGCTCTTTAAGTGTTATGGTGCTCTCCAGTACTGACAGTGATTACATATATAAAAAGTGGGTGGTTCCAACACTCAGTGTCACCACAATAGGATGAAAAATGCCATTTTCCACAGTCCCCTCCTTTTCCTCCCCTTGAAGCACACTTCTTTGACTAGCATATGGCAACAAACAAAAAAAAAGGAGTAATTTTTCTGTACTGGTTTGATCCTACATCCCCAGCTCAGGGTTCTTTGGTTCCCAGGACTGGTGGCTCCCAGCACTACAGAACAGGCAAGCACCACACAAGTCCAAGACTCTGGTCTTTCTTGCCTCTGCACAGCCATCCTACACTCTTAGATTTGCCACTACTAAAAAAATAAACTCTCTTTCTGAAAACTGGGTGAGGCTGTGACAAATCCCATGTGTGTTGACTTCTCCAGCTTTGGCCATGAGGAAGCCTGTCTGCTTTCCCATGAGTAAAACTCACTGCTGTGTGTACTTCCCATAACCCTGCTTCCCTAGGGAGAAAAGTTTCAAGAGCTACAAAAAGGATTTTGCTGGTCAAGGTCTGTGAGGACTACCAAGTGTCTTTAGTTTACCCACAAGCCATACGTACATGGAGTCCAGTTTGTTCTCCAACCAATGTATCTGCCAGAATTGTTTTTTTGCAGCCACTTATATAAAGGTTCGAAGTAGTGGAGCAAGGGTTCTGCATTCATGTATTTCTCCCCTGTTACGTTTTCCAGTGCTTGAGTCCAGGGTTTGGATCTGCCTAATGCAAGTAACTGCCTGTGTATGTGGAAGGAGAGGTAATACATGTTATTGCCATGTTCCATCTAGACATCTAACAAAATAATCTGTGACCAGTATCAAAGTTTTCTTTTTCACTTCTGAATTCCCTCCTTCTTCCTATCATTCCTATTAATAAAAATAAATTATTTTCTCATTAACAGGCAATTAAACTGTCAATGTTTAGATCCTCAGTGGATAAAAATTTAGTCAACTTGCCAAAATAAATTGAGTATATATGCACTAAATTTTCAAGTTAGGTTCATTCCTGATGCAACCTCATTGACTCCAGAAGCTTTCAAGGATGAATTAGGCTTTGTTATATTCTTGTTTATTGCATGTGAGAAATTTGCTTTGTTACCTCAATTTCTGACCAGCTGCAGTAGAGTTGGTGATGTCACATGTGTGAAGAGGTCCAGTATGATTAGCTGCCTTGCAAAGCGCCTCCTGAAACTGGAACTGATAGATAGTCCGGGTGTAATACCTAAGGGAAGGGCAAGGAGAAAGAAGGCACAGGTTTAGTTACTCATCTGGCAAGGAAACCCGCAAGCCCTTGGCCTTTGGAAATCTCTGCTGTGTCAGCTGGCACTCCTGCTTAGGAGGCTGCACTGCAGGAAGAGAGGCCAGCTGATATTTATAGGCTACACTAACTGAGATTTAACAAAATGCTAAGAAAAACCCGCAGCAGAAAAGCCCCCGGATCTGTTTGCTGCCACGTAAACCAAGAGCAAGTAAGGTTTCTAAGGTCCAGCTCTAGGTTCCGACTGAGCTTTCTAAAATGAGATGGCTGGCATATGGAGAGACATTCAGAGTTAGTTGCTTCTTTGCTGTGTGTGCACAGCCCAAGTGACAGTGGTATGGGGCACACTGTCTCCTCAGGAGGCAAACACCGCACGCATATGTGCTCCCTCTGGTTTGATGGCAGCATGAAGCTTCTTGGCTGGACGGAAAGCTCTCCAGCCTCCTCGCTGCTCAGAGATTGCTATGGAACAGCTCCTGAAGTCCACAGAAAAGCGTCCACTGAAATCAGTGTCTTTCAGTCAGAACTTTAAAAAAAATAACATTGTGTCCCGAGATGCAAAACATCCAGTTTTAGGTAGCTGTGGCTTGTGCTGTATCCAAAATGTAAGCCATTAATTAAATGCTGAGCTACCTTATGAATGAGTAATCATTAGCCACATGAAACAGCGCTGCAGGGTCACAGTAGGTTTCATCATGAGGGACTGGTTCAACAACGCCAACTATTTCTCTCCTGGGGATGAAGGAAAAACACAGGATTTCTGTTAGCAGATAATAAAGAAAAAAAATGTGACTGCTCTTCCTCTGTATTGTCTGATACATATGGGCACCTCTTACTTGTAAACAGAAGTTCATATAGCTCCCAGTAACTGCAAATGACTACTGCTCCACAGCTGGAGACCACAGAGAAGAAGCTGCTTTGAAACTGAAAATGTAAGGAAGGGATTTGTTTGATAGCAGGATGTGCAGGGGGTAATTGGTGGTATGAAATAACCTACAAGACATGAGCTTCACACACACACCCCTCATGCCCTGGGCCATCCCAAGTTTAGACACTATCACTTGTGGTTTTGTGCTGGGTAAATGCATGCAGAGACTGAGTCACCCAAAAGGTGTATGGCCTGATGTGCTACTGCACTGGAGGTGAGGTTTCTCTTTATGTCCTCTTCTGAGACCATGTTTCCTGGAAACAAACCCATGCTCTAAATACTGAAAGTGGTAATAAACTTAAATGGAAATATTTTCCATAAACCTGCATTTCAAGGTCTTGTTCCAGCGGAGAGCTTTGCAATGCTACTACAGCAGATGTGATAAGCTTCCCTGAACAGTTTATCATTCTCCATTTCTCTGACATCTCTGCTACTTTTGAATAAATTGAAGCTGACTGATTTTTACAGAGGGTCAGGAGGCTTGCTTATATCAAGTTTTATTATAGATTTTGTTTGCTGATGGAGGCTCGCTGTTTGCGTTCATGTTAGAGTGCAGACTCCATTTTCAGTGTGGGGCTTGTTTGGTTTCTTTGCATTTTCCTGCCCCCATGTTAACCAACCTGGGAAATGGCAGACTGCAGTCTGAATCAAATCGCTTTTTAATCTTGAGCTCCAAGGAGCTGAAAATAGATTGACATAATCTGAAAAGGCACCTCTGGATGTTACTTGCCAAGGCAACTGTATTTTCCTGACTGAGAAAAGTTGTATCTTAATACATAAGAAAGAATCAATGTGGAATCTTTCAGATAATTTGATTCCAAAGCCACTCTAGAATGGGGAGGAAATTCACAGGAGAGAAGTGTGCACAGGTATTTGGTAGATTGAGATCTGTGTGCTTCTCAGGCTGGCAAGTATGATGAACTTCACTTCCCGCTTGCCATTAAGAAGGTGGGGAGCAAAACCACAACATGTGCCTGATGAGACTTAGGGAAGGGTGTCCTTAAACTACAAAGATGTCTTGGGGCATGTGTTAAAGGGATGGTAGTGTTGATCCTGGGATCTGGAACATCCTGTGTGAAGAACATGGGCTGTCTTTATCAGAGAAGCTGACATTAGAAATGAGAAGAAAGTCTGCCAAGAGGGTAAACTGCCCAGAGCTGTACACAGTGCTAATGGGGATACACGGCTTGTGAGATGTTGTGTGCACCACATTGGGTGTTTCTAGCTGGCACTCTACTGGGCTTTGTAGAAATAACCCGAGAGACACATCTTGCTCCACAGGGGAACGGGTATTTCAGTATACTGAGTGACTATGAAGGGTTGGTTTTGCAGGTTCATTTGCAAAAAGTCCTCTTTGCTTCTCAAACTTACTTCATCTCCCACCACCGCTTCGTCCATTCCTGCTTTGTAATCTCACCCCTAAACACCATCCACCTCCACTTCTCCAGCATGTAAGTAAAAGGCATTGTTCCAACAATCGTTAGTGCTTGTTTGAGCAGAAAGTTGATTTCGGTTTCTGAAGAGAGAAGCAGTTAAGGTAATGGTTATGTCAGCAATTAGCAGCTGATTAGGCAGCTAAAGTTGCTTCCTTTTACAGCTAATGTTCATATCTGGTTTGAATTACAGATTTTCACAAAGGAAAAAGTGGAAGGAAGAATACCACTGAAAAAAGCATGAGACAAAATCACTTATTTTATACAGTTTTGTCTCTCTTTCTTTTCCCCCTACCTCTTAAATAACCTAGCCCTTTGGCATTTACATTTCATTATCCTCCACTGAAGATCTTCCCAGGTTCCGGGGAATTTTGAGCTGAAGACTTTGGTACATCTCCATCCATACAAGGTAATAGAGAAGGCAGACAAAATGCATTATAATGAGGCTTCATCTACGTTGTCCACTCAATATTCACTTAAGTGGGAGATGTAAATCGCAAGGTTTCAGTTTCATTTGAACTGCTAAATACATACCTTGATAGGCATGTGCATGGATTCATGCAGCAGAAATTGAAAAGACTATTGGAAGCTCATATAAATGAGCTATGAAGATTTTGGGATGAGTTCAGTACTGAAGGTAATGAAGTGCTAGGTATTTCTTTCTAAATTATGTTCCAGCCTTATAAAATAGTGATCCTTGCTTCACAATGTAATTTGGGAAAAAAAAATAGTATTTCTGGTAAGTTAGTGGGGTAAGATTTTCAGCAGCCTTTCAGTAGATCACTCAGTTTGCAGATACAATCTTCTGCTACGAAATAAGGCCTGCAAGTGTTTTCGCTTCAATACATAATATTTATGCATTTATTTACCTTCATCCTCTTGGAAAGTTGGCTCTAGGAGGTCAAGAGACTTCAGGTGCTGAGGAGTGGCTGCAGAAAGTGACATAATTTCACCTACTGCTTCATGGAAGCCCTCGTTGGCACCACTTCTTAGCAGGTAGGGCTGCGTAGAGTATGCCATGTCATACTCAATGTGACCCATCTCATGGTGCGCGGTCAGGAAATCGTCCATGCTCACTTTGGTGCACATCTTGATCCTGCACTCCAGAGCAAAGTGTTTGCGGTTAGAGAGATGGTGGCCCAACCAGTTGCTGCCTAAGCCCTACCTGCCACAACCACAGGGCCAAGCAGCCTCCAGAGCTTGTGAACGCCCCTTGAACCCTGCAAAACCCAGATGGCCACCTTCTAGCATGGAGTACAGTCCTTCCTGCGAGAGTGAGGCTTGGAGGGGAACTTGGCAAAACACTTGCAGCTACCTTGAAATTGTGTTGGGTGTAAGAGAAAATTGCTGGTTTGTGAGAAGCAGCTGCTCTCTGAAACTTAGCAATAAACTCACTGTGTGTGTTGGAGTGAGTGCCCACCGCCAAACTTACGCAAATGGTAGTGTAAAAAAAATGGTGTGTTGGTGACTCCTGCTACTTCATCCTCTTGAAGGTAATATTTAATAAAGGAAATTCTTCCAAATAGGATTTCCTTTCACCTTCCTCAGCCTGCTGAGGCATGAGGCTGACAGCGTTCACTAAGGCTCTGCTGGGGAACAACCTCTTTCCCAAGGTAACTGCGAGGACCACAAGAGGGGACAGAATTTTTCCCAGGAGACTTTATCATGTCAGAACTTCGCGTCCCTCTCTTTTGCCAAATATGGAAAAGATTGATGGATTTTCATGAAACCGGATATATCTGGTAAGGACAGTAGGATCTCAGAAGGTTTTCACTTGCTACCAAGGGACCCTGTGCCATTGCAGCAGGATGTGCAGGCATTCATAAATCTCGCTGGTATCCACAAGCACCAACATTTCTGCTTATTCCTTAAGCCCTAGAACATAGTCATTATTTCTCTAATTCACATAAATAATAGTCACTTCTATGCTTAAATTTGAGATCAGTCCTTAGATCTTCACAGAAAAAGTTACAAAGAAAGGTTTGCAGTCCCACAGGATCCCAGCTCTCTTGTCTTCCTTTCCCCACTTATCAGACAGAAAAAATAATAAATAAGGAAAAAATACAACAGATACTATTAGAGCGCAACTTTAGTGAAAATATGAATGTTCTAGGAGATGGTATAAAAAGGGGTCATAGTAATTGCAGTACCTGTAGTCATTTTTCCCCAGATCCCATGCTGTAGGATGGCAGACAACCTTCCTGTTGTCAGTCGGCTCTGTGAGCATGGAGTTTCTCCAGAAGCCCTCAGTCATGTTGTAGAGGCCAATGGAGCTGAAGAAGGCCTCAGCAGCTTTGAATATTTTCATTGCGTCCCATTTCTGAAAGAGACAATGCCACCACTCACCACTGCTTCTGCACGGAGCCTGATCCCAATGGCCATCTTAATTCAGGGCAGCTGGTTTCACATTTATCTCCCAGCAACTTCAGACCAGCATCTGATTTACCGGCAGTAAGATAGTAGTGTCTGTCTTCAGCACTTCTGTAAATTCTGCCATGAACCGGAATTAAGTGTTTTCCCCACCAAAAAAAAAAAAAAAAAAAAAGGGTTTCTGCACTCAGAGGTTCAGCAGATAGCACCTGACCCAGGCATGAGAAGGCCTCAATAAAAGGCAACATAGTGAAGACAAAAAAAGCATTCCTGTCAGTAGCATGTCAGATTTGCTATCTGACCATTCAGCCACTACAGTCAAGGACAACCCATTTGAGGGTGTGAAGCTGTGCTTCCAGCAGATGAGCTTGAGAGGAGATCTCAGCCAGAATGATAAAATCTAGCAAATGTATTTAGAGGAGTTGCTTGTTGGATTGTAACTGCATGTTAATGTCTGGGATATTTTTGTCATTCAGAAGTTTTATTATTCTACATAGCAGGCGCTCTGCATTTACTAGACTGAGTTTTTGCAGAGATTTTGCAGGTAGACAGCTCAGCTGGATAAGAATCCTAAACTGGGCACATTGACCAACAAGGATGAGTCCAGCCTTTGCCCCGAGGCTCTGTAAGCAATGCTTCCCTCCTCACAGGGGTACTTCAATATAAACAAATTTATGACTACAAGGGAGTCAGTACTGTAAAATAGAGGTGAGATTAATGCAGACTTGTGCAAAATGTTTATGAATCAAGTTTTCTTATTCCTTCTCTTGCCAGCATAACATTTGGATGGAGTGTTCCCTATGAGAGGAGGGTAGCTTTCGGGTGAATAATCACATTTCAAAAATCAAATTCCACCAATCACCTTTTATTTTATAAAAGGAGTGATGCTTATACAAGACCACAGAGAGTTATCTTCACCCATGTTCTCGGTCTAGTAAAGGTGCTGTCATGTTTGTTAGCACTACAGGTCTCAAACACAGAACTTATGGTGTTATATTAAAAAGATAACAGACAGCACTGAAGTTTCCTATCTTTATCCAAATAAACAATACTGGGAAAAAAAACCCTGCAATATTCAAACTATTGGATTATGGTAATGCTTGGCAAAGGTCACGTTTGACACCAGACAACTTCATGACTCCTGAAATCTTTATATGTACAAAATATATTTCTTAATGAATAGGGGTCTCTGAGGAAAATAGACTTGAAGCCAGAATTAAGCCAGTCAAAGAGGATGGAGAAGAAAGAGAGAATAGCTAAGGGAAAAGGTACAGGGGAAAACACATGAAGACATTAAAGTAAAGAGCAAAAAAAGGATGTAGAAAGCAATGCTTTGCTGGCAGTCTGTCTGCCTTGGGGCAGCTATGGTTTTCCAGAGGACAGCTGACATGTGGTGTATAACTTTTATCACATCTACATATGTTACAAAGAGGCGCGTCGTACCTTTTGAACCATTGCAGACGTTACATCAATGTTTGGTTTGGCTGGATAGGGAACAGTCAAGGCATACAGATTTGTCCAAAATCTACCCCACATATCACCTTCAAAAAAGAAAGAAACATAGAAATACTTTAAATGATTGATTATATATCGTTCAAAAGTGCCAGACAGTTCTATAAATTGTGCAGTGTCATAAATAGGAACTTCTATACATTTAAACAGGTCTGATCCAGATGTGGAGGGGAGCAGTTCTGGGAAGTCATGCATCGGTGAAATTCAGGTCAAAGATCCTTATATTCCCCAAGACAGCTCTTCTTGTGCAGTGCAGTTTCAGGACTGATCACCTTCCTAAAGGTCTATTTACAACTGAACATCCATATTGTTAGTGCATGTGATCGCCACTGCCATGTTCCTGTATGCTACAGTTACAGCAGCTTGATGTTGCATGCTTTGAAAGCACAGTCATGAGATGTAGAAACTTAGGATAAGATTCAAAAGGAAAAACAAGTTTCTCTGAAACTTTCATTTCTAAGGAAACAAGTGCTGCAGAGGGGAGGTAAATGTCCCAGTCCAGTGCTGGAGTTTTCAGCTGGGTGCGGCCAGCTCTGGTGAGGATGAGAACACCCGCCTTCCATACCTGGCTCTGCTGCTAAGCACCTGTGTCATCTCTGCCAAGGATGACTTCTCAATTTCACCTCTCCCCTTCTCTTATCTGCAACCTGTTTGTTAATATCCTGATTAAACAGGTAGATTACTCTGTTCCCATGTGCCCTGAAGGTAACTGCCCTGTGCACAAAATCAGGCTTGTGTGACAGAACCACGTTGACATACCCAGCAAGTGAGCAGGGAGGCATCCTGTGGAGCTGATGAGCTCAGGACCATAGACTTGCTCCAGACGGTGCCTCACATAAGCATGCAGCTCCTGGTACAGAGGTTTTATCTGGAGGCAGAGGAGGAGAAGGAAGCAAATTACTTTCTCTTTGCTCTACACTACTTATCCTTCCTAAACAGAGACCATTGAAAGTGTCTTTGACAAATTTCTTCCAGCAGTTAAGTGCACCCCAAATCTGCAACTGAGCTTTGCCCTCTGCTTTGGGGCTCAAGTGCTGAGTCCAGATCCTAGCCCCAGAAGTCCTGCTCAGGTATAAGGGAGGGAGCATTGCTGACTTTATACTCAGAGTATCAAGGATGACATGTACTCCATGGGAAACATGTCCCCATGAGCCCTACCTGGAGGACAGACATGGATCTGCAGAGCTCCCTGTTTTCCAGTCTTTTGCACAGTGCAGCCTGAGGGACCAAGTTGGTCCTAGAACGGCTGAAGAAGTTAAAATGTCATGTATGTCTCCCAACATCTGTTAATCCTACGTAGACTGAGATTATCCAGTTTAGAGCAGGTCTCATCTTCCTTTACAACATGAGTATGTGAGCCCACCACCATAAAACACAACCCTGTGACTTGGGCGAGATGTTTTTCCTGCCTCTACCTGTTCAAATGTCTTCTCCACATCTTTGACCAGCTGGTCACGGCTGTACTTGTATCCTTCTGGATAGTCTGCTTCATAATTTGCTCTCCAGTAATCTCCATAGTCAGAATAACCTGTTAAGCACAGACGTGTAACATCAGGACACCACACAGGGCACTGTTCTAGTCTGCAGGAGCAGTGCAGCTGCTGATCCGATGTAGACGTGCAGCCTTTCTCCCGAGACAAAGCAGCAAAGCATGAGATGCTCTGGTGCAGGAGGGAGGAGAATGCTCCCCTGAGGTTCTATATCATGAACATACAAGTACAGGAGATTTCCAAGAACGCCAGAAATTTCAGTCATGATTTTCTGCTAATTAGGATCATTCCAGCTGGAGGTGAATGTCAAAGGAAATTGTCACTCCTGACTAGAGCTCCTGTGGCTATGAAGGAGGGCAGCTTTTGCTCAGGCTGGATGCTAAAGGGGTTTCACAGAGGATATTAGCTGGTGGACACTGAATATGGGCCATCTCTACCAAAAGCAAAACCACCAGAGCAGGTATAGATACAAAGACTGAAACTCAGCTCCCAGTTCCACTAAGCCTTCCAGTTCACGGAGCTCACTCAAGCATGTAGTAGAAATGTCTCATAGCTGAGGTCTCTTCCTTAGTGGTATGGAGGAGGGTCATAATGACCATTCCTTAATGATTTTTTTCCTGTCTAACTACTTGGACTATAATTTCTTATTGCTGGTGTCTAGCTCCAGCTTGACATTTTTCACAAAACGAGTATAGGAAAGTAAGTGATACAGATGCAGTTAGGCCAAGAGACAGATGATCTAGTTACTTCAAAAGCTATTTTAGAAGACTCCCAGAGAAAATTAGCAGCCACCTGACATTGTTCCCTGAAAAGATAGTTTCCTATGATTTGTGTGGAGATCTCTGAGTGGAAGCACGCTTCCCTTAGTGGAAAATCCTTTTTAAGCACCTGACTACATCTGCTGGCCCAGACCTACCGAATCTGATCATTCTGGTTAGGGCATAATGCTTATAAATACACCAGTTCTTGTGGCTGATGCAAGAAGGTCGAGGATGATAGAAAAGAGAAGATGTCACCAAGACCCAGCAGCACTCAGAAATTGTTTAAATTGAGTGTGCTTGCCCATAAGTCACAAGCAATGTAGTTCTTGGTAAAGCAGCAAGTAATGAAGGGCATTGATCCTTTATGGCAGTTGGGAAAAGCGCCAACAAAGACATCCCCCTTTTGTGTCAGGCTGATGGCAGACTTCTGATCTGGTCAATGGCACCTGTCTGCATTGCCTCTCACTTTGTGATATGCACACCAAGAGCAAATTATATGCAAAGTGCTGCTAATCAATATCTGAAAAAATACAGGGTTTGCATTCCTGTGCAAATTGTGCAAGGCCGCAGTATGCTGGTTAATTTCTGGAAGACAGAAAAAAAAAAAAAAAAAAGAAAAGAAAAGAAAAAATAAAGAGACTTACCGTTAAGCTTTGCAACCTCATTTTTAAGTTCAACATACTCTTCGTATAATGGTCTCATCATCCTGCCAACATCAGCTCTCCAGCCTTCCCAGGCCCACAGTCTTTCATTATAATCCACGCTGTTAGCCATAATAATGTCCAGACCTGTCAGAATAAAAAAATAAGTACTAGGCTTTGAAAAAACTGAGTCTCTTTAGTTTTCTTTCACAGCAGGCAAATGAGCCAAAGTGAGAGAAATTTAATAAACTAAGAAGAAAGCAGTTTGCGTTTGATAGACTAAAATATCCCATTAATCTATTGCATCCTCTTCTGATTTAAGATTTTCCCTTTCTTCTTTTTAAGAGATATGTCACAGTTTATGAGTCCTTTAGATGTTCTCTCTGCATCAACTTCCCTTAAGTTGGTAGTGGTTTTGGGACTGGCCTCAACACAACGCTGAGTCCAATAAGATGGGAAAAAAAAAAAAAAAGAGACTTTCATGATGTACGCAAACCCTAGGTCACATAAGCCAAGCAGCCCTCTTCAAATTCTGCCAACTACAAGTAGGAGACAGCATGTCTCATGGACAGCAGGGCGGCTGGAGGTCCCTGAACTGCAAGGTGCAATTAAATCATGACTAAGCTTTAGATAGCAGGATATATCTATTGAAACTACAGCCAGTTCTCTTGCAGCCAGGAGCCACCTTTGGGCTTTCTCTTTTTGAATCCTCAGGGTAAAGGACACAGTAGGGGCAGTGGTCAGTACCGTACCTGGCTCCAGCACCAAACACTCAGACGGACTGTTGATTTTACAGACGGTCCCAGTGCTGTAGATGGTACTCATTGTATTCAGAACAGTGTTCAGCTGCAAGTTAGATGTGAGACATCCCGTTAGAAACCCACTCTGTGCAAAGTAACAGCCAATTATGCTAATTACTTAAGAGCTTGATTCAACACTTCACCCACCAGCTTAACATTTAAGCATATGTTTAAACTCTGTAGAGATTAATGAAAGAATTTGCCTAAATGCATTACTGAACCTGAACCTAACTGGAAAAGACAGATAATCTCCCAAATACATGACGTAATCTACACGTCCTTAATATCCAGTCAGACAGAGCTCTGGATTTAATGAGCACAGACTGTCATGAGAGAGCTATCAATGTACAGCAGCAATAAAGCAATAAAGTTTAGCAACGTGCTTCCATAAGCATGGACTCACCCAAACTTTCCAGGTAGCTTGTGGGTTTAAATGGTAATAAAAAGACTGCCTTCTGTAGATGCTGCCAGGATGGCTGTTTCTTACGGGTTTTAACGCTGCACCACACCAATGGCATAGATCTCCTTATACTCCGTTACACAGAAATTACAGTCCATGTCTTGGGTCAGCCAAAGGCCAAATGCATCTGGAATCATTCAGCTCTGTCTCAGTATCTATGCTACATAGCTTTTTTTGTTGTGTTTTCTTCATGTTTTCAGGTTTTCATACCTCAAGAAAACCACTTTGAGCTTTTCCTTTAGGACTATGTTATTTCTCATTCAAAGCTTTAAATCAGAACTATGTAGAGCTGTCAGTGGGAGGGGCGGTTAATGACCAGCTCTAACTTTATATCTGTCAGCATTATAATAAGTAGGTGCCCAGGGAAATTCTTGTACCGGTGAAGAATATTTAAATATTCCTATGAAATCCTACCAGACTGTACAAAAAAAGTCACTTTTCAAGCAAGAATCAACAATTTCAGCCCCAAAAGTCATTTATCTAAGAAACTGCAAGTGTCTAAACAGAGAGGATACTAAAGAAATTGCCTCCTCAACAGAGACAACATCATCATCTGTGCACTGCTGTGCTCTAAAATAAATATAAGTTTGTATGAACTGTCAGCATTCCCACCAAGGTAATCTGTTTTTCCAGAAACACATCTCATCTGGATCAGACAGGAGAGTCATCCGGTCCGCTGCTTTTTAGCACAGTGGTTAACACTGCTGATATTCACAGAAAAATCTTAGGATCCTTCTATAATCAGGACTGTGGGATCTCTTAACTCAATGCTATGTTTCAATTGGATCTCCAGCAAAATGAAACTAATTTAACCCTCCAGCATTTGGTTATAAATTCCTTTTGAGTCTGCATGTGCATAGCTGCTCACTCCAATTCTACATATAGTCATTACCTATATACATGCCCTTTACATGAACATGTCAATGAAAATGTCAGTTGTCATAATGAATCTTGCTAAACCTTGCTGGCCTTCAGCCGCTTTCTGTGGAAGGAGGTCACCAAACCTCTCCAATTTCAGGCATCCAGCTGCATAGAAACATCCCCTCTTTTTCACAGTTTGATAATGCAACACATGCAGAGAAAGAAAGCCTTCCTTCACCTTTTTGACGCATTGAATGTCCTTTCACCCATCTCTTTCTGCTCATTGCCCTAGGTTTGGACTTAGCCAAGCATTTACTACAGGTCCTCTTTTCCTCTTATGACTAATCCTGCCATTCGTGCAAGGACAATTGTGAGGCGTGTGTGTGTGTTTGAAATTCCTTGCATGGATTACATGGCAAAACTGCTGACTTGAATGGAAATCAGCTTCCTAAGACAGACCACTCCTCCAGTCCTGCACTGCTATGAGCATCTTGTCCGCGTACATTCTCCATACTGATGCTGGGAGACAGCATCATCCCGAGACAAGTAGGATGGTGTCAGTACTGTGCCCTCACTTGGGGCTGTTGTGGGAGGCAGCTCACCTGACAAAAATGAGCTACATTTTATCAACTTACTCTGTCATATTTTTCTGATGACAGCACAGATGATCCTCTGTCCTGGAGAATCTGGATCTGGAGCCGGGTGAGAGCATCCTGAATGCTGGCTAATGGGAAGGTGCTGGAATTCCTGGAGGCCTCATCATAAAACATGGACCACTTGGCACCCGCCTCATTCTGAAAGGAATTCACACAGAACCTGAATTAGTCTGGACGAAGAATGGGGCAGCCTGATGTACTCAGTGGGCAAAAATATTACTTCTAAAGAGAACTTCATTTGTGGAGACGACCTGCAGATTGCGTGTTGAGCACTTGCACTGTGCAGTGAAATGGCCAAAGAACTTTTTTGCTTTGTTTTGTTCACATATCCAGATACCATTTTTCTTTGGAAATAGTGAAGAGTAGGACTGTCTCCTCACACCATGCTTTTTATAATTGATCCAGCATCACCTAGCTGTGTTCCCTGCTACTCTAAATCACCCCATATTCTTCCTCTAATGATTTCCTTCACCAACCTGTTCCTAAAAAAACAACAGACACAAGCCAGGGCACAAAAGGTTATTCCCCATTTCTGCTTCAGTAACAGTGACAGACAGCAGCCAAGGTATTTGTATTGAGTCTTTACATTATGCAAATATCACTTTCTTCTGACGTTTTGGTAAATCAAATATTATTCTTGGGTAAAGAAGGCTCTAAACAGGTTCCTAAATTGGGTGCACAAAACCTCAGTGTTTTGCATGAGACTGCTTTTGACACTGCTGCCGTTACATATCACGACATGTGAAAATACCAAGTTGTGGATGCTCCGTCCCTGGAAGTGTTCAAGGCCAGGTTGGACAGGGCTTTGAGCAACCTGATCTAGTGGAAGCTGTCCCTGACCGTGGCAGGAGGGTTGGAACTAGATGGTCTTTAAGGTCCCTTCCAACACAAACCATTCTATGAATCTATGATTTTAGTGCACAAAGTAGCACCATAAGAATATTATTTGGATTTGGGACTGTCTTATTCTTATACATCTTTTTTTTAACGTGTTTGTACATGGTTTAGCACATCAGCACCCACCCCAAATGGCAACGAGAACAGTACTAATTAACCTGGGTCCTTGGGACAATGTAATTAATTGTGCTCATGCCAGAGCTTTCCAGGTTGTGGAAAAGGCACCTGTAACACCCACCACTCCCTGCTGAGGCATCAGAAAACACAAACGTTATCTTGTGCCATATCAGGTACGTTTCACCCATGTGCAAACACATGATGTGGCCAATGCTTTTGCCAAGGCTCTCCCCAGTTGTCCAGCCCCATGCACGATGGACCCACCATACTTGCTTTAGGCTTCAGCAGAGAGAGGCAGTGACAGACATAAGCCCTTGGCAGTCCCATTCCTGTGTCTCCCCCACTCATGCAGCCTCTCAGTGGGAAGGCAGCCATCACTAAGTAGTTTCCAAACTCTTCCTTTCACGGGAGTAGGGCAAACAGTCCTGCCACTGCTCAGCAGGCAAGAGCTCAATAAGCATCATTGTGTAAATCTGTTTCTGAAGTGCTTGTCCTGAGCAGGGATGGAGAGGTGCCTTAGGAGTGGTGAAGCAGAAGAGGGGGCTCTTTGGCTACAAAAGGCAGGTGAAAGGAGTTTGCTTGCTGTCTAATTTTTCCCCAATTAGAGGACAGGTTGATAAGTCAGAGGAATAGTTACAGGGTCTGTGACTCAATTTACAAGGCAAATGGATGGGAAGGAGCCAGAAGGGATGGTATTAATTAACTTTGCTCCTCCAGCAGAAAGGGAGGAGGGGAAGCAGTGGGTTTATTACCAGTGCTACTGAAGAAATCGAGTGAGAGAAAGCGTCCTCTCTGAGCACTGGACTAATTGGTTCTTATTGCTGGTGTCTTCTCATGTATTTTATTATCATCTCATTAATGCTGAAAGTACTATATGGGGCTTTCATTTTATGTGTTTGGAAACATTACAGTTTAAGTACCTGGTGCCTCGGAAAACGTTCCAGATTGACAATGATTAGTCATTAGGATTTCTTCCAGCAACCAGTCTCCTTGCTTTAATTAAGAAATATGATAATTAAACCATGTTTTAATTAAGCTATAAGACCACAAAGTGGAAGACTTAAACCATTACTCAAAATTAGATGTAAGATGTCCAGCTTCATTTTTATGGTCTGAATTGTTTTTCTCTGAAGACTGAGTTAACTTTAAAATACACAGAGCTACAAAATTCAAGGTGGTTTTCATCTTGAAAGGCTCCAAGGTTATGAGATGCTAGGCTGAGGCATAGCAGTATCAGTAACCAGACAGATTATGGCTGACTGCTCTTGATAAACACGGTACTTGCCCAGAGAACCCGTTGGCTGGGACAGCTAGTGGTTGGTGTTGAGAAGCAGGGAGAACTGTGTTGCAAGATAGCGCAAGTACAAATACTGCAGTCCTTCATGCAGAAATTGACTTTCAAACCAACATACTAGACCACTGCTGGCATTTGGAAATCCATGATCTCACTTCATTTTATCCAGTTTTAATACCTCCAGGCAGTCTACCAACAGCAGCTCTGACTATGAGTGATGGGAGGCAGGGGGGAAGGTCCTCCACTTGGCAAAGGGTGTGAGCCATCAGCATAAAAAAAATCAACTAACTTTTAACAGAATACCTACATTCAGAAAATGTTTGCATATTCAGTGAGAAGTAAAAGAGTTTCAGCAACAAGGAAGAGAGAGCATTGTCTGTGTCAGTAAAAAGACCAGTGTTATTTCAGTCTTACAAAAAGTAGGTGACCCGAGCTCGCATAGGTGCAAGATTTGAATCCCATTTCCTCGTGCCACAGGAGAGCACTTAGCCCAGGCCCTGGAAGAACACCCCTCCAGGCTCTGCCCTCTCCAGGAGCAAAAGGGCCGCTGTGCAAAACACCACGCTGGGAGGCATTGGTGCTGGTGGACCCTGAGCAGAAGAAGGTGTCTCTCTCCATTCAGCTCCGACTTTGGGACCAAACATGCAGTGCTCCCTCATCTTCTCCCTCTGCTCACTGGTGTGGCTCGAGGTGATGGCTAGGAACAAGTCCAGCCTTTGGCCACCCTTGTACAGTGCAAGGGAAGCCTAGGCACCAGCTCTAGGCTGTAGAGGCTGGTAGTGGCCCAGGCATCTCCAGTGAGGCAATGCTACATTAAAGCAAGCCCCTCCACCCTCCTGAAACTAAACCACAGCTACCAAAGAAGTAGCACTTCAATGACAGCCAATCTCAGTGGAATCACAATAAACCAGAAAGTAGCCGTCAAATTCCTAAAACCATAAAAACTACAGGATGTAGCACTTACCATTTTCTTGGCAGTCTCCTCGGTGATGTTGGTGTTGTAGTCCCATGAGGCAAGGGAGCTCTCATAGCTGATATTTTCTGCCCTCCTGTTAAAATCTTCCAGAAACATTTGGGCTTGTTGTGTGACATCCTGGGGGGTCACGACCGCACTCAGACCACAGAGTAGACAGAGGTGGACCAACATATTTGTGTCCAGGCTGAGAACCTCCCAAGGAAGTAAGTTGTCTCAGGTAAGCTCCTCTGTCAGGCTCTGTCTCATTAGCCTTCAAGCATGGCTAGTGTGAAGAAAAAAGGCTGAATCCAATTTGCCAGGCCTTTTATAGGTTTTATCCATTGTAGGAGAGAAAGGAAAAAGTTTTTTTATAAAAAGTCAAATAAACAAAAGTCAATGATTAACTTTGGAAAAACATAATTACTCCTGCCATTTTATGGCCTTCTTATAAAAGGCTTTTACTTTTGGTTAATGTTTCCCAAATGTGCTGTCAATGATACAGCTGGTCACTTTATCTATAGCCTGCCTGTGTCTTTGGTAGCTCGGAATCTGTGAATCCTTTAACAGGTTGGTGATAAGCTGTAAAAATATTTAGAAACTTCACTGAAACACCAAGCCATGAACCTTAACTCCCAGGCAGGAAGAAACCCCAGCTCAAAGAACATAGGGTACCTGGTTGGGTGTTCAGGCCCATGTTTTAAAAGGCTCTGCGAAGTCCAAGTGATTTGGAGAATATACCTCGTTTTCCAAGCAATGGGGCATATAAACCCCATCAAAAAAAGAAACTTCGTGAGATCACAGCATCTTGTGCAGAGACGTAATCTGAACTATAAATCAACTGGATTTAAGTACTAAGGTGACTAAGCCTACTAAAATGACTCCAGTCTAATATCTAAATAACTTTGCTAATCTAGCTAGGAACCTAGCACTCACTGCAAATCAATGGGAAAATCAATGCATGAATTAGTTCTGGAAATGCAGCTTGGGTTGAGTGTTATCGATCAGACAATACCTCAGTACTTTCTAAATTAGCTTATTTCTGCTCAGGATCACTTGTTTGGTTTTGTTTGGAGTTTCTTTCTTTCTTTTTGAGATGCAACTCTGCAGCCACATCCATAGGGTTGGTTTCCAGTTCCTGGCAGAGCTTCTCCAAAACCATTACGAGTCCATCTACACGAAAGCAGCAACAATCAGTCTCTTCATTGCCAAATCCCACGAAAGGAGCTCCAGCCCCCACCTCTGCAAATGGCTGAACATAGCACAGCCTCATTAGGGCCACCAGCAACAGACATTCCCAGAAAGTGGAGCCAGAAACCAGGGACCTTGAGGAAGCACCTTGCTTCAATATCTTCTGATACCCCTGGACCAGGGACAAATGATCTCTGTCATCCATGTGCAATCCTCTAACAATCTTTTTTTTTTCTCAAAGAGAAAGCCGACAACATTCACTCAACCCTTCCCTAGAGTTCACATTCCCTAAACTGCATGTTACTCTTCTCGCTGCCATCAGGAGTTGCCACATATTGTGCTTCCTCAGTGAAGGTGTCTGCATCTGATCATAACTGATCATAATCTTACCAATAATCAGCAATGCAACTCAGTATCTGCATCTTACATACTGTACCTTGCTGATACACATCTTTTTTCTGATAATATTAGCCAACATTGACTCATATTCCAATTGAGACTTTCTGGTAGTGCTGCTACTTGCTCGGCTGTTCCATTTTTTTTGGCTCTGTGCATCTGGTTCTAGAGCAGCACTAATTAGCGCATTTTGAATTTATCTGAGCTGAAGCCCATCACACTGATTTCAGACCATTTTTCCAATTTTTTATGATCATTTGGAATTGTAATCTTCCAAAGGACTCCCAATTTGGCAGTGTCCACAAACCTGTTGACAGGTTTTTTCTTCCCACGTTCAGATTATAGGGGATGCAGCAAGTCCCAGGACACCTATCACTTGAAATGATCCCCCTTCTTGACTAAGAACCACAGAGCCTGTATTTTAAGTAATTATATGCCTTTTGTGATTCTCGTCTAGCTCATTGTTCCTTAATTTGCTGATGAGACTGTCACATGGTGAAATGGTGAAAGTTTTTGTGCTGTTGTTTCATCCGTTGTCTGCCAGAGCAGAGAATTAGGTCTATTATTACCTTGACATGATTTCTTCTCCTCCAGTAGAGAACAGGGACTACACTGACTATTTGCTCTTTTATTTTCTCTTCTGTGCTGGTAAGACAATTGCACGATCACTGGACTCGGTACTTTTTAGAGTTATGAAACAGCTGGCTGATCAAAAATGCTCCTTTTATACACAGGAGTCATTTTATCTCCCTTTACAGTGCTTCCTCAGGGGCAGTTCTGATACGTGTTGTCTCCCTGCCCTGGTGCAGGAGTCACCCGTGCTCCTCGCTCCAGCCCATGGCTGTCACTTGCCCATGCACATCCCAAAGGGTGTCTGCATGACCCAGGGGCCCCCAAGAAATGAGATACTTGGGGAACATCTGGAGGGGAGAGAAGGGTGTCACCTCATTTCCCATAGGGAGTGCATCTACACCTGCATCAAAGTATGTGTGCAAGCATTGTGGTGAGCTGAAATTGTAGCAATTATGCTGCAAATTTTCAAACTCATTTCTAAGTTCTTTTCTATGGCATAACTAAATGCAATACTTGACATCATATCCGAGGAATAATACAAGAATTGTTCTGCATTTTTCTTGCCATTGCCTTAACACAAGAGAAAACACTTCAAACTGTAACATGGATTGGCACAATCTTATGTTTTGAGAAACAGAGTTACAGCAGTGGGGAGCCATCAAACTTTCATCAACAAATTTGCTCCCATTGAGTAGACACATGAGAGACCACTTGGATACACCCTTGTTTGTGTCGGCCTTACTACCACGACAGGCTTTTTGCAGGATAGCTGGGCTCCAAGTTGAGAGTGATTTGTGTAGCCTGAGATGGTGATGGCCGATCTGTGGGGAGCAGATACTGTCCATTCTTGGATGAGCTGGGAGCATTTCCTGGAGTGGGACTTTACGCTGGTCTGGAAAGCTGGCAAGAGCACGGAGACAGTTTGTGCCACAGCAAAATGAAAACAGCAAACAACTGAGAAGGGAAATACCTCGAGCCTTTTCAGGAAATTCATACCTCCAGTAAGGACTTCAAGGTGGCAGCCGTTGGGTTTGGGTGATAAAGAGCAACTGGGAGTTAAAATCCCGTCTGAATCAAATACATTGTTTTATGCAGTGGTGGCCAGCTTGCTTGGCTTAGAGCAAAGATGACTGTCAGTTTGCTACCATGCCAATACAAAGGCTGTGGGTAACATGATGCAGTAACACAGGTTCGTTTTCTTCTTGATCCTTCACCCCTTGGGTCTGCAGTGTGAGCTGTAGCTGCCAGCTCCTACCTGATACTCCCAGTCCGGTAGTCCCCTGGGTCTGAGTTGTCTGACATCTGCTTAAATAGCTCCCCACCTGTGTCCATCTGTACCCTGGCTCTCTTAGACCAGTTTTCTGCCTCATCACTCATGTTTTTGGCTGAGCTGTGCTATGAAACTGGGACTGCAATAACAGAGAGTTGCATTTAAGGCACGCCTGAATAAGAAATCATTGTGTTGAGTATTGGACACCACGCACCTTAAAATTGCTTCAAAATATCACTATCGGGTCATATTTTTTTCCAGGCAGGAGCACAACTTCAGCTCTCTACTGCACTTCGTCATTCTGCCCAGTGCACAAAAGACGGCCACAAGCACCGCCCGGTGAGCGATTTGCTGAGAGGGGCTCTGAGGGGCCGTGACTGCACCGGCGCCAGGGCCGCCTGGCCTGGAGCGGCCTCAGGAAGGACGAGCTGCCCCGGGGACAGCCCCTGCCCTACCCCGTCCGCCCTCCCCGGCCTGTGAGGAGCTGCGGTCGCCCCGCTCTCTGCCACTCCTCTGCCATTTGCCAAAGAGCGGCTCACAACAGTTAAATACCTGGCAAAATCCTTGTTCTGAGGACTTCCCGTAAAGTGGCTTTGCAGAGGCAGCGGGCGGCCCGGGGGTGGCTTCAGCGCCTCTGCGCATTGCCCCGATACGGCGGGAACGCTCGGAGAGGGGCCGCGCTGCTGCGGCCGCACCTGGGCATCGCTGGGGGATGGGGGATGGGGAGGGGGGCAATACCAGATCCTCTCCGTCTTCGTAGTGCTTCAGACTGGGGGCTGGGCAAATAGTCCTTTTAATCCCCCGAGCAGGCTTTTTTTTTTTCCCACATGACTAACTCTTCTGCATGCATGACATCCTCCTTTGCTCAGATGAAAGCCGTCCCGCCAGTGCTGGGATCGGGGTGCTGGCTCCCTGGCTCACCAGCTGCCCTCAGGCCATACGGCAGAGGCTTTCCCCGCATTGGGAGCCATCCTACAAGAGGGGGCTTTCATGAGATCCTTGTGTCCGCTTTCTAGGTGGGAAGTAGAGATGTGTGGCGGTGAGGAAGGATGAACGTTTCTTGCTCCTCTGCCAATCAGGCACAGCCTGTCCTGCTCGACCTCTGAGCCACCTGGGACCAGCTCCTGTGCAAAAGGCCCGTACCAGAAGCCAGCTCAAGCATCAGCAGTTTGGGTTTAGCTGGCTCTTCTTCTGCAAGGAACAAGACAGGACAGACCAGCAGCTGGTCGGATTAATTCCTTGTTGCTCTGCGGGAATAGAGGTCAAGGTGGTGAGCATAGAGCTCAGAGACTCCTCACCCACTGCCCCATGCTCAGGACCTCCATCTCAGAGAAGAAGCGAGGGAGGGCTGCTACCTAGATTGTACTCATCTCCTGCAGCTGGTTCAGCCATACGGCCATATCCCAGTGACCTCCCGGAGCAGGGAGCCATATCCCAGTGACCTCCCGGAGGCTGGGGCCAGTGCTTTGGACGATCAATCCATATCCCTCCAAGACAGGCTGCTTCACTCCCTGGATTTTAGACCTAAAGGGAAGCTGTCACCTCTGCACTGTTCCTTTGTGCTGCAAGGGATGCACAGGCTTGTGGCTGTTCGCCTGGTCAAAGTGTGCTCAGCATCGCCAAGGGGAAAAGTGCCCCATAGGCAGGGACAAGCCTCAGATCTGAAGACAACATCAAGAGCTTTGTAAAGACGCTGTCAGTTGCCTAAAGCATCAGGAAACCAAAGGGGTTGTGCAAGGTTTAGGAGAAAACTTTGAAGCTGAATGATTTTTCAGGAAGGCAGATGAGTGTACAAACCAAAAGGTTAAATTAGGATATCATAAAGAATGACATTTCTGAAGGCCACAGTCAAAATCAAGACTGTATGTTAAGAAGGCAGATGAGAGGGAACCACTCAGGAGCACAGTATTCTGTATTCCTTACACCTTGTCCGTTACTTTGTCCATTGCCCCATAGGTGAAGGGAAAAGTATTGATCCTGTGAAATACAGCGTTTCATCCAGGCAACCTGTGTTGCTCTCATTTCAGTTTTACTACAGCAGGAGTGAAGGGTCCCAGATCGTTTTACCATGTGCCTGCACATTAGCATCTACAATGTCGTTTAGATACAATATCACAGAGAACACTAGTCCAAAGTCTAAAATTCTTGTTGGTCCACAACTGATAAAACTACACACTAATTTGTACCAATTAGAATTTAAATGATAGGAGAGAGGCAGAAGCTGATAAAGAGATAATGCCACAACACCCTCGCCATTTCTCCAAAATTGAATGCTTTCTATTTAGCCATTGCTGTATCTAATAAGATGCTTTGATAGTTGTTTAGCCATTTAAGCCATTGCTGTAGCTAATAAGATGCTTTGAGAGCTTCAGATTGCCACCTCTAAGGGAAAGGGAAACACAGTAGGCAGAAAAAGAATAGACTAGCAAAATCAAACCCAGTTTTTCGATCTTAAGTCAAATTCAGTTCCTACTGAACCTGTTGACTTTACTGAGAACAAAGTTGAATCCATGGCATAAAGGTGAAATTCCTCTGGATTGATGCAAACGTCAATCCAGCCACAGAATATCCAGTTAAAATATAAATGCATTATGCTAAGTGCATCCAGAGTGTTTAATGTGCTCACAAAATGGAATGTACTGACACATTTGTGCTGGCAAGTATGTATCACTCATCACAGTGAACGTATCTTACGTTTATGTGATTTGAAAACTAACAAGTTTGGTCTGTCAAATCAGGCATATCTAACAGAGCAAATTTTTCATCAGCAATTGTCTGGTAGTGTAGGAAACTGTGGTGTCACGCCATTGCACACATCCCTTCTTGTATGCCACATTAAAAAGAAACAAAAAAAAACATGAGAGGCCGAAAACAACCGCTCATAGAAAACCACGTGCAGATTGCTCATTGCTAATGGATTGTGGACAGTCAATCAATGAATTTTCTATAAAGACTTGGTGCATTTAAATCAGCTCATTTCATGAGTCACAAGTTACTGCACTGATGAACTGACCAAATTTCTGAGGGCGTCTGAGTTATGCTTTTAAGAGATCTAGAGACACAGACTCTCACTTTTCACTGGGAGCTGTTTTAAGTCTTTGTTGCACTTCAGCCCTAAGCTTTAAAGTAATTTTTTTTTTTTTGCTTTCCCACATGTGGGAAGTCACACATGAAAAATTCCATCAAGATTTGATAATGCTCCTTGCTCGGTCAAAACTTACACCCAGTTTTTAGAACCAAATTATCAAAACAGAAGCACTAGCACTCATGTTGTGATCTGGGAATGATTTCATTCTTATAATGATGAAGAAATAAGACTTGAATCTTGCCCTGAGGCTCCTTATGTCCACTTCACCCTTCTCTTTTGTGAACAGCAGAAACAGTGAACCGACTTCAGTTATGTCTTCCCTCAAAATGTGAGCAAAGGTGTCCGTTTATGAAGGCATAGTCAGGAAATGGTTTCCCATGAAGGTCAGCATGACAAAAAAATGTCATACCTAGACAGACAAATAAAAGCATATAGTCTTCAAGAGGCCCATGAAGTTATCCTTCCAGGCTCTTCAGCACGAGCAGAGCCCCAGGGGAATCTTTGGTCCAGTTTTGAGTACCAGACTTCAAGGTGGGCTAATAGGAGATGATTAGAGGTGAGTACCACAGACTCTTTCAAGACTTTGTACACTCTCCTGGAATAAAGAAGGCAAACTGTGATATGATAGAACAAGCTTCAGCCTAGTTTTCTCCTACACAGGGTAAGCACGGTTAGCTTTCCTTAAAGGAAGCAGCAGAATGGCTGGAGTGAGGACTTCAGCATCTGCCCACAGTTTGCAATCTTCCCTAAATAAGTATTGATAGATAAGAACTACTAATTTCATTTGCAAAATTAGTTAATGGTCAATACAATGCCAAAGGTTGCACACAGCAGACGGTTGTGACATGACCAATGTGGTCCCTAATTTAAGCAGGCCATTGCAGAGTTCTCCAGCACTCCAAATGTGTGGCTAATGACTGACAGCATAAACAACTTATGCATGATTTTTCCTCATTCTAGCCTAGACATCAGTACTGTCTCTGAAGTAAGTTGAACAGGACCGTAACGTCCTTCCTGAAACGTTGTCTTGCTGAGGATGTGAAGCTCGCGATAAATGTTGCAGATTTTCTTCAAACAGAACTTCTCTGGTTTATTGCTTCATTGCTTCATTTAATTGAATTTTCTTTTCGCCTCTCTTTTCTCAGATATGGCTCTTGAAAATGAAACAGTTCAGTCTTGGGCACACCATGTTCCTTTGCCGAAATTCATTGGCGTGGCACAAATGTAACTGCAAGCAGAGCTGACGCCGTGTTTTAAGAAGTTGCTTACAGCATAGTCCATATTGCTTGTTACTCACTTTCCTGTTTATTATCAAGTCATTCGATGGCAGGTATTTCAGAGAAGAAAAAATGACAGAAGTTACATAAAGCATCTAGGCCAGATCCTCAAGGATATAAATTGTCGTCATACAATCTGCAGGCTCTGGAAGACAGGCTTTACCAAATCAAAGTGCTCTTTGTTTTCTAATACAATCCTGCTGCACAAAGAGACTAGAAAAGAGATTTATTTCTTCTGTAGTCACTGTGCCCTGGACTAACCTAGTTTGTGGTACCTATTTCAGTGAAAGAGCTAATACCAACACTGACTTCAAAGCATTGCTAAGTGTTATACCTGGCTGTTCATGTATCATTTGCTTCTCTCAAGCCACTTTCTGTCAGCAGAGAGCCTAGCAAGATGTATGCTCTGGGTGCATCCCGCATCATCATTAGCAGAAAATTACATCAAACTGCTGTAAAGTAATTATGTGGCTAAAAGGTGAGCTGAGAGGAAGTCAGTGATTAAATACTTACCACTAGACTCAGCCCACATCACATAATGTTTTGTTCAGAGGCTTTCAATCTATTTCCAAATTGCTGGCCAGTGCCAGGGGCTGGATTGAACTTTCACTCAGGCCCTGAGAAGTATGGTCAGGTATGCTTAGCCCTTTATCATATTAACTGAATTTTATTTTGGTATCATAGAGTACAATATGGGATAACAGTAATTCTTAAATCGGTAGTTTAAGGTTGCTCTTGCACCACCAAGCTATTTGCACCAAAATCTTTCCCAGCTTCTTGCAGAGGTGCTGCAGTTACAGCAATCCATTGTGATCACACTGCAGTATCTGTCAGACATAGAATGTACATGGAAAGTGTGAAGGTTTAGAAATGATGGGCACTGAATAACCTCAATACAACTCTGAGTAAAAGACCTTGGAGCAATGACTAAGGAAGCAATAATAACACTACTCTATCTTCCCTCCAAATGATCTTAAACACTGGCAAGCTTAATCTTTGACATTCCTGTGAGAAATACATCCTCATGTTGTGAATGGTAATTTTGAAGCACTGAGATATTATCACTAATAATTGACTTTATTAATATTTTTCCAGAATGGAGCAGCACATCCTCTGGGACACAGAGGAGACGCAGTCCTTGTCCTGAGGGACCCACCAGCAGGACATCAAAGACAACTGTGACAGATGAGACCACATGAAGCAAATGATCAGTGAGTTCCATAGTTTTATTTTGCATTTAGCGTTTCCCTCCCCTAATCCCTTAGCCTCAGTCTTCCCTTGCTCAGCTTCCTCCCTTCAGCCCACTGCTTCCCCTTCTCCTTCCCATTCCTCCCCTGTGGCTCACCCCATACCAAGAGTCAGCACTGAGTCAAATGGACAGCCAAATGTGTTTAATACAGCCAAAATGCTGAAGGATTTGTACCCTGGGAGACAAGAAACCTTTGTACCCTTCAGGACCCTGTATGGTCCTTCACAAGAAGCTTTCATCCTGTTTTACCCTCTTCCTGTTAGTGAGGAGTCTGAGGGAATAACCTTAAAAAGTAAATGGGTTTTCTAATGTTGCCTCTGAACACAACACTGGAAACAGGATGGTCAAATCCTGCCTCCAGAGACATGGGCAGCTGTGTGGTGACTGCAGATACCACAATTTGCTTCAACACACTTCCATTCTCTGTGTAGTTACCCACACAAGTAACTCTGCTTTACTGGTGCCCAGCTCTTTTGAAATCAGTCAGAATTTTATCACTGATTTAAATGAGAATGAGATTAGGGCACAGATGGCACAGTCTGTATAAACAGCTGACATCAAAGCAATCCAACAATGCAGTTTAGGATCTGGTACCATTTGATGCCTTCAAATCCCAGCCACACAAATAGGAAACACGGATCTGAACGGTCTCTTCTTACTTACCACTGCCTACATGATGGTTGGGTGCACCAAGTCCAGCAGCTGCTGTTTCAAGCACTGAATCTTTTCAAAAGCTATCCAGCTGTCACATGAAGGTTCATCAGACACCGAGCTAGCTGTGTTTTGGAAATCTACTTTTATTATTTAAAAATGTAAGGAAGATTTCTTCAAAGAGCTGCAGAATGCTCGCATAGATTTAATGAGAGCTGGGCCTCTAACTGCAGACTGTACCTTTGGAAAATCTGCCTTTTGTTGCAACTTTTAATTTTAACAAATTTCAAACTTTTGCAACTTCTAATTTCCAGGTTGTGTAATCTGTGACTTTGACTATTAAATCAAAAACACTTTTAGTACTAGATCTTTGCTAGCCCTAAAGCTAGAGATGACCCAGCTGCCTTTTAACCTGCTCTTATGAAAGCTGTGAAAGCTTTTTTTTCTTCTCGATAAATGAAAACTTTCATGCACTATGGATGGATCACTATTCCATCCAAAGGCATATTGCATATCAGCAAACAGAAGTCATTTTACAGAGAAATTTTTGCATATGGCTTGAAAGAAAGCCCAGCAAGAATTGACAATGATAGATGATCTCCCCAGTGACGTTCAGGGAAAATGGAGTTTCGCATTTATATCAGGAAAAAAAAAAAGAGCAATGGGCATGTTTAAATAATCATTAAAAATTAATGCCTGACACAAGGCAGGTTTCAACCCTGTTCTGCCACACATCTTCCGGAAATCTTTAACGGATACCATTTGAGGTCTTCTCATTTGCTTCGCTCACGAACAAAAGCTTTGTAATGGAGGTTTGAGTGTGTGTGTTATCAGCAAAAGGTTCTCTCGAGGGAAATTAAGTGAAAGGACATTTTTCTTGTCTTCATGTTTGACATTCAGGAGTAGTGACGAGATAAGGTAGGCACAGGAGTCTTTCAAAAAACCACCAGATAGGAATGGCAGCATTTCATAAGGATGTGAACCGTTCATCATCTGCTGCAAAGACTCCATTAATGTGGCCTGCTTTCAAATCCAGTGCTTCACAAGGAATCCCGTTTTCTACTGTCACTGTCACTTCGCCTTTCTCTTCTAAATTTTCTCTCTCTGTTGACTCTTTATTCTTTCTAAAAACAAGAAAGAGACAGTCATCTTACTCTGTTGACCTGCAGCACTCCACCATGATTCCACAGATAGAAAACTGCACGTTTATTCAGAATTTCATTGTAGGTTATGTTCTGAAAGGCATAATCTGGTGTAATTCTTTGCTGTTCTAAACATACCATGGAAGGTGGGAGGCCCATAGATTGGAAGCCCCGGTTTAGTGGGTTTAGGTCAGGATTTGGAATCAGAAAACCTAGAGTAAACATGTTGTAAGCATGTTATAAATATTGTTTCACCTTCTTACTCTGTAAAATGACTGGAGGGTACAGAAGGAAAAGCTGGTGGAAAACAAAAACGGAAAAAAATCTCTAAATCTGTTTTTGCTTTATGTCAGGAAGGACTGAACTAAACATCTAGTCTGACCATGTTATGTCATAGATTTCAACCCCATGATGTGGACAAATTAAAACACCCATTTAAAACAGATCAGCTTTAGACTATAGTCTACAAATGTGGAGACTTGAGTACCCTCACACTCCTTCATGATCTTCTCCAGAAGTTAGGTACTCTTATTGCTGCAAATCTGCATGTTTAGTTCAAGCTTCATTAGCAGCTGCTTTCCTACCCAGTATTCTACACATCTGTTTTCTAGATCAAACAGCTGCATGGCTTTCACTTTCCCAGTCTCCAGTTCTCACTAAAAGCATATTAAAATAGTTTCCTCTGAACAAAATTATCAAAAATACAGCCATAATAAGGTGTACTAGAGAAATACCAGTCAATATGTCACAATGTTCCTTTAATCCCAGATTTATTCTGACCTTGAGATCTACTAGTTCATAGTTGAAAAACCTGCTGTACTTTACAGCCTGCAGCATCAGCAGTTTCAGAGGGTAAGAAACTCAAAGGTCAGCTCCACTGCTTCTTCCTATCCCAGAAGATGTACTGTAACAATCTGACTCAGGACAATCATAACAACCTGACTCTGTGTACTGCTAATAACAGCGATATTAACAATAATAAAATTTTATTGGCCTTTGAGAGATTCTTGGCATTACAGGCTTGCTATAAATAAACGTGGGAGGTAGTAGCGGAAACCTCTGACTGAGGTATCTGCTCTTATAGTGATAAAAGGAGTGTTCTTTAATACAAAAACTGTGGAGGCAGAACATAAAAGAAGATACTAAGAAGCAGGTTCAAAAGAAATGAGCGGTGTGTAGGAGATGTGTGGAACTCATTGCCATAGAAATTCAGAGAAGCTAAAAATTTCTATGACTCCAAAGGGGAGACTCAACAAGTTAGGAGAAGAGAAAACACTGTGGGTTACCCAATATATGAAGACCAAATCCAGCTCAGGAAGGCCTCCAGCGACACATTAGTTGCTGGGAGAGTAATAGAGGGAAACACTGTGTGCTTACTCTGTTTTCTCTTCACAAGGCAAATGTTTATGGCCTCTGCTGCAGATGGGATTTTAGGAGATAGGAGTAGATTTCAGTGTAGTTCAGCATGGCCAGTAGAGGATGGTCCTGCCCTAGCTATGTGCCAAATTGGAGAGGCAGGTATCCTATTGCTGCAATGACAGGAAAACAAACATAAGGCCAAGAGACACTGAGTCCGATCCGGCTCACTGTAGAGTCAAGGGCTAAATCACATGGAGCTCTTCAAGCTGCAGGCAGTCGCAGCTTGGAATTTTACATTACTGGCAGTGATGCACAGTGAAGACCTAATTAAGAAAATCTTTCAGTTCAAGAAAGGATGCATGACTCTAACTCACCACTGACTCTCTATTTTATGCCTATCCTGTGCTACCCTGAGTACGAATGGCTCGAAGCTTGTGCTTTTGGGCTTATCTGAACCAAGGTATTTAACTGGCACTTTAAAGGCCTATAAAGGCAAAATGTCAGATTTATGAGAAGTCAACACCGTCCTTAGGGCCAGATTCCAACTCAGCTTACTAGGCAGCAGAGCTTCTCTTACGTCACCTCTGAACAGGTTTCCAAGAAAACTTATTACTGGACATGACAAAGTCCGACAACCTGGTAACATACTTCAGTGCCTGAAAAAGAGATGAGCACTTTTGGAATTCTCTTCTCTGATATTTGGCTCTTCTTTTGAGAAGCTAAATAGCCCTTTTATCTCTCCAGTCTTTGCAACAGTAGATGGAAGAAATATTCTTCATTTACTCATCTCTCTCACTTGCCCACCCCTGCCTGCTGATGCCATTGATGTGAAAAGAATGTTAGAGTTCAATCCTGGATTAATCTGCTCTGAGGAAAGGTTGTACCTCCCCTATGAAGACAGGCTGAGAGAGTTGGCGTTGTTTGGCCTGGAGAAGAGAAGGCTTCAGGGAGATCTCATTCCAGCCTTTCAGTATCTAAAGGGAGCTTGCAAGAAAGATGGGGATGGACTCTATATCAGGGAGTATAGTGACAGGAAGAGGGGTAACAGTTTCAAACTGAAAGAGGGTAGATTTAAATTAGATGTAAGGAAGAAATTGTTTACTGTGAGAGTGGTGAGACACTGGAGCAGGTTGCCCAGAGAGACAGGGTGGGGATGCCCCATCCTCGGAAGTGTTCAAGACCAGGTTGGATGGGGCTTTGAGCAACATGGTCTAGTGGAAAGTGCCCATAGCAGGAGGGTTGGAACTAGATGACCATTAAGGTCCCTTCCAATCCAAACCATTCTATGATTCTATACGTAAAGGCAGATTAGGGAAATGGAGAAATGAAGTGTAACAACTAAAAGGACAAGAGCATGAGACAGTGAGGATTCCAAGTGACTGCAGGCAGGCAGCAACAAGCCTTATTTGTGGTAGTATGATGATACGAGCATGTAGTTTACACCATATAGAGAGGAACTGCTCACGCTCAGCTCATTGATTTTGAATAAAGAGGGGGGAAATACTGTTTTTCAGTATGATATGAACCATAAATTATTATTTTAGCTAGAAAAAAGTCATAGCTATTTAACATAATTTATTTATATTACACTTATTTGAAATGTTGAAAGACCTCCTTTAAGTTAGGCACTATATAGACACACAGAGCCATGATACTACACTGAGGGCAGGTAGCAACTCTATTCTCCATTTTTACAGAAGTTGCCTAGGTAGGTTCAGGGGATGAAGTCAGTCAGTCAGGGGATGAAGTAAGTCACTCAGACTCTTTCCCCAACAGCATCTCTCATTTATTGTTTGTTGAATTTTGGTTTTTGAAAACAGAAAGAGGTTTTGCTAATTCGTGCAACTTTTTTGAATGTAAAATATAACTGAAGGGATTCTGACTACACTACTGTGGGCTCTCTGTGAGAACCACTTACCCTTCACAATGTGTTGTTTTTCTGACGTCTTTTAATATTCCTCGAGGTGATAAGGACACAGAAAGGAAAAGTCTCTGCAACACACCACTTTTCATATATGAACACCTTGTTCTGATATATTGGGGGATGAAATCCATCATACAGTCAAGAAATTTAACATCATCTCATTGTCAGCAGAAATTTATCCTTTTTCAGTTCTTCTGCTATTCCTGTATGATTCTGTTGCTGAAGCCATAATTTTGTGTTAAACTAACCTTCATGGCTGCCTAAAGCATGGCAGAAGCTGAACTTCTATGGCAGAATTTCAGCTCAGCTGAGAAATTTCTATTTCTTATGCCCAACTTTGAGCCAACAGACATGGCAGGACCAAAACTCCACCTGCTCTTTGTCTTGGCCCAACACGCTTACACTAGGGAAGCATGAATAGCCTTCTCGTTTTCACCAATAACACCACAGAGTAGAATCTGAAAAAAAAGGAGAGTATCTCTCTCCCGCCCTAATGCCAAACAGTAAACACCTGGGCTCATGGGAGAGATCTGGTCATGAATCTATGAAGGGCTGAGTACATTGGACTCATCAAGTCATGACTGATAAGTGAGACCAGGCCCCGTTCCATTGAGCAGGCCCTCTTCAGCCGTACAGTAATCATTATTGTGTTCTCTACGGAGGTTCCTCACGCTGCACCAGCAAATTGGTTTTTAGCCCTGCTAGCTTTTGATACTACTGCCCTAGAAGGAGCACAATCACTGTCAGCCTTCTCCCTCTTGGTAGCTATTTGTGTAGTCTTTGAGAGGGAGCTCATCTGTGGCACACTAAACCTTGAGATGAATGACAGCCAATGTCTTTGTAAAGCTATCACCTCTAGTTAAGTGGCCTCCAGGATTATATTCCTATTCTAAGGCATTTATAATTCACAGTCAAAATTTTAACCCCTTTCCTCAGAAAAAGACACATGGCTTATATTTACCTATGGAGGGAGAGGGGGCACAGCTATAATTTCTCTGAGGCTGATCTGAAAAGCAGGTTTTGCTGCTGACTTTGCCCAGCTGACTTAACTTGCCAGTTTTCAGTTAAAACAGAAGAAAAGCTAAGCCGCTTACTTCTTGCGTTGCTGAATTCCTGTAACAACAAGGACAACAATTCCAGCCACAATGAGACAAAGAACAACACCAAATACGATAAGCCAGACAGGCGTGGAGGGTTCAACAGGAGGTGATAAGGTTGAGGTTATCTTGAGGAACTGCAGTGTTTTGTCACTCAGTAGGAAGGCACTGTTGATCCTGTTCCGGTTCATCCTTCAAAAAACCACAAAGAATATCACAACTCTTTATAAAGGTATTTTATAAGTTAAAAAGGTAGGGGGAAAAAAAAAAAAATTATGTATGTGCTGCAAGTCTGGCAGGGCTGAATTCGATCCAGCATGATGTTGGTAGAATTACACAGGCCTGCACTTTGACATAGACCTTGTCAGTAATCCATTGACACACATACGCACATCTTGAACACCAGACTTCTGCATGTATTTTTCTGAAAAATCAGGAAATACACGAGATCTGAATACACAGTATTATTATTATTATTATTATTTATTTCTGTTTTAAACCATGTGCTGAAGACACAGGTTGTAATCTGTAAGGGTGGCTCTGTTGTCTTGCTCATTCGAGATTAGCACAGGAATGGTAGATTTACCCTGCAATGCTCAAAGGATTTATTTATCAGTGCTCTTTGGTTCCTTAAAATGAACCATTCTGCATGTTATGGGCCAGTACATCTGCTCTTGCTGCTGTAGATTTTCTGAGGTCCATGAGGCACAGGATAGGTCCAGAAGCACCCACTCCTATTGCCAACATGCCCTTCTTCTCTGCAGGGTGCAGCAGAAGGGACTTGTACTTCACCCATATTCACTACTTCTAAGCACTTGGAAGTATTTCTGGATGTGGATCTAAGCAGCTTTAAGAGGCTTCAGCAATATCTTTCATTAACTTTTTCAAAATGTTAACAATTTTTCAGGAAATGTATGACATACATTGGTCTCGAGAGATTCTTTTTGTTTGCAGTTGTATGATTTATAGCAGCTCTTTCTTGTATACAATTTGATTTATTTGCCATAAAACAAGTACTCCCTAAGAACAGATATATGGGAAATATAGATAAGATTTTGCAAATTTCTCTCCTTGGAAATCACGTTTGACTCTCCCTTAAACAGGAAGTTCTTAGCCTTAAGGGAAAGCTAGCATTCCTGGAGAGGATGGAAAGCCATGGCATATTGTAAGAGTCTTTATATGGTAAGCCGTCTTTGATTTAGAAAAGATTTTCATCCTTATTGATGTGAAAGGATCATTGTGAAGAGTTGAAATAAGCATTGTTCACCCTCATTTAGATGAGGGTTAGCCGTTAGCAGCTGGAGTTACCGAATTATGTGCTGAAACACACACACAGGCAACATTTTGTGGTTTTCTATCCATCAATATATATTATATATATTTATGCGAGATCGTGGGTCTCAAACAGAGCTCTGACAGGGTCTACCTTCTTCTTTATTCTTACTTTGTAAAGAATCTCACACAATAAAACTCTGGTCCATAGGTAATGTTCTTATGTGCTACTGCAGCATGGAGAATTAGAATAATGGTTTAGTATGGGAGCCTGCAATCAGAAGCAATTGAAGAAAAAGTATTGTGGTTTTACAGATCATTTTATTTGTTGTTTCTAAATTAGGTAGGAATTAAAACTTTTCATAACTAGCATATCCTTTATTGGGTGACAGACAACAGTTAAAAGACAAACATACTATAATAGCATCCAATTTTTGTGGCAAACGGGGCACATAAAAGACTTCAATAAATCAGCTTATGCTACTGAACATATCAAAGAATAACAGAAATGCAAAAACCCTGCATTCCAGCACTCTTACAGTGAATAAATAATCTGCTTCCTCCACTAATGCCATGAAGCTATTGTTTGGTGTCTCTGTAGGAAATAGTTTAATCTGCTCATAAGCTTAAAAGTTAATCTTTCCAAAAGAACACATACTCATTCATCAGGAATTAGGCATTACACCTCCATAGAGATAACATGAATTTTCAAGACAAAGTACAGAATGCCTAAAAACAAAGAGGTCTGTTTTCCATTCCATGCTTGAGAAATGTATGTGAGTTATGCTGCTTGTGGGAGTCATCCCTATAAACCCCTTACACCATTTTTGTGGACCACTGAAGTCAGATTACCCATTTTTAATTTTTTCCTCTTCAACTCCACACTCTTGCTTTTATTGGCTACAGAATGCTATATTTAGTAGAAAGCAAAACTGATTTGTACCACATGGTACTTTGTACAAGCAATGCTCAGCTACAATATTGACCAGCATACTAGAAAGAGCTGGTATGAAAAGAAGGTGAGTATAAGATTGTTTAAATCAAGCTGGGACATAGACAGCTCTGCTCATGAAGAGTTCACACGAGCTCTTTTCATGTGAAAGCTGACTTCTAAACAAGGTCAGATGAACTGCAGTTGAGAAGCACAGAGAAAGGGAGCCTGTGGTCATTAGTCCAGGTGTAGACGTGCATGTGGCACAAAATGAAAGTTAAATGATATAAATCCCACCCAGAAAGCAGGCGGTTCTGTCATCTGGGAGAGGAGGCTCTCTCGCTGCGAAATGTAGCAGCTGGGTGAGAGCAGTTGATGATGTGCCACGCACTGAACAGCAAATTAAGAGTTATGGCTCTGGAAAGGGACTAGATTTTTTTTTCGAAAGCTTCAGCATTAAGAGAGACTCATTCCAAAATTATAATCCCAAAGCTCACACACTTTGCATTCTGTGGGTCTGTTAAAAATCCTAATCACACGTGCACAAAAGAATACCGACTTCTTGATGTTTTAACCACTGGGGTTAGCTCATCCTTAAAAAAGCATAGTGTTCATTCATGTAAGGCCCAGAGGAAGAAAGGAAGCAAGGAAGAAAAGGTTGTAGAAGCAGTGACTGTACCTGATGGCTGCCTCTACCTCACTTCCTGGAACAGTTGTCACATTTTTGGAAGAATCTGTGACCACAAACCAAAATGACACCCGATCCGTCACATTGCAGAGCAGCACATTGGAAATTCTGCAAGATAATTAAAACAAAAATACTCATTAAAGAAGTATGGAAGGAATTACTGAAATACTTCAGGTTTTCTTAAAATATTGTTTTCATTTAAAGGGGAAAAAAAAATCTTACTTTAAAAAATGTTAACAGTTAATGTTAAAGGAAGAAATATTGCTCACAGCATTTCCCATTACAATAAAAAGACCACAATAATTAAGCTTATTGAGACCAAACATCAACAGAATTTCTGAATCTATTATAAACTTGCATGGCTTTGGACATACATTTAGTGTAGTCAAATGGAAAAGTACATATTTGCATCTTAATCACCACGGCTATGACAAAGGCCGTATAATGGGTCAAATACATTGGCGAATTTTGGTTTTGATAGCTAATACCACAGGAACCAGGCATGGGGGATTCCTCACACGATTTTTGACTGAGTGAAGTCCTTCTGCAGGATACATTTATTGGAGAGAAGAGCAATGAAATTGATGTTCTACTTTTTGACATCTTTGTTCACAAAGTCAAGCACAGAGTGGAGGCAACAGGCTAAATTTAGATATTCTGCTGGCACTGGCCTACGCCCTT
Organism: Baryphthengus martii; assembly: GCA_013396935.1. Taxonomy (NCBI): domain Eukaryota; kingdom Metazoa; phylum Chordata; class Aves; order Coraciiformes; family Momotidae; genus Baryphthengus; species Baryphthengus martii. The sequence goes on from VWZK01000481.1 coordinate 56,331, forward strand.
TAGCTTATGCTATGACAAATATTATCCGTTTTAAATGAAGATTGCTCAGCTTTATGTGAAGTTAATAGTGGAAGGGCACAGGCACACAGATTCTTATGGCATATTATGTAGAAAGGGTGTGAAATGTCTTTTAAATGCCTTTTCTTCAGATTCTTACAAATTTGTTTTCTACCACTAATACTAATAAATGGTTATACTAATAACTAGTTATAGTTATACTAATAACTATCATTAGAAAATCCTTATGAAATGACATTATCGCAAGTATTTAAACTAAAGAAATCAGGGCTAATACACTAGTATCATAATAGTGACTGAGGATAGATGGTGCTTCTATGTTTCTCTATCTGATTCCAGTTTATTCACACACCTAAAAAGAAATTGGCCAAATCTGTGCAATATATGGGAATTGTATAAAGTGGCATTTATTACCACGTGGCAAGGAACACAGTATAGATATTAAAAAGACAGCCAAAGCCTTTAAGAATGCAATGATAGATAGCTAGAGAGATAAAAATGAAAAGAAAAATATTTCGTTCTATATCATTAATGAATAACCCAAATGATTTGGCTCAGGATTCAGATTTACTGCCTACGTTCAAGCAGTCAGCAGACACTCTGAAAGTCCAGAATCAAGATTTGGGGACATTTTTATTTCCAGAGAGCAGCCTGGACTTGGTTCACCTTTGCGCAAGGTCTACCTGGCCACAAAAGCACAACACAAACTTGACAGACTCCACTTGGGATGATCGGTCTTCAGATGCTACCTGCTGTTGGGGAGAAGGAAACCCTGCAGTGAGCAAGCAGAGAAGAATGTATGTAGCCTCTCTTTTAATTAACTGCAGTGATGTTCGTAATGCCTATTACTAACTACTATAATTGGCTTTTAGATTTGGCGTCTCTACCGTCAAAGTGAAAAGTTTTAACATTTCCATTCTAGCCTGTGCTCTTTTCTTTCTCAGGGCGACAAATCCCTATCTGCAATCGACCTCCCCTGCCCCAGAGCTCTGTTCTGTAGTGCCATCTGCCGGCTAATTACAAACATAATTAAATGACCACTGAAGTTGCCTGAGCAGCAGGAAGCGCGAGGTAGGAAGGAATACAAGAGCCAAATTTGCCACTGAATGTGTAGTCTCCACCCAGAAAAGAATGAGTTCGCTTTTCAGACGGGACAGGCATTGGCTTGATCACAGTAGTTCATTATGGATATTTTGCAGAAATATTTCACATGCTGAAGCTGAAAGCTTTTTTTGGGTGGTGTTTTGGGTGCACTGGGTAGTGCAATCTTTCATTTTACAGAGAAGGTATCTATAGAGATATACACTAAAATGATTTTGCAGAACTGAAATTCCCTCTTTTACCTCTCCGGAACAATATAAATTTTGCAAATGCACAGAAATTTTATGGGTAAAAGAGGAAAAACATTCTCTGAAATTTGAAAAGAGTTCACATCAGTTTGCTGGCAACTATCAGAGGATGAAAGCAGATTTATTCCTTCCAAAAAAAAAATAAAAAATGGAAAGCACAAAATTTACAGGAGAAGGGGAAAGAGCCTACTTTTGGTTGGTGGCTGACAAATTCTTGCTGACTTCACAGAGTGTGTAAAATTGCATCTACAGAGGAGGTTTTCCATAAGGAGAATTTATAACAGGACCTAAAGCTTCATGAAATTGCAGTTCTGAAAGCTAGAATTTCTATGGCACAACTAAAAACTGGTCCAGCTAGAAAATCTGGATTCATGTTGCCCTAAAGATGTCCTTCAAATGGTGATGAAAGTTTGGTCCCCAAAGAGAAAGCTAATTTGGTAGATGAAGGCTTGGCAGATCACCCTGACTTTCTCATTCTTGTTCAGAGACTCAAAGAGATTCTTCAGCCAGGTGTTCCCTACAGTGCCAAGGCTTTCAGCACAAGATAGGACAGTCAGTCATCATTAGGGGCAGCATCTCTCTCTCTCTAGAATAAACAACACTGAATGAACTGGGTAGCAAGGCTTACACTAGGATACCTTCATTTTGCCTCCTTTCTGTTCCCTTTTGTGTCTAAAATTCTTGCTGAATTTTAAGCATCCAAAACCTGGCTTCACTGCCACCACTTTTTCATCAGAAGAATCTGAATGCTCTAAGTCCTTCTGGGCACCAAAGAGAATAATACCGCTCACAAGAAGTACAAAGGGAATTGAGTAAACACCAAAACAGACTGGTTCAACGAGGACCAATGTGGCAATTTCTTTGCAGCAGGTATGCCTGGTTTTGGTTTTTTTCCTCTGTGCTATTTGCACACAGGTTTGATTTGCAGCATGCAGAAACGTTATAAAACTGCCTTTACACTGTTTAGATTTGAGAAACCTGACTTCTCTGTGCACTATTCTAGGAAAGGGTATTTGTAAATACATATGTGGGCTTTCTATTTCCCTAGCAGCCGACAGACTTTTGTCATGGGGATTATAGGAGACTGTTACATCCAAATGACAAGATCTTCGTTCTGCCTTATGGTACCCTAGCAAAAGTCCAAAGATTACATTTCTTTTAACATGTGCAAGTGAACATCAGTGAGTAGAGTGCAGGAAACCCTGATAGTTCCTCAGTCTGAAACAGCATCGTTGTTCCTTATGGAGATTTAAAGGATTGTTTAGGGGTAAAGAAAAGCTGGCAGAGATTCAAAGAGAGCTAGGTGCCTACAGTGACCATTAGCTCATGGGAGAACCACAGTCCTCAAGTCCCAGGCACCTATTTCCAGATCTCACAAAAGCATCAGGCCTCTTCCAACTCAATGCTGTGTGGCTGCTTCTGCAAAGGAATGTTATTTTCTTCCCTTTTTTGAACAGCAGCCGTGGGATCAGCTTGACATAATAGCTTTAACTCTAGAAGCTTATTTTGTTGTTCTAAATGGTCATAATATCTTTTGTATCAAAATAGCCTGTCTTAGGAAGCTGGATAATGTTGATGATTTTTTGTTGGTCACTTCACGAGGAAAACTGTAGCTTTTTAAATCTACAAATAGAGGGAAGATGTACCAAAAGTACATTAGGACAGAAGAGAAAAAGATTCTGTTATTTGAATGAAAGTAAATGTGATGACATTCTTTCTGCTCTAAAGATTAACTAATTTCAGCCCCAAAAGAGGTGCATATTATTTCAAATGAGTCACAGATTAGAGAAACCAGGGTTTCTAACACAGACTACAGACAATGATTTTTTAACATGGAGAGATCAAAGGTTGGCTTACGTAATTCATGAATGTATGTGTTGAGAATGAATTGAAAGGCCATATATAGAACAGGAAATAAAGGGGTTTTATTTCTCCACTGAAAAAGTATTTATTTTATCTGTATTAATAATTAGGGAGTACTTTGGCGGACTGTGTCTTTCTTTGGTTTCACACAAACTGGAGAAATTGACAAGCCTTTCAAACATTAAACGCAGCGCCATGATGTATTAAATTTTAGTTTAGAAATTAACTTTAGAGAACTTGAGATGTAACATGCAATCCTGTCTGTTCTGCGCTGGGTCACTCAGTGGTTACACAAGGACAACAACAGCATCAGCTGCTGTTTCCAGCAGGACATTCAAATGCTTGTCATTACAGGCTGGCTTTTACCCAGTTTCAGAAGCCTAACAAAAGGTGACTTTGAATCTCAAAAATGATGGGACAGACTGCAACAATGGCTATGCTGATCCACTAGGCAAATTATTCTGGGGCCTGATCCAGCTTGCTGAAGTTAATGGCCTTTGGTCTCCTGTGGGAGTTAGTTGTGGCAGTGAGCTACTGCAGGCCTCCGGGTGTGTTAGAAATTAATGGGATGCTGAAGGAGAGGTTTGTCACATCCTACTTATGGCCCTGTGCGGAATTCATGCCCTGGTGGATCCAGGATTTGGTTATGTAAAATATTGTTGAATTTTTCAAGTCTTTATTTTGATTTCTATTTATTTCAGTGAATCTTTAATTAACTAGATGTAAAATTTGAGTAAATTTAGATGCTACCAGAATGCAGTCACAAGTCATTTGTTTGTTCTTTTATGACAGAATAATTGATCACCCATCTTTTGCAGCTCCCGAAGAGAACCTGTTGGCATTTATCTGTAAAAGCTCCTGTAGTGTAATGTAATTTATTTGCCACAAGCTCCTGCTTTCGCCTCCATCTTAACTACACTGCAAGCCCCTGCCACTGTCCTTACCAACTATGCAAGAGTTCCATTCCTCTGTGTTCCACGCTGCTGTGCACCCCTGGGATGCTGAGTGCTCCCACATCTCCATACCCACTGCGGAGGGGAGATGGACTGCATTCCTCCCTCGATCCCCAGTTCCTTCCAGTTTCTGGCCACAAAGATAGGGAAAGGAGTGCGTTATTTCCTGCACTTTTAACAGGATGGAGGCTTTCACAGCTTGCCTGATCCCATGTAACAGGCAGGCTATTTGGGCTGTAGTGCGAGGTTCATCTAGCTCTCCGTCACTGAATGGGCACTCCAAGGTCTCTTGGGATTTGGGAAAGATTTACGATAGGAAAATCCTCAGCATGTTGCCAGTAAGTTACACCAGATCTCAGAGCTGCACAGTTGTCCTTCAGTTGACATGCTGTCTACACATGAGCCCAAAGGTATCAAGAAGTCCTAGAAGAGTTATCATCAGTTATACCTCTAAGGTACACCTCAACAAGTTATACCTCATGAGGAAGTCCTACACCATCTTAAAAAGAGGTAAAGATGCCCACACCTAGCTATTTCCAAATATTATGCTGACTTCTCCTCTGACAAACATAGTAGCAGGAAATTATGGATGTGTGCAACCCCAGCGCCAAACTGAAGTAAAACTGACATTGTCATATTTGTTCATAGGAAAACTTGTCTTCAAAGGAAACTGAATTAAGTGAGCACAAATTCTATGATTTCTCAGAGGAGACAGAGATAACTTTCATTAAAAATTTAAGTCCTTTCATACTGGCTTCATTTTTTCCCATTCTTGCACCAAACTTTCTCGTATCAGTTGAGTCTGCAGAGAGCCATGGTTCTTGAAGAGGAAAAAAGGTCACTGACTTCTGATACAGGTTATTTGCTGTATGAAAGCACCATGACTTTGAAGGAAGAGAATAATGTAAAAAAATCCAACAGCTGGGACTAAAATAAGTATATGAAAGTGAACCTTTATGGATCAAATACTGGATGAAAACTGCTAAATTAAAAACTTGAGAAAAAGCCCTGCATAATCACCTTTAATTAGCTTGTATCTTGAATTCATTTTTTTAAGTGTCATTATAATTGGGTGCAGTAGCATACTTGGTTGGTTTTGTTAAGCTTGGTGTAATGGCTCTCTTGCTCAAAGAAGGCAACTTCTGAGGAATAAAATTGAAACAAGGAATCAAATATTCCTGTTACATGGAGGGAGTAATCATCTTCTATTTAAGAGAAAGCGTGACAGCCATTATAATCATCATGTGACAAAAGTTAACTAATACCTTTGCAAATGTGGAATATACTTCATCTGATGCAATGACAGTCTAAAGCAGTTGTTTTTTTAAGTAAATTGAAAACCTTATGCTCATTAGCCTACCAGAACGATAAATCTTTCCTTTAAGATTGAAAAACAACCCTATAGAAACAGACTTTCAAGGTTTCTCACTTAAGACAGATAAGAACATACTGAAAATATAGCTTGCTAAATGGTCTGTCTAATCTGGTATCTAATTTTGT